>JARHVA010005609.1:65000-515000 GCA_037957365.1 Torreya grandis | reverse complement strand
ATCAAATAAAGACATATCTTAAATGTTTATAGTAGGGTGTTTTTCAAATTTTAAAATAGGTGCAACATTTAATGCAACATTTCCCTTTCAAATTTTTAAAATTTTGTGCTTGAATTTTGGGAAATATTTATTGTTATTTAGATGCATTATAAATTTATTTCTATTGAAATAATTGGATTTCCTTCCTTAGTTTGTTCTTGGGGAAGTAAGGAAATCTTATGATAGATAGAAAAAGAGGTAAATGAGAGTATACTAGAATCAAAACTATAGATAGATAGAGACAGTTATATTTCAGAGATACTAACATCCATTCATGAGCCTATCACCACTATAAATAGATAGATATAGTTTGGTTTCAAAGATACTAGCAACCATCCTAGATCCTTTCAATAATACAACTAGATAGAGATAGTTGGGTTATAGGGATATCAACATCCATCTAAGAGTCTATCAATAGTATATATAGATAAATATAGTTGGGTTTTAGGGACAATAATAACTATCATGGAGCCTATTGATAGTATAAAGATAGATATAATCAGGTTTCAAAGGTACCAACATCTATCTGGTAGTCGAGAAAAACCACACTAAATTAGATATGAATAATATAATAATGAAATGACATAGATAGGAAGAAATATAACATCAAAGTTTTTTCCTTAGTGACTTGGAAATAAGAAGAATAAATACATCAAGTTTTACTGGAAAAGAAATCAAGAACCACAATATCTACTACCAAGTTTTAATTTTGTGTTATTTGAAAATTCATTATATCTACAATAGGAAATTGGAATTCAATTTTTAAATTCAAATGTCAATTATAATCATATTCTCTTAAACATTGGTTTCCTTTTTAGAATTTAAATCAAGAATAACATTAACATAAATAATTTTAAATACTTATGTGTAAAATCCTTTTAATATCCTTATGTAATCTTATTAAGCTATCTACAAAAGTAGTTTCATGCAAAAAAAATAATCATAAACTGAGTCTTTGAGTAATCACCTTGTCGATTCCTTCTTCATTTTTAGCTTTATTTTTTAAGTCTAGCTTGACTCTTATATATTTGTAGATGTAGTTTTCACACAAAAATAACTCATATCATATGCTACCTAGTGCTTTAAAATCTCCATTGGCTCTACTTTATCTATATGAAATTGTCATAATGCAAAAACACTATTATCAAAAACTAACTCCTCTAATTTATAATTATTTGTTTCTCCTCTAAAATAACGAATATAAAATTTCAAATCATTTCTATGAAATATTATGTAATCTGCCTCTTGATAATTTCAAATTGATTTCAACTTCTGATTCATGATTATATGCAAAAGTATTTTTTATGGAAAAATAATTATATTTAAAAGATATTTTATTTTAACAATAGCACTTATTCCTCTCTGAATGTGCACTAATACCTTATAACGAGTGGTTGATATTTATTTATTTCAAAAATTATAATTTATTAATAAGTAGAAGCCCATATTCCACGCAAGATAATAAGATTTGATTCTTAATTTATTAAATTATTTTCAACATATTTAGAATGAGCATAATTGCCTATAATATAAATGTATTGTAATATATATTGAATATTATCTATTAAGAATCCAATGGGATTTGCATGTGTAAAATTGGAATGTGCCCATAACTCCACATTAATATATTATTACTAAGATTAATAAGAGTTTGGTATGCCATTTTTACACAAATTATGTATTAACTATGTTATGAGTATAAAGAAATAATTGATCATGTTATGACCCATTACACTAAAATATGAATAGTATTTTAAAAATATTATTCATTAATAATTTTATAATTTTATATTATTTAAAATGGGCATGTAACCCTTCCACATAATCCAAGATTATATAATTAATAAGTTATAATGTTAGACTCACCTTGATATTATATAATGGGCACACGCCCAAATATTTGAAAAATATAAGCACATCATCAATTAATAGTCTAATATTATTATAATGTTTAGGATACTATATTTATAATTGAATATTTTAATATTATTTTTTTCAAAATGGGCATGTGCCTATTCCACACAAGCCATCAAAATTATGAGAATTGACATAATAGCATACCATGGAACCTTGCACCAGTATTGTAACATTAGATAACTACATATATCATATATCCTCTAAAACAAATCTCATCCTTGTGCACATGTATTTAAAGTATAATTTGATAGTATTTAAATCTTGTGTTAAATGGGCACATACCAATTCTAAATAAGATAATAATAATATAAACATCTACATTGTAACTAGTATTCTGTAACACAAGCTTGGAGGATTCTTTAGTGGGGTACTAGACATAATTTTATACTACATAACCTTGTAATGGTAACATAGCATTAAAAATTTACATATTCCATTCAAGGTATAATCAATTATACCTAGTGACATCCCATAAAGAATATGAACTAAAATGTATATGCATGAGGACAAGATGTGTCTATTTGATATTAAATTTATATTATTGTATTCAGTCCTAACAATACATTGTAATAAAATGGAGATGAAATTTTATATATTCATTAGAAAAAACTTGTATTTAATTTTACACACAACATTAATAATTTTATCAATTAATATCATTCTACATAAGATAAATATTTTTGGTAGTTGATAGTATTTAAATATTATGTATAATGGGCACACGTCCATTCTAAACAAGATAAGAATAATAAAAACATCCAAATTATAACAAATATTATATAACACAATATTATGGGGATTATTTAGTGGAGTACTAGACATAATACTATTTAACAAATCCTTGTGATGGAACCATGACATTAGACAACTAAATTTTCTATTCACAGAAAAATTGATTGTACCTAATAGAATCCCAAGAAAAAGTAGACCTAAAATTTATATGCATGAGGATAAGATGTGTTTATTTGATATTAAATTTTTATTATTGTATTTGGTCTTGAAATTTCATTTTAATAATATGGAGATGATATTTTATATCTTGATCAAAATGAGCTTGTGCCTAATTTTACACAAGACATTAAGAATTTTATCTATTAATCTCATTCTACACAAAATAAGAATTTTTATACGTTGATAGTATTAAAATATTATGTAGAATGAGAACATGACCATTATAAACAAGATAACCAATATTCTATAACACAAGATTAGGGTATTCTTTAATGGAGTACTAGACATAATAGTATACCATAGAACATTATGATGGTATCATGAAATCTAATAGCTACATATGTCATTCATAGTATAATATATTGTACCTAGAGACATCCCATAGAGAATTAGATGTAAAATATTTTTCAAAAACTTCTACCTATATCGAAGATCTAAGTTAGGAATAATTGTTCATGAAAAGAGATGTTAAGATACAAACCATGCAGATTCAATGACACAATCAGTATAGTTAATTAAGAGATTAAAAAATAATTTTAAATATAAAAATTCACAAATTTTAAAACTAAAAAAATGAGTTAAAATATAGGATTAAATTAACAATGCAACTAATGAGTTGCATACCTCTTGCAAGAATGTATGTTGTCTACCTTGAGGAGTAGTGGTTAAAATTATAATTCATAGGATTTTATTATGGCATGCCCAAAATAGTAAGTGAGCCTGACTATTTATTTGAAATATATAATAGTGTCACTCCTAAGGATCAAAATGATTTATTTGAATTATATATACACAACTATGATGTTCCTCATGACCAAGAATTGAATCCAAACCTATATTTGGGTGATGTGATTTTGAGATATTTGTATTCATATCTTGCCAATGAGAATATAAGAGGTGAGGAATTGGATAAGTATCATGAGAAATAAAAATAAACCACATTAATGATAAGAGGGGAGGGTACCTATCCATATGTGATATAAACAAATTGGATTGCATAAATGAACAAAAAGAGGTAGTAATAAGAACTAGGATTAAATAAATAAATGCCCCAAATTAGTAATTGGATTTGATCATAGAAATAATTCAAGAAACCTATAAGGCTTATTTAGTTATATGGAATGAGTTTACCCATGAATTGAAAAGGAAGGATCCATTCTCAAGGTATTTTTTATTGAATTTATCAAAAGAGTAACCAAATATATTGACATGGCAAGAAGGAAGAGATTTAGTTGGTTTCCATAATATATCAACCTCCTATTTTACATTTTTACATTCATGATTGGAGGGTAATATAAAAATTCAATGAAATAAATGAAGGTAGGAAATGGAATAGGATAGAATACAATTTTTATTTTATTTTAAATTAAGGGACAAGTAGATCATAACCATTTGACTTCTAATAACTATGTTTCCAAGAACAAAAGTTTGTTTTGCTTATGGACAAGCAACAAGTTCAGTTGGGTGGTGTGATGAGTCATGAAATCATTTATAAAACTAATCATCCAATCCTATTTTGATATTTACCTCATGCCAATCCTAAGTTTATAAATTTACCTTTTGTATCCCTTTCCTATCTAATAATACTAATAAATATGATGTGCACATCCTTGTGTTCTGTGTTTAAAACCATTTTTTTCTTAATGAATCTTGCATATTATAATTTTTTTGGATTTAATAATCATTACCTATAAAAATTAATTAATTAATAAATGGGAGAGGCCATATAACTCTCATTACCAATCAAAAAAATATTTTACCTAAAACAATACATGTTTACTTATAATAAATGGTTTGTTGTAATATTAGTGTGGTGTTTACATATTCAATTCCATGAATCAAAATAAAGTATTATAAATAGGATTTGAAAATGTAGATTAATTTCAATATTTATTTATATCAAATATAAATTAGATATGTTGGTAAATTAATCAAAATGATAACACGATATCATACATCTATAGACATACTATGTGATATCAATAATACTTCATGCTACCACACACACACACACACACACACACACACACACATAAAAATATATAATATCTTCAAATTTTAAATATTATTTTTTTTCATTTTTTTATATAGATGTGGGGGATTTAAGGGGCCATAACTCTTACAAAAACTATAGAGAATTATAAAATGGTGAGAAAAATGAAAACATTAATGATCCACACCCATACCAACTCTTCACAATTTAAAGGGAAGTAGATGAGAGGCATAATAAAATAGGAGTGACAAACCCTGAGCATATAATATGCCAAAGCAAAATGAAAGATTATATTTAGTTAATAGTGAATTTAAGATAAATATATATACGTATATATATTTTAATAACATCCATGAGACCAAAAATAATCTATAGCACCCAAACCCAAAACATATATCCCAAAATAGTGAAGAAGCCTTCAAAATAAGAGAGATGATTTGAGTTATTAGACTCTAATTCAAAAGCCTAGCTACCAATATTCTACCTTTGAAGGTTAAATATCCTATAGTTGTGTATTTTTATAAAAATAATCCCTAATTACATCAATTTTCTCAACTTCAACTATAGTGAACATTGATAATCTATGTAGATTATCCAAGTATTTAGCTTGGATGTCATCATATGTAGAACACTCCATCGATATTATTATAGTGACATGAATAACATTTATCTTATTAATTTAATATATTATAATGGAAAATAATAATTATATATTAATTACAATAACATTATATTAAAATAAAATGCAACATTGATCCTCGCATATCATGGTTTTGAAAAAAAAGGTTGTCGAATATACACTAATTATTCTCTATTTTAGTGCATATGTATTCAAATTTAGATTCTAGCATAATTTTCAAATATTTTAACATGGGATGAAATTTATAATATCGATGGTATTAAAAAATATTAATATAGTCTAAGGCCACTTACATTCCATGTGAATTTGAATATCTAGGGTCAACTTACAACTTGATTTATCTACTATAGAATGCCAAACTACTTAATAAACTCATTAGCATTGTTAAAATCTTAGAGAAAGTTTGAACCTTGAAAAAAACAATTGAGAATATTACTTTTGTACATATCTTAATTTAGAATAATAAAGATGATAATGGTCAAATGGAATGAGTAACCACCTATACCTAATTCTTTATGTTATACATTAATTATAGGATTACTCAGGTAGATATAATTCATTTAATTTAAGAGTGTCATGTTGATAGAATAAATATTATTAAATGATCCTCCATGATTCAAATATCAACAAGCCAATAATTTTGGGTATTTATAGGGTTTATAAATATATATCTATTTTTGATAAATATATAAAAATAAATATTTAATTGCTCCACACATGGGCAAGCAAAGAACTCTTTAGTTTGACATAATCATTCACCAAAAAATCCCACTATGCTATGATTTTTTGAAACCTAGATGCATAAGGGGTCATGTACAGTTACATTATGTGCATTTAATGAAATCCACCCAAAGGACACTACCAAGTGCCAACTATCTAATCACAATCCTTCAAATTTATTTGCTATTGACTTTTCCATCCAATTTTTTTATTTTTTTATTGATATTAGGGTTTAAATAGGTCTCTTAACTATATAAAAAATTATCATAAAATTAAAAAAAAACATAAATTATCATAGATTTTATATTAAACCATGGCATGGCCAAACAAGTTGGCATGTCAAAATGTAGCCAAATATAAATTCTTAGTAAACAAAAATAATAGAAAACCCATGAAAGGTTGAGAAACTATCCACTAGGACAAAGGAGCAAATTTATAAAGATTACCAAATAATAGATCCAAAGTGTTCATACTAAAATAACCTCATCCTCCTTATCATCTAAAATGATTACCTCATCAATAAGAATAGTAACAAAAGAAGATCACCCTAATAATTTATTATTAGAACCCTAGTTCCTATGTTTAATGCTTCCCATAGATGCATCAACATGATTTCTTGCCAAATTTCCCTTCATTTCCATCATGAATACCCATCAAGGTAGACCTGCTAGCCAAGGAGGAGCAATAACCAACCTATGAATAATCAATTTGACCAACAATTTCACCACATCCACTTGGGATCAATTGTGATGAACTACTTTATAGTGAGATAGTTATGGAATTGGGATCTTGAGTTGCACTAATGGAGGTATTGTTAAAAATTGTCCCCTTGTAACATCATTATGAATTTTTTTTTGAATCTCCTCCATGAAACCAACTAAAAACATGAAGCACATCTTTAAAGCTCTAAAATTTGATACTAGAATCAAACCAACACCATCTAAACTGAAGACGGGTAATTTGGGAAAGGGACCCAAGTTATCACTATCAAGTGCCTCCATAAGACCAAGAGATTATTCTAACCTTACAAAATATTCCACCAATTTAGAAACCACCTTAGTATCCACCATGAATGTCATGATGTTGGTTGCAAACATGACAACTATCATAGAGTTAACCCTATTGTGTATGCAATGACCCACATAGTCCTCACCCAAAATAGTTGAGATGGCCTTAAAAAATTATTTTTAAGGAAGCCATAAAAAATTTCTTAAGTCTATCCTAAGAAATTAAACCCTCAAATGCCATTTTCATGAGCCAAGATGATACCATAAATTGTCAAAGTTACAAGTGCCAGATCAACCTCTCTCTCCATGAAAAACACTAGCCACCCATGATAACCAGAAAACTACCTAAGTGTAAATGAAAATAATTCCACCTAGTGATACCAAATCATATCAAATCAATACTCTTGTCATAAATGCAATCTGTAACCACCATTATTTGTATAGTTGAGGACATCATGAGATAATAACACTGCCAAAAAGCCAATGGAGGTGGAAAAGGCTAATTATGGTTAAATCAAACCATAATAACTAATAATAAATAAAATTTTATTATTATAATGGATTAATATATTATTATTATTTTTTAAAACCAAATTAATGGAAACTATATTTGGAAAATCTTCCCAAGTAGATCTACGATTATCCACCCATTTATATCCTCTTTGGTTAGTCCCATAGTTGAAAATAAAATACATAATTGAGTTATATTATGATATAGACATAAGGGGGAAAAGTATCCAAATTATCCACTCTTAATTTTGTTCTTATTAAACATCTCATTATCATGTCATGCTTGTCTTGAATCTTTTAGCACCAATCTAGTCTTACTAGCTTTGATCATTATGATTGTTATTATCCTTGTATAATAATTATTTATTTAACATTTAAAATCACCTATTGATGTATTTATACCTCTCTTATGTCCCTCACAGTCATTCTTTACACCATTCCATTCATTCCACTCACAAACTTCTTCTCAATCTCTCTGTAGCTTCTGAATAGACAATCTTCCTAGGTTTAGAGTATAAAAACTAGATATGGATCTCAAGGAATTACTATATATTTATGTATGGCCTTATATGACCATATAAAACTTGACTTGACCTCTCCTAAGTCTTTAATAAAAATCAACCTTCATTACCACTAGCTTACAATGTGCACCCTAGGCTTTTATCCTTTATTTTGTCATTTCCTCTTTTCTAGACCAATTTGCAACCTTGATTGGAGGTATAAGACTTGATTTGATCACCATTTATCTTGATACAACTAAAAATTAATTTTTATGAATTGGTTCACTCATCTTCACCATTTTATTACCCCATTCTCTTCATAAAGAGCTCTTCTAGACCTAATTATTCCTAGTTACAACATAGTCCTTCATAATCCATATAATAATGACCATATAGGTTAGAAACCTATTTAATATCATAGTTCACCTTGAATTCAACAAGACAAATTTTTTATCCAATTTGGATGGTGGAAACTCTTTTTGTCAATAAAACCCTAATCTAGGACTTCTTTTCCCCTATACAAGCCTAAGAGCCTAATAAATTCAACACCTTGAGTTATAAAATGTTTCAAAGCACAAAATGGCCTTAATTAGGTATTTTTAATTTATTTAAACTTATAAAATATATTAAAATCCTTATTTCACCCATTCCATGCTTAAAATAATAAAAACTCAAATGATTATACACCACAACTAACTACATGGGGTAGAGGAGGTACCAATTTTTAATGTATAATGTTCAAGGTCAATTTATAGAGTTATAAGACCTTTAATAGCCATGTCACTCTACAGATGATCATAAGTCCATTTCTCTCTCTTATTAAAGCTTGTTCATCATGAATCTCAAGGTTCTGAGTCCTCTTATAGGACTGTGTACTAACTCAAGCCTTGTGTGTAACCAACAAGTCCCAAGACTACTTCCAAGTTTAATTATAATGTTTGTATACCTTTAAACATTTAAATATCTAATCAAACCAAAACCATCAGTCATTCCTTTAACCATAACTTTATCTACTTATCACTTGACCATGCAAACATGGGTCTCTTTTGACTCTGAAACAAGGTATGACTATTATAACAAAAAATTTTACTTTCCTATAGCCTATATATTAGATACCATTACTTATCAAAATTAAAACAACTATATTACAATCAATTCATTCACTTACTAGCCTATAACTCAACAAGTTGATGGTTTGTGTCTTCAGAACCAATCATTTATTTCCATTTCTTAATTGATGTATAACAAGGTATAAGAAAGAGTTGAATTTATTTGAGTTTATTTTACTTTGATATTCTTCCTCAATCACCAAGGGGTCTGTATGTTTCTTAATACCTTCAAATAACATTAAATAATAAAGGTTCTCATTTTAACCACTCAAATCAATTGTTCAAACCTTTCCTCTTTGACTCTATTTTATAGTCCACTCTTTGAATGTCACTAGCCAAGCATTTACATGTGAAATTCAAATAAATGTTAACACAATAATTACCTCAAGGTCTTATTAAAGATAATATGGAATTGATTCAATCAAAGACACATCAAATCACCTTGTTTTATTCATAGTATTATTCTCTATTACATTACAATCATTTCATGGACTTGGGATCCTTCATGAGGAGTCATGTTCTTCCTTTTTATTCTCTAGTTTCTTCTCCTCTCCTTTGGAGATATCTCTCTCCACATATTTTCTCCTTTCTACTCCATCCGACTTCAACATTGTTTTTTGGGTGGTTACATCAAACTTCCTTGTAATAACTAACCTTCAATATACAAGGTGATTACATGGTTAATTGATTATTAACCCCTTAATTACTTAACATGAGATATGTTTAAACTTACATTAAATTAATTTAATAGTCCCCTTAAACCCACTTTATTCACCTAATCACTCCATACATGCATTTGACCCTCTTAATCATAGTTTAACTATTTGAATTTTCAAATTCCTTATTTTGGAGGTAAAACTCCTAGCACTCATATAACTCATTCATAAGACTCTATATGACTTCTAGGACATCATAGGAATCATAGATAATATTTCACATACATTCCATTAAAAATTTTATCAAATTTTACATCCTACCAACTTATGACATTAAATAACATAAGAGGAGGTCTATTTGCTTGATGTTCCTACATCAACTTCTCTATAATAGTGCTTGTGATCTAGAGATGCAAAATTGTCCAAGCGAGCCCATACATTGGAAAAAATATTTTATAATTTATAATAAGTGGTTGCCTTTTTATTAAGAGCTTAAATTATGATATAAGAATCACCTTCAATTATAATGTTGTCAATTTTACAATGGATTGTAAGATCAATCCCAGTGGAGAGAGAGCATGAGCTTCAATTTTATTATTGGTACCATCCAATAATTTTATATAAATCACCTTAATCAAGGAAATAATATAGTCCCTTAGAATAAAACATGCACTGGAAGTACCTAGATTTATTTGTGAAGCACCATCAAAATTTAATTTAAACCACCTGGGGGTAGAGGGATCTAAGTAGACTTGTCCTTTCTAAATCTTTTATCTAGCATTACTAATGGGACATTAATGGGTGGATGGCTAATAATACTTCATTTCACACACATCCTCATATCCCTAGATGAGATACAACCATTAATACACTTGATTTGAAAATATATGACTTATGAAATTATAACCTATAAATCTTGTAAGATTACAGCAAGGGGGTTTTCTTTTCCTTCAAAAATTCATTGATTTGTTCCTTTATAGATTGTCCAAAAAAGAATATCTAGGATAAAATACCAAAGACCATTCAGAGAATTATTAGTCTCCAATAAGCCAAGAAGAGAATATATAATACAAAGATGGTGGCCAAGCCTAATACCAATCAATTTTATAGCACATCCAAGCCCAACACTAGGCAATAAAGGGACACTCATATAAAAAATGATTAGTTGTTTATTCTTTAGCTTTATATAGACTATATCAAGGTGGATCATAAAAACTAATTTTGATAAATCTATCATGCTTAAGAATGTAGTTATGAATAGTGAGCCATGTAAATTTACCTACTTTCTAAATCCCAATCTTATCCCAACATAAAAATCATGCCCAGTTCATCATATCATCAATAACATCTACCTTTTGATAGGTGAGATTGATTGAATATATGCCTAATTTAGCTCTAATATAATGCAATGAATCTTACTTGGATTTTAAGAAAAAAATTTGATTCCTCAAGCATTTATTCAAATGCAATCATTACTCTAATTGAATTTCAAGAGCTTCAAAATTCTTCTAAACCCAGGAAACCACACCATTATTCTGATAAAGTTCTACATAATTCAAAACTTATCCACCCCATGTTAAACAAATAATATTCCTATCTTAATCCAAATTTATAAAAAAATTATAAAGGCTTAGGATCATTCCAAGAATCCTCCTAAAACTTAGTTTTCTTACCATTATTGATCATCCAAGAAACATGCTCTAAAATCAAAGCCTACAATTCAATAAAAATTTCCAAAAGTGTGAACCTTTTTGGGGGGTTAATAATAGATACCACACTAAAAATATTATTCAAATAAATATATTTACTTCTTAATATACTAGACCAAAGAGAGTTGGGTTTGGAAAGCATTCCCCAAACAAGTCTGGCTCCAAGAGCTTTATTTTGAAGACTCAAATTTTTCACACTAGTTCCTCCCATCTTCTTGACTTTGAAAACCCTTTCTAATTTAATCAATGGTATTTTCTTATTGATCTATGTTCCTTGCCACAAAAATACTTCATGATCTTATTAATTAATTTAATTACATGATAAGATGGTTAAAGCACATAAGGTAATATATAAGAATAGAACTCAAAATAGATTTGATGAGAGTGATATGGCCCACCAATGTCAACCAACATCCTTGCCAAGAAGTGGGCCACATTTTATAAGAATTAAACAATCCTTTTGAGTGAATTATTTTTTATAACATGGAAAAATTTAGAACACCTAAATATTTGGAAGGTAACTTACTAATATTAAAACGTAGAACCAAGGAGATGGACTATTGTTCTTGTTCAAAACAATCGATGAAAAAAATATTAGATTTTTTGATATTCACCATTTGACTAGAGGTAGACTCATAAATAAACAAGATATAATTGAAAACTTGAGATTCACCTATAGAGTCTTGACCAAATAGGAAAGTATCATCAGTGAATTATTAGTGAGTAGGATTTTCTGAGCTTTTTGTAACCTGAACACAAGACACTTCCTTAACTTGCTTCATTACCCATCCCAAGGCCTTGGAAATAAAAATAAAAAGAAAAGGAAAAAGGGATTTCCTTGTCTAATGACCCTTGAAGATTCTAAAAAACTTTTCAAACTTCCATTAACCAAAATGGAGTATTTAGGACCCAAAATACAATTGAAACCCCATTCACAACAATTTCTATCAAACCAATTTTTTTATAAAACTTTGATAAAAAATACTAGTAAACCCTATCATATGCTTTGTTGATATAAAGTTTGAGGAGCATACCTTTAATGTTAGTAACTATTAAATAATTCACTATTTCATGAGAAATAATGATACCCTCCTAAATATTCCTTCCTAGGATATAACTATCTTGTTCTTCTGAGACCAAAGAGTCTAGGATAGGTCTGAGTTTATCTACCATTATTTTATAGATTATTTTGTAAACCGTATTGCAAAGCAAAATAGGTTTGAAATCATTAATATTTTCCTAAATATCCCCTTTCAAGATAATGGAGATAAAGGTAACATTAATATCAGGTATTGCCTTTCTACTTCTTTTAGATTCTTCCATCATTTGTAAGACCTCTTCCCCAATAAGATCCCAATAAGTTTGAAAAAAAACTATGAGAAAACTATTAGGACTTGAAGCCTTATCTTTTTCCATAGAAAAAACCACTAATCAAACTTCCTCTAAGAGAAGGGGGAAAGATGTCTAAAAATATTACTTTATTGTTGAAATAATGTTATATTTGTAATTTCAAGTGTTTTAATTTCAACATTACAAGTATATTTGATCAAACTTCCTATAATTTCTCTTCATCATTTTCTAACATTCCCTCCATAGTTTTTAAATAGTGAAAAAATATTCACACACTTATCTATAGTATGCTCACCCATTGTAGCATGACCTATATATCTCATGACCTTTATATAAAGAGAGCCTCACTCCTCCCATGGTTTTATAGGTTTACCACAAACCTTGACTTGAACAAGAACACATCAAATGTTCATCTCCTATGGTTTTTTGGATCTGTACCACAAACCCTTTCAAGATTTAGGAACTAACATACATTGGTGCTTTTTTTCCTTTAAAATTTTTTTCACATCAATAAATTATGTTTGTAATTTCACATAGATTACATTACATGAACAAGCAATATTCTTCTATTCTTATTTTGTAATCACACAATAGAAACTATAAAAAACACACCACACAAAATGTCACCACATTGTTGGTGTGGCTACATCATTTGTGACTAGCGAGAGGTCATTAACATACATCCATCCTCCATGTATCCTCCAACCTCCAGTATCATAAACTATTTACTTAGAAAATATGGATTTGAATATCAACCCTTACATGTCATTTTTTAGGACAAAACTCTCCCACTAACACATATGACTCAAGACATCTAGTTTGCCTGATAATGCATATGTATAAGAGATTTTTGAATTTAAAAATATGAAAAAATAGATTATTAAAATGACTTCATTTTTATACTTTTGGATTTTGATAATAAATAATATTTTGACATTGACTAAAGGATAATAACCACTCAATTAATGATTGACTCTATTTGATAAAAATGACTTATGATATGACTATAGAAACTAAAAAACTCACCTAAATATAAAATTATAATAATGAATAAAATATTCATGTTAAAAAAATTAATATTCACTTATGACAACTATATTTGAAAAGTAATAATAAAGATTACTTTTCAAATAAAAAATAAAAACTAATTAAGAGCCAAAATATATATAAACCTTTTGTATATACCATCAAATTAATAATGAGACTTTTTTTAAACATGCATGCACATGTGAAACAAAGTGGATACTTTACATGGAGATGAAATATGAATGTTGGTAGAATGATTGGACCAAGCATAGCAATAATATTGAAATGAATTTATCAACTCTTTAGGATATCTTGCACAGAATTTTGTGTTATCATGTGGTGATAGGTTGAGCAACTTAATAATATTATTTGATGATTTTACTCCATAGATTTGATTATTATAGCTTCACCAAATATTAGTATAATCCTTTAGTGAGAAATGGTAATGAACAATAGTTGAATCAATAAATTTAATCCCAATGCATTGAGAATAAAGGGGCTGAGCTATTTTATTGGAAGAGAGGCACAAGGCATAATCTTGAGATCTTGTTTGCATATCTCATAAGAAGCAAAAGAATATAAGCCACATAAGATATAAGTAGTATAAGCATAGGATCCAACTTATAACATGATATCACTCCCAGTTCTAATGATAATAAATCTTTTGTGCTTAGGTGAAAATAAGATCAAATCATGCCATATCTGATTTAATTTTATAACCGTTAAATAGAATAAAGCAACTATTTTGGTTCACCTTCTCTCTAGAATCCTATATGAAAACATAATACTTTTTTCTAATTGAGATCACCAAGTGATGCATCAAACCATTAATAATCCACACTTTCTCTACAAATCACATTTTATGTGAGATATTTATCATCAAATTGATTGTAGACTAGTTGCTTGCCATGTATAAAAATTCTATAGGCCGAGAAAGGAGACTCAGCTGAAGGATTGACCCAAGTGTTGAAGCCAATGTAAATTAGTATGATATAATTAATATGTGATTATAGTACCAAAAACATTAACATCTTCGAAATAGCTTCAAGATTTACCAAAAAAAAAAAAACTATGCATATCAAAATAAACACAATCTTCACATAAATTGATTTCTCATCTTCTGTGGAAACCATAAATTGAAATGGATCTACCCCTTCACATATTTAGTAGATTATTTACATATTTTTATACCACTTTTATTAATTCAAAGAGTTGAACACAAATAATTTTGTAGTGCACACAAAAAAATTCAATCACATAATAATATTTTGCTCTATATTCTGATTAACAATCATTTGAGACACATTAAAAATATTTAAGAATATGATTCTTAGAATTTATTTCCATAATTTTCTCTCACCAAAAATATCTCAATATTATATATATGATATATTATTTTAACTTATAATGATATATCTCAACAAATAATATATTATAACATAATATCGTAATATTGTTTATAACAGTATTATTACTAAATATTAACTAACCTATTACTATTTACTCTCAATAAATACTCAAATTTACATGATGTAAAATCTATATTTCCTAACATTTCCTAGAGTTGAAAGGCACCCAAAACCCCAATAGTCCAAGGGAAGACCATAAAACCTGAATCAAATAGGCTAATTACCATGTTGGACCAAAAGGACATCTAAATTTGGTTTCCAACTTTGAAGCTAGAGGCTAACACCTCTCATGGACCAAAAATATTGATTTAACACCCTGTTTGTTAGATCAACATTGGGAAAGATGATGATAAAGAAACCCTTTAGTATGAATTTAAATTAAATATAATTTCTTCAACACAAGACTCAATTTCACTAAACACTAGCCATTTCCTAGTAAATTTGCCTATAAGATCCCATTCTTCCATGGATTGAGAGTGTTTGGTGTATTCCCAAATTAATTACTTATCATTACCAATATTTAGACCTTTCTAGGTTCAAGAATCAAAATTTACAATTTCTTCAATGTTAGTGACAGTTGTTTCTACCTCCTTATCTTCATGACTAAAAGTTAGAGATGAAAGATTTACTTCCTAACTCAGGTCTTCACCATTATTAAAATATTTCTACCTATTCACACATTATATAACCCCCTAAGTCTCATCATGAAGTTTATCATCCACTCCTTCCATTCCACTTCATTAAAAAACCCTATCGATTTATTAGTTATGTGAATATATTCCTCTATGATCTATCACATAATGTTCTAATGCCTATGCCTAAGCCCTAATATGAAAGTGAGGGATTATTATTTTTTACCTCACTTTTGTTCCATATAAATTTTCCCCAATCCACTATAATTTTTTAATTATAATGTTAAGACGGTGATTTTCTTATCTATGGCATTGGTATTGACATGACATAAGGAGTGACCCTTATCAATTGGTATAAATAGATGAAATTTTTTTAATAATATTTATGAAATCACATAATGTATATGATGATAATATATTTATAAATTTATTTTATTAAAAAATAAAAAATTTAATATATCTTAATTATGTTATAAATGTGTAATATTTATTTATTTTTAGGTTTTTTTTGTGATATATTATATTTTATTTTTAATGAAATTAAGATAGATTAATCTATCTAATTTTATTTTAGTATTTATAATCCCATCCTAAAATAGTCTAATACATTAGTTTTCAATTTATAAGAGGTCTAAATTTCCAAAAAATGTTTCTATAACATAAATATCTTTAAACAATAGGTACTAAAGTCAGATTAGACACTTCTTTACATGTGGTTTTCATAAATTATGAAGTGCAATGTTGAATGAATGATAGTACTATATTTTTACATAATCTATCCAAGGATACCCAACAAATTTAACTCTTATAATTAATCCCTTCAAATTCCATTCAAATTGGGAACCTTTTCAAAAAAAAATCTACTTTATTATATATGGGTAAACAATATCATAGACTTCAAAGATATGAAATAGAAGGGGTAGATTTGAATGGAGATAAAAAATAGTTTGGAACACAAATATAAGGCCCATATCCCCCTTACATCCCCATAATTTCCAACATACTATCATCAATAACATCACCATCTCACCTGCATCATTGATGTCACCAATTACCACAACCAACCTCACATGCCATATGAAATTTGAACCGAGGTGGGGGTGGACAAAACCAATCCACTTAAGAATCTCTTGAAGTTTTTTATGACTGTTATATTTTTATAATTCCCTTTAAATGGTAATATTACTTTAATAGTTGAAGGAATAATCATTAGATAAAACACATATATTTATTATAATGTTATCTTGAACTCTAATCCTGATAATGATCTAATGCCGAATTAGTGGATTTTTGAATGATCCATGAATACTAACTAATATCTATCAATATAGTAATATTTTATGTGATTAAGTGATTATACATCATTGAGTTCCAATAAAAGAGTCAACTATTCTTTTTAGGTGAATCTCATTAGTTTAATAGTCAACTAAGATGGAGTTTTAGTTTAAGATAGGGATGCCATTATGATGTATTTCATATTGGATAATCAAATTTTCATAGGACATATTAATACTCAATATTGAAAATATTTTGATTGCAAATGGATATTAAAATGTATTTAAGACTATTTAAACTGATGTGGTGTTACATGTCCCTTATATAAAGTTTCAAGTTCCACATGGTAGAACATCATAATATTGTGAATAAATTAACACGAAATTTTGATTAGTACATTTTATGTACATATTATGATTTAAATTTGTGATAACATTATCCATGTGTCATCATTACATATATTCATGTTGCCACAAACATTTTTTTGCATCCTTTACCCACATTAAACCTTGTGAATGCACTGAAGTCCAAGATTATGGCATGTGGCATCATCATGGAAAGTCACATCATCTTTGACTTTTTTCTCACTATTACCCATTTCAAAACTTGTGGTGGAAGTGTGAGATCAAGATGTGACATCATCATGAAAATTCAAGTTGTCACCTATTTTTGTTCTTTGGAACTTTGAACTAGATTATTATTTAACAAAATTCTAGTGGCCTTATGTAGAATTGACACATGTTTATTCTGCACAAGTCTAACATATTCTTACATTGTGTAAAATAGACCATTAACAAAATATAATCCTACCTAATATCATCATATTTATATGATGTATGTAGTAAGGCCAATATGGAAATTTTTTCGAGTATATAAATATGATCCTAGTCAATCATAAGGGAATTTCTTACTTAACCAATTTTTATAGGACATAGGTCCATGGTAAACAAAGATGTATTATTATTTCTCCTCCTACTAGACTTAAAAATGTGTGGTCAAGATACTAAGCTAATAATCACCATAACACTCTTGATAGTAAAGACCTCCTTATTTTCTCATATAGCCTCCATTTCATAGGATTCATATTAATATTTTGATACACATGCAAGTAAAAATCATCTCAGGTATATTTTATATATAACTAAAAAACCTATCATTATAATCAATATGGAGAATTCCAAAGTATTCTAAAATCCTTTTTTTATTTTTGGATGTCCATGCAAGTGACCCTAGGAAACGCATTTACATAGCATAAACAACATCAAGAAAATATGACATCATAATCCCATTTTCTAAGTCAAGATAAAATCATCATCATTAATTTAGTCCTTCACCATATTGAACATATTCTTGTAAATGGATGTGTAATGAGGGAATTCCTTTTGAAGAGCTATTGAATCAAAATGTGTCCTTGTATTCTTAGTTTTTTGTAAATGTGGAAAAAAGGGAGCTTGAGTCTGACTAGGTGATACCATGATGAAAGCTTAATGGAATTCATATTAGAATTTGTATATTTAATTTATAATGGAATATAGATCTATAGATATTCAATTTTCAATGGTATTATGTTTTCAAATGGATTTAAAATTTATTTGAGACCATATAATCATTTTGAGGCACCAAGTCAAGGTTCATCATGGCCAAATCATGGAAATTGATTTTCTCCCAATGGTGTTTGATGGAAAATTTTCCATTTGAAATTGATTTTTGGATATGTGGCTTTGCATGATATTTCCTTGAGAGGTATCAATTTATCATAATTTATTATAAGCTATATTATCTCATTTTAGTGTTAAATTATTATATTATTTAGTACTCCATATATATATATATGTATGTATGTATGTATGTATGTATGTATATTTATTATCATGGTGTTATGGATCAATGGATACATATTTCTAATAAATGATTCATATTAATCTTTATAAAAACATCCTCTAATATCATTTCTAAAAAACATCCTTAGATTAATAAATATTAAAGAATGTGTGTGTGTGTGTGTGTTTTCGTTATCTTATTTATTTATTTGATAAGTTTAAAAGATATGTTTTAAAGGTTCATATTACCATTACATCACCAAAATATATTTAATATAAAAAATATCAAAACATACATAATAAAAAACCCCATGGGATAGCAAACATATAAAGTTGGCTTCATCTAGAAAGAAAGTAAACTAATAAGAAACTACCACCAAGATTTAACAAATATATCATAATAAAAAAAATGAGAAAACTAGAAGTCATGGGTTAAGGGTAACACTCCTATGTGTCAGATTATTAGACTAGTGTAGTGGTCTTACCTTTTTACTTTCATATTTTAGAGATGGCCCCAATTTATCTTAATAGGGCCTTGTGCAGAGTTTTCTACTTCATTCTTCCACCTCCTAGTTGGTGTTTTACTAGTTATTTTGTTATGTTTTTCTTGGCTAACACATGTCGATCTTTTTTCAGTCTTGTCCTATTTCCTTTTCTTGTTTGGGGTGGCCTCCCCCACCTTCCTCTTACAACATATTTCCTTTTCTTCTTCATTTCCTCTATCATGGAAGATTATTACTTCAAATTTAATGAGTGATATTTGTAACCTCATCTTCTTCACTTCTTGGGATCTCAATTCACAAAAAATATTGCATGTAAAGTTTTGTTTCTAACTTCTCCATGACATCTTAAAATTTCATATTTTTTTATTACTAGAGGTAAGGTCTAGGGATTCTATTTTTATTCATGATTCTCTCTTTCCATACTAGGGTGTTAGTAGAGGTCTCCTATGACTCACTCAATGACACCTTAACCTTGGATTTTAATTTGATCTTATCCTTTTTATTAATAAGGGTGTTAGACTTATCAAATGAATTCACCTTTTGGGTTGAGGAGTCATCATCTCCTGAGTTATCATTTCTTCCTTAGTGTTATCTTCTAAGTCATCTTCACTACTATTCACTTCAATGGATTTAACCATGTATTTTCCCTATAAGAGATCACCCCTCTTAACTATTAAAAAATGAGGCCTTAGTGTAGTAAAATAGTGGAATATTTCAACTTGTAGAAAGTGATAGTGGCCTCCAGGGACTTCAATAAGTAATAGGGAATATTTATTTTGTGCCCTTTAAAATTTTTCATAAGCAAGAAAAGGAATGAGAAAATGACACTAAACTTACTCTCTAGCTTAATGTATTTCATGATTTGAAGGGAAACTTCTAACCATTTCCTTGGCAAATCCAATCTAGGATAGCTTTTTTGCTTATGGATAATGGGTTTATCTATTTTGAATAAAGTCTTTATCCATTCCTCCCTACATTTTTGTCCTTAAATTCCTTCTTCTATTTATAGGACATTCATGTTACATATTTGATTATTTATTTGATGATGATTATCTACAAGCCTGTCATTTTTATGACACCTTCCTCTTAACCTCTAACAAAATCCTTGGGGATGGTAGGATAATGACCAACAATTATGGTCATATAAATTGTGATCCCCCCTTTTAAGAGTTTTCTCCTGACCATTGGGTATTCCTTGGCTTTAGTATAAGAAATAGGTTTGACTCTATCACAATCACCTCCCATAGTTACTTGTTTCTTCTTTCTCAGGGACTTATTGTGAATTGGCTTTAGCTTGAGTTATTTTCATTATAAATCTATTGTGACTAGTGTTTTAATTATGGTGAAGCTAGGCCCTTTCCTTCCATGATTTGATCTTGGTTTTCTTTTCTTTAAATGAGTGATGAAATCATTACATGATATTTTATAACTTGTGAGAATTTTCATTAATTATCTACCTTAATTGGATTACCCTCTTTTCTTGGGGGTTGTGAATCTTTCCACATCATTTGAAATGAATATGATTTAATGGCTTGGTAAGTATTGTACCTTCCACCATTGATTAAAAGAGGGAAGGAAAACACCTATATTAACCATGTTATATACCCCTTTGTTACCTTCTCTATAAATATGTGATATTAAGACTTTTTAAAAATGTTGCAAGATCCTTTTGGCATCCTCAATTTATCTTTAGATAAACTAGGAGGGTATAGTTTTGCTCAATTTACCATTAAATATGTTGTTAACAATAAATATTTTTTTACCAATAAGGAGCACACCCAATTTACCAATAAATATGTTATTACTCAATTTTTTTTATGTATTTAAAATATATTAGTAGCTATCAATAATTAATGATGATAATATCCCATTATTTTCATGATAGTGTGATGAGATCATATTTGCATCAGACATTATTTGTTTTTTCATATCACCTTGCCTACATTTTATTGCATTTATATAATACATTTTTTTTCCTAGAAACACATAGATCCTTAGTAATTGAGACTTAAATTACATTTAATGATTATTATATATTTTTTATTTGATCTTACATTTATGTTTAATTTTTATATTTGATCAGGTTTTATAGATTTTTACTTTGATCTCACATTTATTGTTTGTATTATAGCATTAACGCCTCTTTAATTTGGAGAGGATGATCATGTGGATTTGGTTTTTTTAAATGCACAAAATTTGCAGAGGGTATAATGTATCTAATAAGAAGAATACTACATTACAAAAACATGGTAAGAGGATTTTTTGTTGTATATGTTAACATAGTATTGGATGAAAAATTACAATTTCCTTATTCAATTGATGGCTTCGAAACCTTAGTATATGTCGATAAAAAAGATACTACATTCCATGGGAAGAGGGTGATTCATCAAAACATGTAGATCTACCCATTCCCACATTTCATAATGATTAAATTATTAGTGATTGAGAGGATTATAGTGGAATGGAATGGGGATATTTCAATGACGACAGTGAAAGAACCATAAATTATATAGCAAGTGAAGATAGAATTGATTTTTTCATAGACAATGTCATTCTCAAACATAAATTTTATAAAAGAGATGATGACATAGCCCAAGGTTTTGTAACTCATGTTCTATAAGATAATAAAATTCATAAAGAGAGATTAGTGTAGGGCAAGATAATGTAATAACACATAAATATTTTTAGGAAATACATTGTAAAATGTTATTTATTTTTGTACAGCGTAAGCATTTAAAAATCTTATGAGAAGTTGGTTAAAGAAAACCAACTCAAGGGTAAGCAATCCATTAACCAACTAAAACAAACTAATTAAAAAATTAATTTAGATCATAAATGATCTCAACAAACTCTCCCTTGATCTAAAGGGTATATAAAGACTGAAGTGATAAACTATGAGTCATCCAAGTAGGCTCTGCTATAATTGAAACTAGTACATTGTGCATCTTGAACTGATGAACAACCTAATCATCCTCATACTGAAGTAGAACAAGATCATGCCCTAGCCAGTTATATTTATCCTAATATAGAATACATCTAGTAAGTTATTTCCTCACTATTATGTATGGAATATCTCAAAATGATTCTCAACAATTGCTAACATCTCTCATAGGCCTTTGCCTAGCACTAACAATGTTAGCTTGTACCGTAACCACTTATGATTGATCAAAAACCAATCTGCAATATCATCTCCCCTATCAAGTAAAAGGTGAGAATATATTAAAAAAATAAACCAAGTAGAAACCATTGAAATGATCCACACCAAATATCATATCAACACTAGATCTATGAAAGTAAAGTACACAAGCCAAAAAAATGCTACTACATCAAATCCCAATTTTGAGAATAACAACTTCCACAAGATGAGTGTGTTATCACCTCAAAATATATAGTCAAAATATATGGAGAAAGAAAAATCATAGTCATCAAATCCATCAAAATAATATGTAGAAGAATAGCAAGAAGAGGAACTATAAGAGTGACCAGAGTGATTGCAATGACTAGTAAAGTTTTCTTCTACCTTTTGTTGATGTCGAGAGGACCTCCTTTTGGATAGGAACTCTATAGAGAGGTATCCTATGCCACCATAATTATAGCATATTTTCTCATGTCCATTAAACTAGAGGAAGAATAACCACATGAATAAGAATGCCCATGCTTGTGATTGTGTCCATGTGAATGTTTGTGTTAATGCTCATGCTTCTAAAAACTAGAGTGATGTCTATGATTTAGAGAACCAAAATGATCCCTGTGTCTAGAATTATGCTTATGTCTAGAAGTGTGCCTTAAAGAGTGTTTCTATTTTTGAAAATGCTTTGAAGAATGTTTTATATTGTGCTCATATAATGGATTGTCTATTTTGGTTAAGTAAGCCTCCTTGTTTTTATTTCTTCTTTGAAACTTGTCACTCATATTGAGTGAGCAACTCATAAATGGAATCAAAAGTAGATTTATTAAGCTTATCACTAAGTTGTGAAATTTTTAGAAAGTTCCTATAGCTAGGGCTAAGATAGTTTAAAATAATATAAATGAGCATTTCATCATCAATTACCCCTCTAGTAGTTCCATATTATTGTTTCAAGTTATTAATTCATGACACATATTCTGAAACATCTTCATCATCTATTAGTTTAGTGTTGATCAACTGCATAAGAAGGTTAATTTTCTTGGAGGTAGGTTGTTTATTATATAAGTCTTTTAGATATTTTCATGATGTTTAAGATTTAAAATTTATGGCCTCTATGTGAATTATAAATTGTGCACTACAAGTTGCTTTCAATAAAGCAAGGGCATGATTATCATGTCTATGAAATTTTTCAAGCTTTATGGCATTAGTGGGCAATGTTGGTTGATTTTCAACTAATTCTTGTAATTAGTTGAAGATTAATTTATTTTCCATGTTCATTGACCATTCCTTATAATTTTTAGGAGTTAGGAATCCATTTAAAAAAATTAATCTCATAATTTTAGACTTGGTGTTTATAAAAAAAATGCTAGAAAATAGGGAATGCTATTGATATTTTGTCATTAGCTTCTAAATAGCTTCAGAATATAAGAGAATCATGGGACTTATAAAAAAAATTTACACCTTATAACTCCTATATTACACCCTTATTTCTCCAATATTTTAATTTTTTAATACAAAACAAGATTAAAAGAAACTACTAATCTTGATCAACATACAAGTTCAAATTGTTTCAAACCCATGACTACCTTCTATGCAAGTAACTGACAAAATTTCATTTGTCAATCTCTCTTCAAACAAGTTTTAGAATATGTAGAAACTATATTCTAAAGAAACTTGAGTTTTCTAATGTTCACAATAAATAAATATATTCATATAAAGCAAATGTGAAATATATTCACTAGCTTTTTCACAATAAAAAATTATATGTAGCTTTCTTCCTTATGGGGCCCAACTAGAAAGAAAAAACAAATGAAAATGAATATTTTTCAAAACTTTATCATTCTTGCCATTCTCTTGGGGAAACTTTTGCTATAAAAATTCCATACATATTTATGTTAGGATTGGCCTTTTTAATTTTCTATGCTGAACATGGAATTATTTACCTTCTTATAGATTATTACTCACTGTATTTCATGCTACATCATCATTTTAAGGACAAGGTTATCATATGGTCTATCCTTTATCATCTTGAACAAGATGACAAAGATACCACAATTTTTTGTTATGGATATTTTCTCAAAATCAAACAAAAACTAAATAGTAGAATTAATATTCTTATGGTCAATTGTTTAACCTATAAAAAATCAAGCTGATGGTGAATAAAAGATCAAATTTTAAGTGTCATTACCATACAGACATTAAATTTTTAAAATAAAAATAAATATTTCCACTATACAGGTTCCATATAGTTCTAAAATAAGTCAGAAAATAAAATAACTTATTGTTGATTTGTTGTCTCTCTTTCAAAACATGGAATTACATTCCCACTTAAACCTCAAGTCCCTGATGTCTTTTTTTTACACCATCCATTTAAATCTATATGCATTTTTTAAAGTATTGTATAAACTCAAGAATATTGCACCAGATTCTCATCCTTTCTCTTCTTACATGGCTATACAAGTTTATTGTTGAATCTTCTTTTTTAGATTGTTTGTCTCTAATAACATTGTAGGCTAGGATAATGAAATAACACAAAAATAGTTTTAGAAAATAAAATGTAAAAAGTTATTTATTTTTGTGCAATGAAAGCATTTAAAAAGCTTATGGGAAGTTGGTTAAAGAAAACTAGCTCATGGGTAACCAACCCATCAACCAACTAAATCAAACTAATAAGGAAATTACTTTCGATCATAAATGATCCCAACAATTGGGACCCTTGATGTCTAGTTTAATTCTTGAAAATGTGGTAAATTTATGTTTTGATTACTCAAACTTACTACAACCCAATAAATTAATAGTTTGGCTAATAAAACATCTAGATTTATATGAAATAAGAATCACCCTAATGGTTAATAAAATCAATTCTTAATTGGATTATCCATACCTTTTACATATCAGTGAACATAATTTGAAGTGCAGGGTAGTTTATACCAAATTGATCCATTTGTGTTCATCTATGAGTAATTTTGTTGTAGAGGGAATAATTAAAAATGTACTTGAAGGAGACATTTTACAGTTTAAGGGATTGGAAGCCAACACCTTTGGTTTGCATATTTATAGAGGATTCAACCCCACATTTAAATGATTCTCCCTATCTAAAGTATCACTCATGCAATGTCCTACTAGGCAATTGGCCAATGTAAAGCATTCTCCTCCAGATGTGAGATTAAAACAAGTCCTATATGAGATTGAGGTGAGCATGTGGGATGTATGAGAAGATTGCTAGCTAAAGATGATATATATAGTTTATTTTTATGCCACTAATTAAAATCATTGCAAAAAGGTGATAAAAAGACCCTATAATACATAAAAATTTCAAAAATTAAATGCCCCTTTACCCAGTTCATCAAATCCAAATGTTGATGAGGATAAAAATGGTTAATTTTTTTAAATGTAGTGGAGAATTTGAAAATTAATTATCATAAATCTTACTATCTCAAAATATTTCACACAGCTTTAGTCACATTTCTATCACACCAAATTAGAGCCATGAATGAATAAGACAAAAAAAATGCTAGATGCATTAATAACAAATGTCATATTTTATGTGGGAAAATAATAGATGGAGGTGCATAAAATGGTATTCAATAGGATGGATGTCTATAAAAATGCATGTCACAAAGCTTATTATTACCCAAATATCACCTTCTATAATTATAAATAAAATTGGATAAATAATCATAGGTGTGCAATGAATGGTAACACTAGGAAAGAGAAAGAAATGTTTAATACCACCACAATAGTTACTTTTATATCAAGAATGATTGAGATAAATTCATATGTTTCTATACATTTAACTCATTGTGTAGGATAGGATGGAATCAAAGTTTCTCAAAGGCTAATTCCTACATTCTATATCCATAATTTAATGCAAAATAAGTGTAACAAGGATTTTGAATTGTTGAAACTTCCACCAGTGTCACAACCAAATTTTAACAAAATAATGACCAAAACAATTCAACATGTTTCAATTACAAATAAAAAGTTCTTTTCCAAGTGTGATGAGTGTATGGATATTTAAAACTAATGTAGAGACATTACATACTGATAATCATTCTCAAAACTTGAAGAGGAACAAAAATGGCACAATGAATACATTCAAAGTTGATGTGCACATTAATACTCCCATACATTACAATCATAAGAAATACTTAGGGATTATTGAGCATTTTGCATGATAAAATAGACAAAATGAAAAATTTTATACAAAGTATGCAAAAAAAATCAAAGTCAATAAGTAATGTTATGAACCTACTAGTTAATTTTAATGGTATGATCACACATGGACATAAGACTAGGGGTTTTAGCCACTTTAGCCTACCATTTTTTTGAATGTGGAGTAAACTACATAGTCACATCATTAGATTTGTGTCTCAAATATATTGAATAATCCATTATTGATGAGTACATGGATTTATTTTACACCTAAAGATCATCTTAATAACCATTTCATGATGCACTATTACAAAATGAAGTGCATGATAAGTGTAAAGGGTACAAGGAAAAATTTATCCATGATGATGCAATTAAGAGTGTTTCTAGTCCAAGGACTTCATTCAAAAAATAACCACTAATCCTCTACTTGCATTTGGATAATGATTCGTGTGATAAAAATAATCATACCTTATTTTAATTTACATCAATGTTGACAATAATAAGGGTATTCAACATTATATATGTTGAGCACACCCATGAGGATATAAATGGGACTTTTGGTTGATTAGTAGCATCATTATGGAAAAAGAGACATATTTTCTTTGCCACATATCATGGACACATATATAACTTGCCAAGATGGGTGAATTACATTCACTCCTTACCTTATTTAGGAATTATATGAATTCAAATCCATTGTGAAGCAACACTTATTGGATGGAAGCCATAAGATAGTGGGTTTTATAAAATCTAAGATGCTTAGGTTCTATTTTTTTGGATGACATACGAGTGATAGAATATTAAAAAATCATAAAATATCACCAATGGTCTCGTCAAATCCCAATATAGTGTACAAAGGATAATGATGAACCAAACTTGCTAGAATGGAAGCCTCCTCTAGAACCTTAAAAATAACTCAAAGAAATGGAAGATCTAAAAAAGGGAATAAAATCATATATTGAACATTAGGGAAAAAAATGCAATAGTTGGAGGTAGATAATTATGGCTTCCAAAGATAACATATTGGGAAAAATGTTTTTTGTGACTTGGATAGATCATTTATAAATTATAGCTAGATGTTGAATCTTTGTTTTTATCCATAAACAATATAAGAGAATGAAATAAATGACAAAATAACAATATCCATTTATTTCCATATATAAGAATACATTAATGAACATATCCCATGTAATAATGATATTTATGTTTGGCATATTTGTGGAAGATCCAAACAATCATTCAATCTATTGATGGATGTGTATGTGGGACAAATGCTTCTAGTACGAAAAATAAATGAAAATGAAAATATATGGATGATAAGCAAAAATGGTGATATTTACCTTAAACCAAAAGGTGTAAATGTGGCTAAAAATTTGAGGGTTAAATATTGGAAACCATCAAGGAGAGATGTTGGTGAAGCATTGTATCAACATTATTTAACACCTAGTAAAACATGGATCAAATCATATGAAATCAAACAAGACATTGATGTGGATATTGTCATCTGGGCATGGACACAAAACAAATAATCAAAACATGGATTGATTAATATTTTGGAAAAAGTACATGGTGCCATTGAATAATACCTTATAATAATTAAACATGATAATGAATACTAAGGTGAAACTATTAAAGGTCATAAATTAATATGTGATATAAACTTGGATTAGGATGTGGGTATTTTAAAATTTCTATCCCAAATTAGGCTTCAATAAATTAGACTTTCATTTTTATCTAAATTATTTAATATTAATTTAAGATTGACATTGATTGCTTCTATTTGACTACATTTCATTCAATATTTTTATCACTTACTATATTCAAGCTTCTTACTATTGACCCATTAACAAGGTAACCATATTATTTATTAAATATGAATGTAGCATTAATACTTTTTACATAATATTAATTTTAATAATTTTTCATAGATAATAATATATTTTGATTAATGTTGAATTATTTAATCAAAATATTTTTCATTTACTAACATAATTATACTTAAGTTCATCAAAGATCTACTAGTAGCAATGTAACACAATATGTTTTGGGGTTATGTCACACTTAGTTGATTATATGTGTTTGAACAACATAACATAAGTTAGTGATGCAAGGAGGAGAGGACTTTTAAGTGTTGAACTACAAGGAAATTATTTCAAGTTTAGGATTGGGTCATCAAGAATCCATGGATTCATCAAGGTCTATTTTTTTTTCAATGTGTCATCAACAAAATGCATTAATCTATTGAAAATTTTAGTCTAGTTTTTAAATTTTTCTATGCTCACAATTATATTCTAACATACTGGGGATCAAATTTTAACTATAAAATAAAGAGGGCCTCCATGACGTGATTTTATGGATTTCACATTAAACTATAAAGGTGTCCATTAGTCATGAATATATCATGCACTATTTGGCATGAAAGTTAAGTTTGTCAACCTTGATTTAAAACATATATGAGTAATCATTATAATTTATTATGAATTTCCATAATTTAATTATGAATTGTGTTAAAAAAAAAAATAGGTCAAAGAGTTCCCATTTTTAGCCATCAATGTTAAGGATTAATCTATTATCCAAGTCACAAGATTATTGTGTCAAAATTCTAATTTCTCAACCATAAAATTTAGTCCAAGTCATTGTTGACATAGTCAATTTCCATGTGTTTGTTTTGGATTTACTCAAGCTTATTCTAGTGGGGCTATGTATGTTCCACTTATCATGTTTATGAGACACTAGGTCTAATTTTAAATCCCAACCCTAAAGCTTTTAATCTTTGGGAACATTACCACTTGGTAACTCCTCAAGCCCTCAGGATCCTATAAGCATTAAGACATTAGGGCATAATTCCCTAATTATTCTAAGGTTCTCTAGGCTCTAGGAGCTTAAAATTAACAATGTTATATATCTTATAACCCTTGAAATATTAAACCATTGGGAGATTTTCACAAAAAAAAATTAATCAAAATTTATTTATACAAGCATTCAATCCATTTATAGATGTGTATGTGGATAAAATGTTGAGGTTTAAATATTTTAAAATTTTGTAAGATTATTATAAGGTGAATCATTATATATATAGGTTATTTTAAATTTATTAAAACATGGATCAAACAATTTACAAAATATAGTTATCTCTCCTTCACATCAATGGCTTCCCTACACATTATTAATTAATAAATATATAGTAGATAAATCATTTAAATCACATTAGTGTGGTTTTGAAGTGATTAATTATTAATATAAATATACTATTACATAAAATGTAAAATTTTGAAATTTTGATTAATGTATGGACTAACCATCTTTCATTTTAAAATAACATGTTCATTCTACACAAGTATATAGTAATAACATGAGAAATAGAGACATATATTATTATCTTGGGTAGAATGCACAAATTCTTATTCTACACATCAAGATAAGAAAAATTACCTTTAAATTTATAATATGAGAAACAAAGTCTTATGTTATTATCTGGTGTATTTTGAGAGTTTACCCATTCTACATAAGATTATTAAGAATAATTATAATTATCTTGTACATGGGCACGTGGCCAATGAAAACTGTTGTCAAATACTTATACATATGATAGTAAATGTGTTTTAAAATGTTTCACTAATATTTTTAAATATTCTATGTCATGATGTGATTCGTTAATATATGGTAAATTTTAGATAAATATTAAATATTACGATAATGACTATAATTAGGTAATAGTATGACAACTTTGGGGTCACACTATTTTAATTATCAGGACCCATTTCAACTATTGTACCATGCTCAAATATTGGCACATTTCCCCTAAATATTAATTTAAAGTTGAAAAATAATTTAAGATATATGTGGAATTTTATTCCACACTAAAATTTGGAATCTAATAATAGATATATTATAATCCAATATCATGACAATTAAAAAAATATTAAAAATATTGGAATCCAATATACCACTGGTTAAACACCGATAATAAAAATATGAAAATCCAATTTCAATAATTATAAAACTAAAAATTTCAATACTATAAGTACATATTGTTAGTAATATGTCCATATTTCATGAATTGATGGTTTCTTTAGTATATGGAGTGTTCTTTTCTACTTAAACTATTTATTCATTTGAAACTTCCTTATTCTCTTTTTAACCATATTCAAATTCATCTACATGCTCTACCTAAATTTTATTTTTTTCCTTTCCAAATATTTTATCCCATAAACTAGCATTCCTTTTCTTATACCAAAACTTCAGGAAAATATTCTCCATATTAACAGCTATTGCTCCCAAATTCTCTAACCAAGGATTTCCAATAACTGTATCCACATCATTCATATCTAAAGCATAAAAATATGAATTTAAAACATATTTTTCCATAGTTAGCTTCAAATATTTAAATAAATAAATATTATTACCATTTACTTGAGCATCTTTTATATTATTTTCTTGAACATATAAATGTTGAGCACATTTATTTTGGTTAAGTTATGCTTGTTACTAGGGTTTATGGATGTAATGACCTTCTTTTAAATGCATCCATAATACTTAAATATTTAATCATATATCTTTGGATATATGATATTTTAACCCTTACCCTCACCATGATTATCTATTTATCCCTCTTCATCATCTATATCCTCCTCATAATTATTGTTCATGTTTTTTTCATCTGCATCATATGAATATTTTTTTTAATTACCATCATCATCCTTATTTTATTCATCATGATCATCTACATATCCTTTTACATAATCTATGGAATATTCATCCTCATTATGTTCACCCTCTTCATTTTCTTCTTCATCTATATTTTATTCCCTACTATTTTCATCATCATTATTTTCTTCCTCTTATTTTTATACTATTTTTCATATAGGCAATAAAACCTACTCAAAATCAGACCAAGGCCAAATAGAAATTTTCTTTTTCAACCAATAAAACCATGAATATTTTGAACCTATAATTATAATGAAAATTTTGGTGAACAATTTTATGATTGGCAATATTTCTCCTTAAATTTGAGCCACCATTTTAAAGAATCAATATTATCCTCTATAGAGAAAATTTTTAACTCCATGATTCAAACCAATTAGTGTTAGTAAAAGAAAAAAAATCTCAATAACTCCCACCATATTTACAATATAATCCAAAAACATTTAGTGTAGTTTTCCTAAATTATCTTACAACTTTATTGAAAATAATGTTGAAATTTTCTTAAACAATTTGCCTATAGAGTAAATCAATGAAAAACAATAACATCATAATAACTCACTCATAATATTCCAAAATTTTGAATTTACCTTTCTTGTATAATGATTCTAATACATTAAAAATTTAATAGTTAAATTCATAAGAGTTGACTCTATTAAAAATCCTAAAATACCAATATTTTCCTCAAAACTAATCATCAAACATAAATGTTTTATTTTGTTTTCCTTGAATTATTATCAAACTCCAATAATAAATTTTTATACAAATTATCAACATATTTAAGGTATAATTTATTATCCAAAATTAAGATTTTTCCCATACAATTTTCCCAAATTAAAGATCTGATACCACTTTTTATGATCCCCACTTATAATGATTAGAAATATGCATATTAAATGTAAATAAAAATAAAATAATAGATATTGGTGGGGCCAAGATGACCAAATATGAAATATAATAAGAATATAATAATAAACTTATGGTAAGGCAACACCATACAACAATCCTTTAGGAATAAATAAATCCATGATTCTACTTCAATGGGGACACCTCCAATATTCATATAATAATATGAGACTCAACACTTAATTGATATATTATAAAATTGTATTCATAAAACACACACACACACACACACACACACACAATAACTAATAATGGATTGGTAGCCTTATAATCCTAATGTAGGCCGACTCATTACCCAATGTAATAAATTCACAAGTTACTCATTTGACATAATATAATTGAACCATAAAACTAACTAATGGGATATGTACCACATGTTGGCATCTCCATTAACCCATATACATTAATATATCATATTCTTAGTAACATATTAATGGTCTGAGGTGGCTAGTAATGTATACCATTTATGGGTGTCTATGTAAGACCATAATAATAATTATTTACCATGGTTTTACCAATTAGTATAGATGAGTATACCCTTTACTAACTAAAAATGACATCATAATTAAATTTTTACATGAACCATTATCTATCATGATGTTATGTGTAAATGGATTAATATGTTTCCATTTATGTTAAATAGGTTTTGATTGATATTTAATATATCATATAATACCATAAAAATATTGTAAGATCATGAAATATGTTGAGATAAAGTGGGACATCTTAATTTTGGTGTATTTTTTGAAATGGTATATAAATGGCTGTGGTGATAGATCAACTACTCTATAGCCCAACACAGAAATGGATTAGTAAACAAAAAATTTTGTGGCTATAAAAACATGAAGACAAAAATGTAAAGCATGAAATCCAAAATGAATCATGGCCAATAGTGACAACTCATCTATACTCATCCTCATAAAATAAATATTAGTTTGTTTATTATAGGAACAAGTAATGGGACCTAGCATAAGATGATGGATGTATCTTATGTTTGAATTATGATCATGTGGATATCCTAGAAGACCATTTTTTATGTAACCTAAAATTAAAAAATTTCTACCAAAATTACAATAAAACATTAATGATTTTCCTCTTGATGAGCACCCAATCCCATACTTAGTAGTACTATGAAGACACCTTATAATTCACTTTGTATCTTGACAATGGTTATCATGAGGGTCTCTATAGTAGCACGACACCAAGTTTATAAGAAAATAAAGATCAATATGAGTATGACTAAAGTATAATATACTTGCCACTAGTTTCATTTGCACCATCAACCAAAGGACAAGGACACTTAGAATAATTATTGAATGTATATTGATAAGGATTCAAGGTAGACTTATAACTTTCCATGTTGAATGTATGGAGTATGTCTTGAGCATACATGGGATGACTCACAAAAAATAATTTTACAAACTATGAGATCTAAATTTATAGTGAAAAATGTATCAAGCATAAGTCAGTCATTTGATATTACTTCATTAATCATGCTTTCATATCATGAATATGATTGGTGTATCTCCCTATAATGATAAAGTATTCAACATAGAGGACCAAAATCAAGAGTTTCCCTTATACATTATTTATGTAGACTATGGGTTGAAGGAACTCTACATCAAACCAAAGTTAATTAAGAACATGTCAATTTATTCATACTAAGCTTAAGAACCCTATTTCAAACCATATAAGGAAATTTTTAACCTAATATTTTAATGTTATTGGATTCATAAGAGAAATAGACAAGCAATATATGTGTTTGAATATTAATCAAGTATTATTCATATTCTAACAATGTATTATAGTATTTTGATAATATATCTCATTTAAACATGTGTAATAAATAAAGTGCTAAGTAAATAAGGGATAAAGAGAGAATATATTGGTTTTTGTTTTGTTTTAGAATTTTTTAGTGATCAGGAATCATTAGAGGGCTTCCCTATAGATCTAAACTTTATTCATTTTATATTTTAACTATTTTTGATTTATGGATAATTATGTCGATCAAGTATAGTAATGTCTATGAACATATCTACCTCTGATGCAAGTGTCCAATGAGAGATATACATACGAGTGACTTGAAATTTGTTTTAGGCCTACACTACAAACCTATGTAATTATTTTATGGCTCAATTTATGTCTACGTTTATGGTAGATCTAGATAATAAGTAGCCCTAGTTCCTTTGCATTGTGTTTCTTTCAACTTGGTAAAAAGGGTTAGTAATGTAAGTTAATTTATCCCTAGAAACCCCATTTGTTGCTGTGTGATACCTACATAGACAATACTCATAAGAGGGACTTAAAATCACATGTAGTTCTCCCTCATATGTATGTGTGTGGAATTATAATAGTGAAAATGTATATTCCTTCTCTTAGTAACCCTTGGTAAAAGTGATGCAATAGTATCTTTGACCTTTTAAATTCTTTAGATATTTGATTTAGTGATGTATTGGAATTTGATATATTGAACTAAACAATACTTTCTAATTAGAGAGTTGCCTTATCAAATTTTTAGGTGTTTTAAGTAGACTATAACCTTCATATATATATATATATATATATATATATATGAACCTTTTAAATTTTAAGTATCACCTAGTGATATGTGAAAATATGACCATAAGATGGGAAAAGATATCTAAAAAAGTGGTTAAAAAGAAAGATATGGAAAAAGATAAGCTTGGATAGTTGTGTTAAAGCTTGAAACTAACTTCGATGCTAGTGTCTAGGATGGGCATAGGTTTCTAGGGGATAATATCATATATAAAATAGATAAAATATGTAGGGATCCCTAGCATACATTGGATAAAGATAAACAAACATAACACACATGCCCAAGGGGTAGGTAAATAGAGTTAAATAAGATGGAACAAAAAAGGTCCATGAGAGACTACATCACTAGATGCCTAATTCTCAATGAAAAGGTATATATACAAGAAGACTAGAAATATGTGTACTTGTACCAAAATGTATTTCTACATTTGCTTGACTTTAATCTAGTAATGTAGGAAAACTAAAATTACTAGTTTAAAGTAAAATAAAATGCATACCATGGTTTGAACAACACACCTTGTCTTCTCTTGATTTTCTCTTCAATATTTCATTTCAACATTGCCTACAACCAAGAATGTGGAAAAAGTTAAATTGACATATATAAAATATGTGTAAGTAATAATTAAAAATATCATAAATGAATAGCATGGATAAAATACACCTATGTATGTGTCACATATTGGAAGGAAAATAAATGAGAAGGGGGGATGAATTAGTCTTAAAACTTTGATATACAAACTTACTTAAGAGATCATAGATTAGTTAGAAAAGCATATACATTTTAGCAAGCATAGGCATCAATCCACAAGATCATGAAACACATGAACACAAAGTATATGTAGGAAAACTTCAAGGGGAATAAATCCCACTAAAACATAGCTTGGACAAATTGTCTTATAATATCATGAATCAATTTTAGTTGAGCACTAGTCTAACAAGGAGCACTAGCCCCTGAATTTATCAAGCACCAACTTGACTTTACAAAGAACCAAATTATTAGGAGGGCTAAAACCTACTTGTTGATCAATCACCCACTCAATAAACACTCTGAACCTATTCATATTTCTCTTTTTTCCCTCTCACAAATGATGATGGTCTTCTTTTTCTCTACTACTCTCAAATTTACCTATCACACAAGAAAAATTATTCTTTACATTCTTTGCTCAATTATCCCTTCTATGAATTGATTAGGTTATATGACCTTGATCCTCACATTTAGGACTTATTTAAAAAATTCATCACTAAATCTATATCCCCTTTTGATGGTATACAATACCTTTTTCTATTTTTCAATAATCTCTTTTGTTTTCTTTTTCACCTCACACTCAATAGACCTAAAATGGCCTAGTATATATATAAGACTTTTCTTATTGATAGCCTTCTTAGTCAACTAAACACTCTTATATTTTTAGGTAATACATGGAATGTATCTTATAACATATAATATACAATAATAAAACATGTTTTTATTACATTTAGGTCTTCCCTTTCTTAAATAGGCCTTATTTATCTTATATCTCATGGAGGCCTAATCTCATTAGGTATGTTTTACAACACATTACACATTTCCTTTATTGGAAAACGTAAAAAATATAAAATGGTAGTAAAAATCCATAAAACACTCAATTATATCTCTAATAAGGTTATCTATGATCCTCAACACTTTTTAGGTTAAGCCACTTCTTGGAGCATATCATTAGCACTATTCATATTAGCCTTATGTATACTTAGAAAGTCCGTCAACAACCATTGAAGCTCAAACAAAAAATTTCCAAAAAAATATGGAAAAAAACATATAAATATAATAATTATTACCTTAAGGTCATCAAAATGGCCATTATACCTCAAAAATATAAGCAAAAATGCTCAAACCCTTCTTCGCAAGTAGCTTATGTAGAACTGCCAATTGGTCTCAAAACACAATCATGGAACATTGAATTTCAATCCTAGAAATAATACTTAATATGAATTCAAAAAAATTAAAGAGATTCTCTAAAATCTATATATCACTCTCAAATTTAAATATTTCAAGATCAAATTCCAAATATTTGTCTTGCAGACCAATCTCTTATCTTTAGTAAACATAGTCAAATTAGAACCAGTCAACTAATTTTGGATTTATTACTTAAATCAATTTAATTTATTTCTAATATTATGAAAAACATTAATATAAAATTCATGACATAAATAATAAAAAAATATACATTTGGTGATTCATCTGAGACCATAGAGCCTCCAACTCAACACTCCCACTTCCTTACTTAGAAATACTAATATGTCTTGAAGACCAGTCATGATGATTATGACTTTTAGTAATTGTGTGGACACTTTTATAAAATTATAAATAATTTAGATGATTTTAAAAAATCATCATAACATCTTAAAATAAATATATTATAAATTCTAGATAGCAATATTGGTCTTACAGACCAATCTTATGTCTTTATTATACACATATCTCATTATGTTAGACAAGTCAGTTTGAGATCAACTTTATACTATATAAAATAATTTAAAAATATTATACTCAATATGTAAATGTGTTACAGGTATTTAAAATAAACCCTATGTAATTTTATCCATCCCTCATCCATGACAACATATCCCTAATCTCACTCCCACTTCTACCTATATTTCTCATTGTCTTCCTCAGTAAGTCTTTTTAGCAATAGGTCAGCTTCCATGACCAATTTAGCATATTTTAAGTTTTTAACCTACTCAAAAACCACCATGGGAATAATACATAAGTCTCAATCTTCAACCTTCATCCACTTATCAACTTTGACTCGGTCAACTTTGCCTACTATAGTAAATTTATAAGAAACATGGCTTTTCTTAAAGGGTTCATTCACTCATCTGATAGACCAATTCCACTTGGGGATACTTGGGAGACTCTAATTCATGATACAATTATAAAACTAGGTCATTTAATACATTATCAATCATTTCCATCAAGATCTTTCATATCAGGTCACATTTAGGGTTTTAAAAAGGTTTAAACCACCCTACAGTCTTAATGATCATGAATAAATATTAGGCCCTTAATCCAAAACCCAATGATTGTCAATTTGATATAAAACCCTTCACCAACTTCCCTTAACTTCTTAATATCTCATGTAAAGTTTGAGCATGCCAATGAGCACAAGAAAGTCCTTTTCAGGTCTATAACACCTCATTATAACACTTGAGAGACCTTAAATCCACTTTTTAATGGTTTTTATTTCAACATTTAACCTAAAATTTCATGCACATATTTAATAAAACCTATCACATCTATAAAAATGCTCACATGAGCACACTTTCCTTAGAAATTAAACATGACCCCTCATCAATACTCTCTCTCTCTCTCTCTCTATATATATATATATATATATATATATATATTCATTAGGCCTTGACCTATAAGTCATTATTGGCCTTGAAATTAACCTTCCTGCCATTGTAGATGCACTCTAACACTCACTCTGACACTAAATGTCTTAATACCATGATAAAACACTAATTTTAATCCTTCATAGGACTTGATAAGACTTTATGGCACCTTATTAGGTCAAGTGAGGTCCAGTGCTAGTCTGGTTACATGTTTAAGCTTAAGACCTTACCCATGTAGATTTACCTTAAATCTTTCTTGAGTGTTCTAACACTTCATAAAAATGTTGTAGAATAATTAAACATCCACTCATACATATGTGTATCCATCTCACTATACCACCATCTTCATACCCTCTCATAGGGTCTATTCATGTGATGATCAATGTCATGACTAGGCTTCTCAAGCTCTTGAAGACTTGAAAACTATACTTGAAACATTTATTGATACTTCAACACTTTGATCACATGAATTTTATACTCCTTAAATAGTATCATACTTCTGTACACACTTATTCATTCACATGCTCATGATATGATAATGCTTCTCAAGACTAGTGCTCAAAAGTATGCTTACCTTGTATCTTGATCTTGACATAAAAACATGTCACCAACCTCAGATCAGAAGAATCATTAGGTTGCCTTCAAAATCTATCTCAACATAAAGACAATAGTTTTCCTTGAAATTCTATCTTGTCATATGGCTTCCTTGTTATATACCACTTCACAATACATCTTTACTAGAAACACTTTGACATCAAATTTGATCTTGACACTAATGACATCCATTATGATCTTGACATCAATGACAATACTTGTCAACATCACATAATAAATGGTTATAGAGTGATAGAAACCAGAGAAGTAGACAAGAGGATTTCAACCTCATCCATGTTATGGATAGGAAGATGAGTGATCCTACAAGTGGTCAAGTGTGTTTCACCTTGGTGGTACTATATGTAGATTAGGAAGAGTTGGGAGGTGATCATGACCCCAACCCATAATAGGAATAATAGTGCTTCAGCCATTGAGAGTTTTATTTATCAATGAACACAACTCAAGTATAAGAGATATGTTTATGTATATCTAGGTATAAGGTGAGTCAGGCAATCAATTTCACCTAGGAAATTAGTGAGACTAGGTGATTTAATCCCTCCAATCACACCAAAAATAAGAACCAACTACTACAGATGGGTAAATCTCAATATAGTCCATGAGAGTTTGACCAAGGTATTAGTACGTAAAAGTTTACTATTATGGTAATAATCCATAAAAGAGTTTTGGAATCTAAAACTAGTTTAGATCTTGTAATACTAGGTACACATTGCATAACATATGCACCTTAGATATATTTCATGTTGAAATTATGTATAGAAAATGGTACTAATGTATAGAAGTTTTCCACAGATGTGAATCTAAATCATATACTGTGAATGTTTTTCCCAATTTGGAAACTATGTAAGTGTGAATAACATGCCCCAAGGCATGCCCCCACTATGTTTGGAGAAATAAAAAAATTTAATAAGTACCAATGTAAAGGACATGTTTCCAAAATATGCCCCCACTATAATCTAAAGATGTTTAATAGGTGTCAAGACCATGCTTCCAAAGCATGCCCCCAGTAAATGTGAATAATGTGCAAATTAAGTTTAATTATGTAGAAAATGTTTATAAAAATTACCCTACTAAGATTCTCCTACTTTCGAGATGAGATGATATCATGCATAAAGGTCATCTCCTTGTAAAAGGAAAATAGATGATGTATTTGATATAATTTCAGTTGATATCATTTTGAAAGTATTTGGGATAATAATTTATAACATTATATTATAATTTTTTTCATAAATCTAAAGAGAGATAACTTTTAATTCATTAAGAAAATGTATAAATTTAAAAATTTACCTCAAGAGTGAATCAACAACATAAAATGAGAGAGAATGGATTTGAAAAGTGGGGAAACCATCAAATGGTGAAAAACTCCACACTATTATTAAAATATTACACAAGAAATATAAAATTACAATATCATGTATAAGATAATAAAATAATGGCCTTAGTCCAAGAGATAAGTATGAATTAAAGAGTAATACTAGATCAAAAAGAGGGTTGTTAGAGTGATGTAGCTAATGTTGAAAAAATGGATAGGACATCTCTTTATAAATAGACAATAAATAAAATGAGTTACAAGTTAAAGTTTTAGCATGTGTGTTATGTGTTCCTAATCCTCTTACAAGTGGGGAGGATGTGTGTTCCATGTGTGGAGATAGGAGTTGCATGCAAGTAACTCCAAATCTAACAAGTGGACTAGAGATGTGAGTAACACCTCAAATTACTATAATAAAGTGCATTTATGAATATCATAAATGAACACAGAAACAACTTAGAAAAATCCTATAAACCTATAGTAAAGACCCAAATTAGAGTTAATTCTCCAACACTCCCCCTTATACATAAATTTAGGATTATAAAAGTGGAGAAAACATTTGAAAAACAAAGAAGGGAGATGAAATTACATAATACTACCTCTTAATAGAAACTTCCTTCAAGAGGAATGACAAATTTTTGAGAAAGAATGAAGATAAAGTGCCACCAAAAGTTACAATGGAAAAAAATACTAATAAGGAGTAATGATCCACATAACCTACAATTAAAACAAGCTAACACTAATATTTTAAATTAAGTTACCAATATGGAATCAAAATACAATATACATACATACATACATAAAGTAATAAAATTAGATGTAAAATCAAATGGAGTAAAGATAACTTCCATCACAAGGTGAAAAAACCTACAGGAAAAGAAGTTAGTCAATAGAATCCAAGTAGATATCTTAGGGAAAAAAAAGTAAAGAATGTAATAAAATATATTTAGTTAATCAAAATGGAGACAAGGAAGATGTGTCATTTAAAAAATAAATTATATGTGAAGCATTAGAATACTTATCAAAACAAGACATTTCAAAGTCTCTATAAAATTCATTTTATTTAGGAATCCAAATAGTTTTACCCTTATATATAAGAGATTTAGTTGTTTTCCAACAATGAGAAGTGTATTGCATGGATTTTTCACAAGATTCACATGGATGAAATTTCCAAAATTTAGAGATATAATACCCATGTTTTTCATAATGCACACAAAATGTTAGGATCTATGTGATAACGCAACGGATAAAATTGTAGCAATAAAAAACATAGTGGTAAAAACATAGTGTGACAAAAATATAGTATGATAAAAATGTTGTGAGGACAAAACATAGTGAGGAAAAATGTATTAGTATTGGTTATGTCACAAAAATGTCATGAAGAGCATAATTGGGACATTTTAGTGATTACCACATTGTTTATTTTTTGTCTAGTTCATTTTGGTGATAATAGTTAACATTTCATGGTGGAAAAGTAATGCACAAAATTTACAAGTAAAATAATAGAGGAAATGTGATTTCATGAGTTTGAACTTTTAGTTGAAAGTTGTGTCATTTTCATGACATTATCAATACTGCTACAAATTTTCCTCACTACATTTTATGTTATCCATCCCTAATATTCTTATATGTGGGGAGGATGTGTGTGTCATGTGTGAGGAGAGGAGTTTTATGAAAGTAACTCCAAATCTAAGAAGTGGATTAGAGATGTGAGTGACACCTCAAAATTCTATAATAAAGTGCATTTATAAATATAATAAATAAACACACATAATACTTAGGAAAAGCATAAAAGCCTATATTAATGATCTAAATTAAGGTTATTTCTCCATCACATTATTTTTTGTAGTACATAAAATCTATTAGAATATCTGTGTTGAAAAAAATTTATAAATTTTTAGGAGTGTTTCATAATTTATAAATTTGGTATAATATGGAAGGTCTCATTGTCTAGATCCAAACTCAACTTGTGGTTTCAAATTTGGAGAATTGGGGCTCAAGATATACACATTTGAAGTTGGTGAAAAAATGGTATATTAGGTTCATTGTAAAAGAATTTTTAAATCATTTGAATTTTAAAATTATATGAATTTTGAGTTCTAAGCTAAGAGAAGAAACTATTCCATGTATATTATTGCCTTTCCCACTATGATTTGACATGTTATAGAGTGCCTTAGCTAGACAAGATTTTTTGGAGCTAGTAAGTAGGGTTAATGCATTTTATTAGTAATTTCGAATTTTTGGAAATTTTGAATTTTGTGTTTGTTTTTGGGATGTTTTCATATGGATGCATTGATTTCCTAGACACTTACATCAATAATTTGATGTAAGTGTATAGTTTTGGATGCTAGCATTTGACTTTTTTTTGTCTAACATGCACATTAGTATCTGATGCTTATGTCTCACATGGATGCTAACATCTAATGCTAATGTATTTTTATTTTATTTATTATTAACTATTATTTCTCTATTTTTTCATAAAAAATATAATTTATAATGATTACATATTATTGTTTTCTTGATTTCATAAGGATATTCATATTCGAGAGTTCTAGCATAGGTGACATTATTAAACATTAGTAGAGTTGGGTCTAGATGTAGTTGATTGGGATGATATTGATCAAGAAGTATTGGGTCATGTGTCCCATTTAAGATAGATCCCATATGATATCCACCTCTTGATATCCATAGCTAAGATGTGGAATCTATATACATGTACATTTAGGCTTGCCACATGTGAGATGGCAGTCACCTTAACGAATGCGTATCTAATTTTTTTGTTACCAATTAGAGGTGAGAGAGTCTATGTTTCCAAATATGGTGGTTAAGGTTATAATGAACATTCCCATGCATATTTTACTAGTCAAAGGTATCTTCATGTAGATCCTAGAAACATTATTCAATTTGATATCATTATTTAAGGTGATGTTTCATAGGTTTAGAAGTTTATTTGCATTTTTCTAACAATATTTGTGGTTATGGAGGGTGGGACTATTGGTATTTATTATCAAAATTATCAGGTAATGTTTCACATTGAGCTTGATTAAAATAGGTATTCATGAGGGCCATACTGTACTAGCCCACTTATACAAGGATCTCTAAAAGTTTACATTGGAGAGTCATGGTGGGGTTATTGGAGTGCTGACTCTATTGTATGTTTGGACTTATGAGTATTTTATAGTGGTATGAATAGTTGGTGGTCCCTTCCTTGGATGGATAGGTGTTTTGTAAGCTATGGGTACTCCCATATGGTATAATTTATACCATAATGGAGTACATGATTACTTTGGATGTGTTAGCTCTAGATCACATTATATAACATTTTTAGGACTTTTTCTAGGTGGTTTGAGGATGAAAATGAGTTATAGAGGGATTATATCAATATGTGGTTGGTTGATCAATTTAATAGTGTCTATGACTTATTTTAGTATGATTAAGCTTTACACTAATTTGGGATTGAATAGAGTGACCTTAGTACCATATCCATGGCATCAAATGGCATAGAGTGGTTATAGGTTGCATGATATGCTAGCACCTACTGCTATAGATCTAACCCCACATCTTAACAAAGATTGATAATGTGTGTTGTAACTATGGATATGTACAATGGTGTTACATATATCAATAGCCATTTTTGTTTCCTATTATAGTTTCATCTCCACATTTCATTCTAAAATCATAGGGTGGTGGGATAGGAGGGATAAGTGGTGAGGTAGGTGATGATGCTCCTTTAGAACCAACACTAATGGATGAGGTGGATATTAGGGACACATGTGAGTATCATAGTTTTAAGTTTTGCATGTGAATTGGTTATAATATTAGATAAGCTATTTGGTTTTTTATATATACATTGTTAATTTAAATCATATCTTGAATGGCTATAGGTAACTACAAGAGGTCAACGATGGTGGATAAGGAGATATAAGACATTAATACAACTATGGATATAACCAAAGATGGATTTAATTATATATTTATTGACATTTTTGATGATGATGCACCATTTTTATGTGAGTTTTGAGAGTTGTGGTAGCATACTATAATGTGGCCATAAAGCTTGAGGAGTTATGTGTAGAGTTGAATAGGAAAGACATCCCACATCAAAATTCCTCTGAGATTATGTAGGTACTAATTCATAACTTTTATGCTTTAATATTGGAGCATGAAGAGATAGTGTAGTGACTAAGTTCTTATAAGGTGATAGTATGTGTGATATCACATGCACATTGATCTTAATTTGATCATGTTCATCTACATCTAGAGGGGTTGGATTTGTAGATCTTTATAGTGATGAGGAGTATACTGTGTGTGTGTGTGTGTGTGTGTGTGTGTGTGTGTGTGTGTGTGTGTGTGTGTGTGTGTGTGTGTGTGTGTGTGTGTGTGTGTGTGTGTGTGTGTGTGTGTGTGTGTGTGTGCGCGTGTGTATGATATTTATCACATGGTTTTATTTGGTATCGAATGGATTTTAACTATTTTATTCCTTGTTGGGTATTATATAATTTTTTTAGTTGTATTTATTTCCATGGTGTATGTTAGCATTTGGTAAATTATGTAATAAGTATGTTTATTTTTTGAAATGTGTATATTATATTGAAATAAATATATCTCTTTATGCAATGAAATATGGATGGGTATAAGAAAATCTAATTGTAATGATCATGTGTAAAAGGGCCCATGGATTGTGCTTCTACTATCAACTTTGAAGTATTTGTATAAATGTCATGTAAATATATATGTATCTATTTAGGTATCCATAAATATTGTGTAAGTTTACCATCTGCCTATATCTTTTTATGAAGGACCTGATCAACTAATGCTTCTTTAATAGGATCAGTATGGGAGAGATCAATCCTAGGAAAGAGTACATTGGGACTTATACTAGAAGTCATATTATATAAATGCCTATGGACCATGTGTTACTTGTAAGGATCAACATGGGATATCTTGACCTTCTTAGATAAGACTCAAGGAGAAGTATGTGTAATAGGTCTAGATATGTCTTTTCTATATAAAATGATTCCATGATTGGCTAACTTTAAATTTTTTCATAGAGATCAAACCACTCATTATCTAAATGTTCATTAATACCATGATACATGCAAAAGTGTTGTCCTTTTTCCTTCTCAAACAGATGATGTGGGTGATGTGAATTAGGATGGAGTATGATCATGTGTTTATCCAACAAACTTCATAATATATCATGTGGCCTATCTTAGTACCAATCAAACTGAATAGGGTATTGTTTGGTAGTAGTATATGGTCTAACTATGGGAGATAATTTGTGAGCATTTCCTTTCCTTTATTCAACACCTTTATTATTTTTTGTGACATATAGGATTATTTTTTTATAAGTATTTTGAAGTGGTTTAATATTTTTTATAACTTGTGTATTTACTTTAGAATCAATATTTTTACCATGTTTTAGTTTGAATGGATAAATAGGCAACTTGGTTTGTGTATTAATTAGAGCACACACATATTTATGCACATCCAAATATAAGATAAAAAATGAATAAAATGACCTATATAATTCTTTTTATCTTGGTGGAGAAAGAAAAGCTCTACTAAATATAAATTTTATCTTGAAAACTAAGGTTGTATAATGTAAGAAGTACAAAACATCTTTAAATTGAATAATATATTCTTGTATAGGTTCATTTTATGATTGTGTCAATGTATACAAATGTTCTTGTTATAACATTTAAAATCTAAGTGGGCAAATTCAAACCCTTAGCATACTTTAGTTTATTATTAAATAATAATTATTTATTATTTATTAAACACAAGGTGATCATATCATGTAAATAAATAATAAAATATTATGATTTATTATTAACCAATTAATTTAAATGGTTATTGGAAAGGATGGAACTTTTAGTTAAAATGGTCATCTCCCCTCACATTTATTATAAATAAGGTCTTAACCCTATTGTATTATTCATGCAAAAAACACTTAGTGTATATAATATTTGCATGTAGCAAATATTTATAAATTCAATTTGAAGGCTTATGTAAAGAAGTGAAAGGGAAGGATTTGTATTGGGGTGAAGAATTTCTCAATTATTGAATATAATATTCATGGGTTTTTCACTTGGAGGTTTTTCCACATTAAACTATTGTATATTGTGTCAATTGTGTGTGTTCTTTGCCATCATTTATTCATCTAGATCCAATCTATAATGGATATATATTTAATATTCTATTGATTTTATCATGGAATCTGAGCCAGGAGATGATTAGGTGATTGGAAAGAGCATTTTTTTGAATATTCAAATCTTTGTCAAAAAAATTATTTTTGTGACCCTGAGGCACCATAACCAGCTTGGAAAACTCAAAAAAATGATTTTTTAGTCAAAATTCAATTTTGTAAATTCCTTCTTCATTTTAAAAACATATGGAAGATTGGAACAAATTTCAAGAATTTTAGGTTCCTATACAAGTTTTTGGGCTCTCCCAAGAATTTATATGGTCACCATACTTCAGCTAGGGCAATTTAAAATATTGAATTCTTCATTAAAAAAAATCCATTTTTAGGGTCTAGTTGTGTTTATAAAATAAATATGAGGGTTGCTAAATTTTCAAGTAAATCTGAGTCTTATACAAGGAGATCTGAGCTCTTGAAATTATACAAGGGAACCATTGTGAAGCTATAGGTATGTAGTTGATGTTATATAGTTTATAAATTATTTATTAAATAATTTTTTATTTAAACATCAAATTATTTACATAGACTTGTGGCCCCCACTTTCTTTGTCTTTTACTATAAAAATTAAAAGAAAGTAATTGTTATTTATTTGCAATTTTACATGCATAATAAATATTTATTTATATTTTTTATTATTAAAATCAAATAAAAAAATTAAATATAAATTAATGCATGTAAATATTTAATTAAACTCATAGATGAGTTGGTGATCTTAATTTTCCTAAAACATATAACTAAGAAGATCTCAAATTCAAAACCTATTAAAAACTTTATTTTTTGATCTTCTTGGTTGTCTTGATAAAATTAATTTAAATTAAATTTAAATTAAATTCATTTTTTATTTGCATGCCAATGTTTCATTTGTCTAAAACCCTAGTTAACCAATCATACTCATTTCAACTTTTGACCTAGTGAATATTTTGACAAACATAGTAAGATAAATAATCAATCTATAGGTTTTGGCACCTTTCAGACACATTTACATGGTCAATTTTGTGTTTTGAAACTTAATACTATTAATATTATATTTTTTTAATAATAGTGTTTAGATGGTCATTCTGAGTGCAACTCTTTTGACACCTATTTTTGTGCAATTCTAAATTTTTTAAATATTATTTGCCATCTAAATTGTGTAATTAAATATAGTTTCATGTGAAATTCAATTTATTTTAAAAATAGTTCCAAAAAAAATCATTTAAAATAGTTTCTTTTTAAGTATTTGTTTATTGTCTTGTTTAAAGGGAAGCTATGGCTTCACCTCATTTTTCATTAGATAAATCTCAAATGCTTAATGGAAATAACTATAATATATGAAAAATTCATGTTAAAGCTAAATATATGACTTATAATTTGTGAAATGTTGTCATTGGGACTAAAAAATCCCCTTATGGATGACATGTGACCCTTGAGCTTACAATGCATTTCAACATAAATCACAAGAATCTATGTCCATACTTACAAAGTGTTAAGATTGAATTCAATCTTCACATTGGTAATCAAGATCCTTAAATCCATACAATATGGCACACGTCTCTTGAATATTATTAATGTAATCCTTGAATTTCCAACTACGCCTATGAAAGGTGATGAGAAAGTTGTGAATCTTCTTGCTAAAATTAAAAACATTAAATCTCAATTAGATAGATGTAATTTTAATTTGATTTAGGATCAATTTATTTATTTTATCATTCAGTTAAATATTTATGAAAAGTTTAGAAATTTCATTTCAATTTTGATTTCTAAGTATCAAACTAACAAAGATATCATTGATCTTAATGTTAGTAACCCATATAACACCCTATTTTAAGGTTGATAGATTTCTCTAAAACTCCTTCACACCTATAATAGCATTGGAATAATCTAAGGTGTGGGATACCAAAACTCATACCAGACCTCTAGTTTTGATGAGGCTAACTCCTCTGAAGTATCACTTTTCTCACTACTACTAAAACCTATTATGATTTTTGGGATGAAAATGGTTAGAAGGAAAATAAAATGGAAATATAATCCTACTTTATGGTGATACACGTATAGTGATGGTTCATCCACTCTATTTTAGCTCCTAAAACACTCATAATATAAGCAAATAACTAAACCTATAACTCTATATGACTCATCTGCATCAATAATACATATAGAGGTCTCATTAGGTGATCTAATAATCAAGGAAATGATGGAATAAGCTTGATTCAAGGCACTAACCCATCAATTATATACACTATTATCTTAGTCAAATGACATAAAACATTGAAAATTACTTGTATAAGTTAGCATACTAATAGTTAGGTGAGATCAAGACCTAAAAAGGGAGAAAATACTACCACATGTTTAAATCAACTAACATAAACACACTATACTAGAATATGGAAATCTAACAATAGTCATTTTATTATCTCAAAAGGTTATAAAGCTCAATCTTGATAGAGTTTGGTCATGCAGAGGGGATCTTAAAAATTGGATTGAAATATTAAATATATAGAAGTGTATAATAGCTAAATCTAAGATATTGGTGAAAAAAATAGAAGAGAAGGTTAGCTCCAATTTAATTCAAGTCAAACTTGAGTTAAAAATTTATTGAAGTCTTTAATAAATATCCTTTTGTTTAAAATATTGCATGATCTTCATTTTGGCATCGTAATAAGGAAATTTGGGCCCCTTTGACTTGTTAAAGGTCCTTTGAATGACTAATTGACTAGTCAACTGATCAACTAGTCATATGCATGAAAATAAAGGAATATGCATGACTAGTTGACTAGTCAACTCAAAGTGATTGGTCCTAAAGACTAGTTAGCCCTAATTTAGCCCCTCCTTGCATGAAATGGAACTTTAAGGCTGAAATGTACATGATATCTCCATTTTAATGTGATATATGTGTCATGGTAACTCCATGTGAACTCTTTGATAGCCATTTCAATGCCATTTTCTACTTTGATTATTTGACCTATTAGGCATAGTGTCCTACTTATTGTACTTAAACTCCATTAAAACCTATAATAAATCCATGAAAACTAAAAAAAAAATATCATAATACTTATAAAAACTCCTCATTCCATGATATAGGTGTTATTGATGAAGAAACTCTTGCAACTTAGTCACCATGGTTGACTAGGTCAATTCTACCTTATTTTCCTACATACTAGCTATTTAAAAAGAGCTAGTAGGAGAACTTACAAGAATATTTTTGATAAATAACTATTTTAGTATGAATATAAATTCTAATAATTCAACATTCATGGATTAGATTTCATGTAAACTACCTTGTACCTCATTTTTTATGTTTTTCCCCTCAAAAACCTAATTTATGCTTTTATCCATACAAAAAATTAGCATTTATGGGATCCTATAAAGTTTAATTCATTTTTTAATGAGTTTCATGTTGAACCATGAGGTTTTTATGGAAATAAATCAAGTTTTCTAAAAACTAGCCACTATGAGGGTTTAAGGGGGTTTTGGATCTAAATCTTCTTAATGATGATTCATAAGTTACAGTCCTCCAAATCCAAATTTTTTCCCATTAATGTGTATTATACATACCCCCTCAAAATCCATGATAATATTTGGTTCCCATGTAAGAGATAAGAAAAGGTACTGTGTGAAGGAAATTTCCATGTAGGGCTTGCAAGCATTTTATACATTCTTACACTCTTAGTGATTGTTAATAATGTAAATACTCTCAAAGAAAATCAATTTTTCATTATTTTAAACTAAATATTGGTCCTAAAATAATTCTAATATTTTTTTTACAAACTCTTCATTTGGTGAAAGATACGATCATTTGATCAAGTGGTTTGAATAGGTGTCTGGAACTATATAATTTGAATTTCCTCCTTGGACTAAAACTGACTCCTCCATTGATTATCCATGATTTAAATAATAATAATTTTACCTTTACCATTTAATTATATAAATACTAATGTGTCATCTTGGTTGATAGGGTTTGAAGATGCCTTTTGGTACTATAGGCATTTTAGGCTTAAAGCTAAGTTTTAGCCTAGAATTGAGTTTTGAGTTATTTATGACCTATAGGATGATAATGGATCTAAAAATCCATTATTTACATGTTTTTTACCATCCATATTACTTCACTTTATCTTCTCAATCTCTATTTGTCTTCATGCCTCTTAAAGCTACCTATGGATTTTCTTGCATACATAACTTGTGTGACCCCTATAGCTAGGTTTGATTCTCTTATTTGTTTGAATTAAAACCTATAATAATTATTGAAACATCCTTATTGATATAAAAACACTATTTTCATGATTTTAACATCTCTTGTTCAATTTTATACCTCAAAAAGACATAATTATTTCAATTAAGACTGTTAGCAGATTGCCTCATGACTATGTTGAAACAATGAGTGTTTCCACTCATTCCATAACCTATCTAAAGTAATTATATATTTATCAGGTAATCATGATGAATTTATCCAAAATTTATAGGACAATTCCACTTATAATTTCTCTAAAGTCATCATTTTCCCCAAAAATAGCAACTTTATCCTTTACTATTTATGTGATTATATATGAATGCATGTTTGATGTGTTTTCATGAGTAATGGAGGTGCCTAAGATCAATTTCACACTAATTATTACCCTATATTACTTTTACCTCACTTTAAAACATCTCTCACCTTCTAATATAATGTTTTGTCTTCTCAAATAATGCATTCTTGATTTCACATGATTATATTCCACACACTTGGTTATGTACTATCATCTTTATGAATTGTAGGTGTAAATTTTGCTTTACCTTGATCAAATTTTAGTTTTAAATGAATATTATTTTTCTTCAAGTTCTCATTAAATTCCATTTCTCATATGACCTTGAATACCACTATGCTTAGAATAACTTTTTGAACTTTTAAAGATATACATGAGTTTCATGAGAGGGTTGTAAGTGAGCCTTTTAAGAGGTGAACTTTGGCTATGGATTGTTTTCTATAACCCTCTTCCTTGAATTTAATCTTCCATGTTCATTTTTTTCATGAAAAATCCATTTAATTATGCAACTATTTATCTCATCATTGTCCCTTTGCTTGGAAACAAACCTATGCCAAGAAGACTAAATTGAGTATTTGAGCTTTGATGCTGACTATAGCACTAGTTTGAATACCTCTTAATGATCTCTAGGTACCTATATCATCATGATTATCATGAAAAATTCTCTTTAGTATGAACTCCTCTAAATACTAGTGTGTTTTCAAACTATCTTAATAATTTTAAAGAAAGCATGCCCTCTTAAATGGTTATAGGTGTGCTTCTTAGGGTGAAATTGATTGTATCTCATGGCTTAGATGCCATTATTCATACTCATGAGTTTATGTCCTAAATTTTAAAAAATACATCATGATATATATTAAAATCCCTTCATAAATCCTTTTTCCCTCAACCCATACTTGCTTAAAGATAGACCTTAAGCCCTATGATGGTCGTAGGTGCCAATTTACAACTTTAAACCTGCATATAACTTTCTTCAGAGTTTTATATCATATTATATCTTGAAATTTCATAAATTTTACTTCATGATCTTTTTATAGATATGAAAATTTTAATCATTAGTAACCCTAACTTAAATACCCTCATCAGATTGAAGATAGGTATGTGCTCTTATGATTGTAGGTGGGTTTATCAATGTCATGAATAACTTATCATATCATCTTGAAACCATTTGAGATTATATTATTATGATTTCATTATACATTCTCATGAACATCCTCTATTACTTTTCAAGAGACCACTATGTCTAGAATTACTCTTCCCATCTTGAAGATAAACCTTTCCTTATAAGCTTGACTATATATATTATGATTGTAGGTCATGTTGGATACATGATATGACTACTACCATGTTATTAACCTAAAAATATTAATAAAACCCCCTTGAAACTTAAAAATAAATAAAAAACCTCTTCTTTTTACAAGGCATAACATATTATTCAAAAGCTACCATATTGACATGACTCCAATTTGAACCTAGGAGATATTGTAACCTACTATATGTGAATGTTTGAATTGACTATTGACTAAGTACTTGGGTGTTTTTAGTTCATCATATTTGATCCTTTGATGAGTTCACTAGTTTTTATCCTATTGAATTATTTCTAGAACATGAAAATACTTTAGGATTCTACCTCTCCACTTGAAAACAAACCACTTTAACAACCCTTTGGTTGATTGCACTTACTTATAAGTGTATTTATGGAGTTTAGAAATTATTTTGTAATATTGATAAAAAGTTAAGATACCCATGAGTATATTTTTGTCATAATTATCTCCTCATTCTTAACAACCTTTCTTGAAGTGTTAAAAACCTTGATGTATATTTGAAGTGCCATTCACCTATTTGGTAGTGTTTTTTTACCTTTCCCATGCTTGTACAGACTATGAGTTGACTTCTAAGGAAACTTTAGGAATTTTAATAACACCCAAAGTTTCCTTGAGGCTTTTATATAATGATGATTCACCTAACAAATTCAACAACTACTAAAGGCCTAAATAATGTAAGACTCCCTTGAAGTTATCTTTAAGGATGGTTCACCTACTTGGTTGTGGGTGTCCTCTCTGTGGGTTAGTTGTAGCTTATATTTTAGTATTATTTATCCCTTTTCAAGTCTTAAATATATATTTATTGATAACAATATTGATGTCATTCATCACAATGTTTATCGTTGTATTTTGGTTATCAATCTCCACAAGCCTTAAAGGCATAAGAAATTAATTTTTATAGCCTTGACTGTTGTAGCCTCAAAATAGGTATGTAGGGATTTATCAAGGTATGCAACCCTTTATTATTACCTCTTCTTAAGTGAATCAAGATTGAAACCATTATTTTGGGATATGAACCCTTTAAAATTATATTGATGCTTCTTTGAGAAAAGTCAAAACAACATTCTCTCAAAATAATAATATGACTATTGTAGGTCCTTAGTTTATGACTGTTGGTAAGCAATGTTTTCAAGGTCTCTAAAACTCTTGAATAATTATAGTGTCATCTCACTATTATTGACTTCTAGAATTTTCTCATGAGATGGAGGTGAAATGAAATATGGTAAAGATGATGGATTATCTATAAACATGAATGAATGGTGGAAAGAAGCATGAACATAATGGAAGATGGATGTGTATGATAGTGAGAATGGAGAAAGACAAAATGGAGCTATGAAATGAGCATAAGAAGCATGTTAAGATCAACCTAAAGAGTCATATTCAAGGATAATCCCATGCTCCACATCCTTTATTAGGTTCATTGGAAGAGGGTAAAAGGCTGAAAATGAAACATAAGTTTTTGATAAAATCTTAAAATGTGCTAGAAAACCTTAAACAATGCTAAACCAGGACTTTGTGGAGATGCTTGAGAACATAAATATGGGAACTTGCATATGAAACAAACATGAAAATTTGAGAATCACAAGGAAAATACATTAAAACGTGATGAATAACCTAAAAAAAAGTCTCATGAGATCTTAATGTTGGTTTTTCTTCCTCTGACTGTACAATTCTCCTTTTGAAAAACATAGACTACAAATTTATACTTATCTTGTCAAAGATCCTTTGTTTGACCCTAAAACGTGTGAAAAGGACTTATAGAATGTCATGGGAAGGTATATTAGGTTCTTAAAAATATCCACTAACTATAATTTTCCTAAAATGATGCCCTAGTCAGTAGAAATTAAAGAAAACATGTTACCTTCCTAGATGCAATACTACAAAAATTAGTCTAACTTCAAATAGATGATTCATGAGGGATAAGAGACAAATTATAGAAAAATTTCATCCATCAAGAATATATTTTAGTTTGATTTCTTTGACTAAAAATTTAGACATGTACCTTCTCTCTCCAATCCATACCAATAGTAAACCTAAAGGCCTTTCACTATGTGCAAAGTAGCCAATTATCTAGAGATGACCGATTTAGGGCCTATTTTTAATCCAATTTACATTAAATTATTCATTTACTTCTATCATTACCTCTTTATCCCATTTCAAGCTTCAACTATATGTAATTATGTATGGATCCATACCTCTCCTTTAGAAAATAAATGAAAAAACTTCTTTCTTTCCTTTTATTCACAAGTTATGAACTACAAAATTTAGTTCATGTCAAGGATACCACAATTATTTTATCATGTTAAAACATACATTAAGCCTTTTGACATTATTTTTGGGCCAAAAATGGCATGTGTGGGCTCAAATTAGGTCTTTTTTGGCTTAAAATTACATTAAAAGACCTTTTTGACTTATGAAACCTTGGAGTTAGGCTAATGTCATGTAATTGAATAGATTTAAAGGTATTTGACCCATTTTATGGCATTTTTAAAACTATTTTTATCATTTAAAGACTAAAAATATTCCTTTTTCAAGCCAAAAAACTTAGTTTTAGAACAATTTAATGGGCTCCATACTATCAGGAAATGTTTTGGATTGTAAGGGTTGGTATTTAGATTTGATAAGCCAAATTACCAACACTTACCACTTTGTCTTCTCTCATAATTAAATAAGAGCAAGTTATGACCAATTTTGATTCTAAATATGATGCTACTTAGGAACTTCTCACTTTAAATAATATTTTTGATAACACTAAAAACTAGAAATCTAACCTTAATTCTTCTAAAGGCATACATGGGAATAAAATATTTCATAATAAGAACCATACACCTAAGTTAAATGGAAATTATAAATTGTGTACTAAATTTGGTCATATAATGGAAAAATATAATAAATATAAGGACACAATTAACAATCAATCTTATAATAATAATAAAGGTAAGAAATCTAATCAAAACAAGCAGAAGAATCAAAACCCTAATCAGAATAACAAACAAGATTCAAATGTTATTAATTTATATGCTTCTTTATTTTCTTCAAATGAAAATGAGTGGATTTTAGATAGTAGTTAATCACACCATTTGACTTGATTATCTAATATTCTATTTTATTTTAGAGATATATCTAAAAAAATTTCTTAGGATATAATTCTTTTTTAAAAGTAACTAAACAGGGAAAAACAATGTTTTCAAATGTTACTATAAATGGTGTTTTCTATGTAACTAAGATTAAAAAGAATTTTTTGTCTTGTTCTTAAATTGAAAATGATAATTTCACTATAACATCAATTAAAGATATCTGGTCCATTATAAATCAATCTAGTTCCTTGACTGTTGAAGGTGTTCAAAAGAGTGGTTTATATATATTTTTTCCTTCTTCTGCATGTTTTCTTTCATCACATAGTAAGAATGAATCTCAATTATGGAATGAAATATTAGGAAATTTTATTTTTAAAATTTTACATGATATTTCTAAAAATAATATTATTTTTAGACTTTCTTCTATCCCCTCTTATCATGAAACTTGTGAGTCTTGCTTACATTGTAAACAACATACCAACCTCTTTCATAAGAATCATGATGTGATTTCCTCACATTCTTTATTTTATTCATAGTGATATTTTAGGACCTTTTTAAGTTGTATCTCTTAATGGTTCTTTGTATACTTTTACTTTTATTAATTATTACACTATAATGATATGGTCTTTTTTTATTAAAAAGAAATATTGTGTTGTCTAAATTCAAGGAATTTATAGCTAGTGATGGAAATGCATTTGATTTTTCTATTAAGATATTAATAATTGATAATGTTGGTGAATAAGTTAGTAAATAATTTTATTCTTTTTTCATTACTTACGGTATTAAAATAGAACTAACAACTCCCTATTCCCCTCAGTAAAATGGTATTGTTAAAAAGAAAAATTGCACCATCATAGAAATGGCTAGAATAATGTTGCAATATTTGAATATTCCTAAGTTTTTATGGGATAAATCCATAAATAATATTGTGCATATTATAAATAATGTCCTTACCAAAGCCTTTTATTTTTATACCCCTTTATAAATATGGACTAAAAATAAACCTAGTGTGGATCATCTCAGGATCTTTAGTAGTCCTACTTCTATCTTTATTCCTAGAGTTAAAAGAAAAATGCTCAAACCCACTTTCCATTCTTTCATTTTTTTAGGTTATGGATATAAGATAAAAGTTTTAAGAGTGTATGATCCTTATAAACATCAAACTATTTAGAATAGGAATGTTCTTATTCTTCAAAAATCCTTTTATGATCCCTTTATGGAACCTCCTTAGTGTTCTTCTGATGATGAATCTTACTCTCATGTTTCTTCTAGTGACGAAATAGATGCCCTTGAAGAAGTTGATCCCTTTTTGGATAATTTAGAGTCTGAAGAACCCCCTAAGTTTCATGTTCAATCTAAAAGGCCTAAATTATAAGAATCCCTAATTCAATCCTCTAATTTTGATAACCTTAATAAATTAACTAGAAGTCAACATTTCTATCATGCATTCATGACTATGTATGAATGTGAACCTCAATAATTTGAGGAAGCCACTCAAGAAGATAGATATAATATTCCTATACAAGCTAAATATATTGTCTTAATAAAAAATTAGACTTTGGATCTTGTCCCTCCTCCACATAAAAGGCATATTATCATTTGTAGGTGGATTTATAAGATCAAATATAATTCAATTGGTAAAATTGATAAGTTTAAAACTAGATTATTTTCTTATGGGTTTACTCAAAAACCCAAGATTGACTATGTTTAAACATTTGCTCCTAACGTAAAAATGAGTACTATTAGACTTCTTATTGATCTTGAAACCCAAAATAATTGAGTTATCCAGCAAAGGGATGTCAAGATTGCATTTATAAATAGTTATTTATAATAAGAAATTTACATGACTCTGCCTAAAGGTTTCACTAATCCTAATAGAGAGCATTATGTATGCAAGTTAAAAAAATATTTGTATGATTTAAAACAATATCCTCGATATTGGTATTCTAAACTATTTCTATTTTCAAATAATTAAGTTTTTTTAATTGCTATTAAGATAATGATGTCTTTGTTAAAGTTGAAAATGGTCATTTGATTCTAATTATATTATATGTTGATGAGTTTTTTATTACTAGCGATCTATCTAGTTTGATTCATAAATATAAGGTTAAACTACGTTAAATGTTTGAAATTACTAATTTATGCATTCTACATCATTTTCTAGGATTGATTATATTTAAAGATAAAAATTCAATTGTTCAATCATAATCTTAATATGCACATAGTCTTCTTGTTAAGTTTAACATGCTTTATTGTAAATCTACTTCTAGTTATATTTAAGTTGGTATTATACTTGATCCTAAACCTGCATGTGAATAATATATCTTTAATTTATATAGACATCATATTTTTAGTTTGATTTATCTAACCATTACTAGGCTAAATATTTCATATATTGTTGGTGTTGCTTCTACATTTATGCAGGATACATATTTGGATCATTAGAAATTAGTTAAATGAAATATTAATTATATCAAAGGAGTAATTAATTTTAGTTTATATTATTATTCAATTGATGATGCTAAATTATATGGTTATTATGATGTTGACCATGCTAGTGATAATATATATCACAAATCTATTTTTGGATATGTGTTTAAGTTTGGTGTAGGTGATATATCTTAGAGCAGTAAGAGGTAACTTATTATCTATATCTCTTCTACTGAATTAGAGTACATAAATGATATGGAATCTACTAAATAATCCATGTTTCTATCAAGGATATTAGGATAAATTTATTTATATGTTTCTTAAATTACCATACTTCATTTTGATAATCAAAGTTGTATAGCTCTAGTGAAAAATCTAGTGCAACACTAAAGAACTAAATATATTGAAGTTCATGTGTATTTTATCTAAGATAAAGTCCTAAATGGTGATATTTATTTGTATTTATATCCTATGGATGAAAAATTAGTGGATATATTCACAAAACCACTTGGTGCAAAGAATTTTTGTCAATTTTGTGCAATGTTAGGCCTCTCAGAGTTTCCATTGATAGGAAGTGTGCATGATAATTCCACTTAATAATAGCCATGTGTTCCTTATTATTTTATATACTTATTCTCATTGTAAATAATTGTAAATTTTTTTTTAAAGTTATGTGATTTAAGTAAACATCATGTGGAAGTTTTAATTTTGTACCCCATTACATAAAATCATACTTTTTAATGGAGGTCCTTATGTTATGAAAGGATCCAAATATACTTAGATGATTATTCATGAGAAAATATGAGATGTAGTCTCATGATCATGATAACCTACATTTAATTTATATTAGTTTATAGATTATAATTCATTTTATTTCAAAAGTTGATGTTTGGGAAGATGAAGGCTTTCAAAACCTTCAATTGTCTACATAGTATAATTCTTGTAGTAAAGTGACTATCACTTTTATCCCCAATGAGAATTATGGGGGAGTGTTAGAAAATTTAATATCTAAGTGGATTAATTTAGATCCTTAGCATGCTTTTATTTATTATTAAATAATAATAATTTATTATTTATTAAACATAAGGTGAAAAACTTTTGTATATAAATAATAAAATATTATGATTTATTATTAACCAATTAATTTAAATGATTCTTGGGAAATATGAATTTATTGGTTATAATAGTCACCTCCCCTCACATTTATTATAAATAGGGTCTTATCCCTATTTTATTATTTACATAAAATACACTTGATAAATTTAATAGTTACGTGTGGAAAATATTTATAAAGTTTTTATGAAGGCTTATGTGAAAAAGTGAGAAGGGAAGGATTTATATTGGGGTGCATAGTTTTTCAATTATTGAATATCATCTTCATGGTTTTTTACCACTTGGAGGTTTTCCCACTTTAAATTCTTATGTATTATGTCAATTTTGTGTGTTATTTTCCATCATTTATTCATCTAGATCCAATATTACATATATATTTTAAATTATATTGCTTTTATCAGTTTTAATGGTAATTTGGGTAAGTTATAATGATGAAAATGTGATAGAAATACTTCTTCAAGTTATTTTAAAGATGATAATGAACCATTTGGTAGAGTATAAAACTAATCAATATCCCCTAGGTTAATCTATGATAAAAATCATTTAATAATTGGGTTTGATTTTGGTCCCAATGTTAAAAATAGTGTTTATATTGTTGAAAATGAATACCAAGATCCCCTTGACCATAAAATGAGTAAAACTTAGGCATAATAAATTTTGATGATAAATATGTTGTAACATAACTATCTACTAAGAGGGGGGTGAACAATTAGATTGACTAAATTAGTATTTTTAATAATTTTAATGGAGATTAAAATATATATGTAGAGATTACATACACACAAATATGCATAACACCCAATATACATGGAAAACCCAATATAGGAAAAACCATAGTGAGAAACAACTACCAAAATCTACTATTCTAATCCAACCTCATAATCAAAACCTCATTGGTTACAACATTTAAGGGCACTGACCCTAAGGAGACACTAATCTCCTAATTTAAGAGCACTTACTCTAAAGAAGAACCAACTCCCTAATTAAGCACCAACTCAGCTCTTTTGATGGCATCTACCAATTAGATCTTTATTATGGAGCTATAACTCTAGATTAAAATATTGATTCATGAATGAATCCAACTTTAATTCTCTATTATAGGTCTATTCTATAACTTCTCACATTTTTTACATCTCTCTCTTCTCATCCACTCTACCCCTTAGGTTCTACGTATCTATATTTCTCTGTTAGACACAATGAAACAACACCAATAACATTTACTATATCATAGATGGCATATATATTCATTATATTTAGGTCTCACTTCTTCTCTATGTTCACACTTGATCTGTAACACATCATGTTCCATTCTTGGACTTAGTTTAATTAATAGGTTTCTTGCTTCTTGAATTCATGCTCTACTACCATGATTCTATATCTTATTAATATACTTAGCATATATTGCAATTTGTTTATTCACATACCATATTGCATAATTTTGATCAATCACAATAATATATGTTATTTTTTGTGTCATATAATGCATATTTCTTGCATGGTCTCTATTCGACTGTTGTCATGAACAAATATTTAAATACTAACCATTAATCTTAAGTTTCATGCCATGATCTGATGATCCTCATTTAATTTTATCAACTTTAAAATGCATCTGTTAGATCACTTTCTAACATGACCATACACTCTATTGGATCCTTACATGCTTCTGAGCTTTAATGTTTTAACTTTAAAGAGCATCCATTGGATCTTTTGATCTAAGCTCCTATGTGCCATTAAACATCAAACACTTTGAACTCTTTAAATCCTTATGCTTCATTGATATTCATTTCATGATCATGTACTTATTGTTATATCCTCTAATAAATTAATATGTTATTTGGGTTTTTGTATGACAATATTCTATGAATGTGACACTTGGCACCCTCACATACCTTCAACACATTGATTTTAGTGCTTACACTTGTGAAACTTTTCAATATTACATTAATCATTAACTATTTTAATTTAAATCAATCTATATATTTACTATGTAAGCTCCATGATTGTGACACTTGTCACTAGCATGTTTACTCATAGGTTCCTTTAACAAATTTATTTTTCTATGCTTCATTGGATCTTCAATGTATGATTAAGTAATAACCATTGATCAAGTTGGAACAAATATTAAATATAAGACTTATGAAATATTAAATTATTTGATCATTACTCAAGCCAGTAATTGATAAGTCAAAGGGGCCAGTTGCATAATGACAAGGACTTAAGATATAACTTAAGTCATTAGTTCTTACTTATATCCAACCAACCTAAAAATAGAACATGCTTATGAATTCCTTGGCTTAAATCCATAATTTTTAACTAGGAAACCTTGTAATGTCTAAGAGCTAAAATAAATTATTTTTGAGCTCATTTATCTTCATCTAAACCTTTAGACCATATATATATAGGATGAATAAAAAAAACCCATAACAGATCTTCAATCAATTACTCTTCAATCCTATAAAAATGGTATTTGTAAAAGCATGATAAATTTTCACTATGCAATTGTAAAACTTTCTCTTCTCTCCAATATAATTCCAAAAATATCCATTTTAACATAAATGATAATCATATTTCCAATAATCTCCCCCTTTGGAATTGATACCAAACTAAATGATCTGATCTTATAATACTTTGCTCCTTCTCTAGCATTATTTGCATTGGCTTCTAATGAACTTGAGTTGAAACTATTCATATCAAACTTTATCCCCTCAAGCAATGAAACATTTGACAAAACACACCTTGAACACTTACCAAAACACAACTTACACATATGCTCTAGATAAACATAAAGCATTTGGAAAACTTTTATAGAGATCATTTACACTTTTCTCCCCCTTTGACATCAATGGTGAAGGGACTCCAACTTTCTCACTATTTGTCCAAATTTTTCTTCCCCTTTATCAAATAAAGGAGTTTTTCCAAGAATTTGAAACCATAAACTCATTATAAATTTTCAAAAATATGCATACCTGAGTTGCCTTTTCTATCTTCTTCCAGGGATTAATAAATCTTTTATGATCCTCCCCTTGGACTCATGCCCTATCACTAAGATCTAGTGATGTGATCTAGGGTCCACCACTCCCAAATCTTATCTCAAATACTCAAATTATTTAGTGGGAAGAGATTTGGTAAGTATTTATATAATTTGATCCTATGTTTGCATATATTCCATTGTGACCTCTTGATCTGTAACCTTTTCTCTTAAGAAGTGATACTTTATTGATATGTGCTTAGTTATAGAATGCATCACTAAATTTTTTGACATATTAATAGCTCTTGAATTGTCACAAATAATAGAGATAAGTGATTTTTATTCTACCTTGATGTATTTGAGTGTTTTCTTCATCCACAATACTTGAGTGAAACATGCCACTACTACAACATATTTTGATTTTCTTATAGAAAGAGTAACTAACTCTTTCTTTTTACTCATCCATGAAACAATTTGTTTCTAAGGAAAAATGCACCACCACTAGTGGTTCTTATATCATCCATGCTTCCTACCCAATCAACATCTATATATGTTTCCAAAGTTAAATCTTTGCCTTTTGGATACCATAGTCAATTATACTATTAATATATCTAAATATTATTTTAATTGCATTGACATGTGACTCTTTAGGAGTAGCTTGAAATATTGAAACTATGCACAATGATTGCATGATATTAGCTGTTGATGTAGTTATGTATAAAAAGATACCTATCATTAATCTATACATAGTCTAATTTTCATTAAGGGACTCATCCTCTTTGATCAACTTACATCCATTAATCATGGGAGTACCTAATAATTTTTTATCTTCCATTCCAAACTTATTGAGCATTTCCTTTGTATACTTAGTTTGGGATATAAATATCCCTTCATCAGTTTGTGTTATTAGTAGACCAAGGAAGAAATAAAGTTATCCAAACATAGACACCTCAAACTCATTTTGAATATGAGTAGAAAATTAATTACACATTTTTTTGTTGCTTCCACCAAAAATTATATCATCTACATATACAACAACAATTAACATATGCTCACCTTTTGAATTGATGTATAGATTGTTATCTGCACATACTTTATTAAATCCTTCTTATTACAAGTACTAGTATTATCTTCAATACCATGCTCTAGGTGACTATTTTAGATCATACATAGCTTTCTTCAGTTTATAAACATAATCTTCTTCTTTTTATAACTGAAAACCTTTAGCTTGTTCTATGTAGAATTCTTGTTATAGTTTCCCATTTAAGAAAATAGACATAACATCAATTTTATATATTTTAATTTCTTATAAATAGAGAATGCTAGAAATATTATTATGGTTTCCAATCTAGCAATTGGAGAAAATGTTTCCTCAAAATCTATGCCTTTAACTTGTGCATATCTTTTGCACACCAATATGTCCTTATTCTTTATAACTATTTCATCCTCATTGAGCTTGTTTCTAAAAACCCACTTTATACCTATTGTATTCTGGTTTGGAGGTCTTGGAACTACTTTCCATGTTTTTTTTCATCTCAATTTGGCTTAGTTATTCTTCCATGGCCTTTATCCAATTCTCATCCTTATTGGCTTCAACATAGTTATTAGGCTCAATTTTAGACATTAGAGTAAAACTTACTTGCTCTTTATTTTGTGCAAATTTTCTTGTCTGAACTCCATTTTTTTTGCCAATGATATGCTCTATAGGATGATCCTTTTGAACAAATCTTATAGTTGGATTTTAATTTACCTCCTTAGAATCCTAATTATCTATTTCCTCTTCAAATTTTGATTCTTATTTATAGATTTCTTTGATAGGTTTAACATGTTTCAACCCTTCTTCAACCTTGACATTGATACTCTCTATAATATTCTATAGCCTTTTGTTGTAACATATGTAGGATTTTATTTGGGCGGAATAACCAAGAAATATTCCATCATCACATCTTGATTCAAAGCTTCCAAAATTTTCTTCTTTTCTCCTGATGTAGCATTCGATACCAAACACTTTGAAACATTTAACAGATGTAGGTTTTCCATACCATTGTCCATCAAGAGTTTTATCACTATTTAACCTTGGTTTAACTCTATACAAGCTATATACTAATAGTTATATTACTTCTCTCTAGTATTCATCAGGTAAATTGGCTTCTTTTAACATTTTTCTAGCCATTTCCTTGATTATCCTATTCTTTATTTCCATAACTCTATTCTGTTATGGAGTACTTGCTATAGAGTTATGGCTTTTGATTTCATGCTTCTCAAAGCAAAATGAACTCATTTGAGGTGAAATATCCACCTCTATCAGATCTTAAGAATTTGATTTTTCATCTAATATCATTCTCTACCATGGCCATAAAGATCTTGAATCTTTCAAAAGCTTGAGAATTATCTTTCAAAAAGGTTACCCATGTCATTCTTGAGTAATCATCTACTAGTATCATGAATTATATTTCTCCTTTGGATCCTCTTATCTTCCTCAGCCACAAAGGCACAATCATGGTCATCATCATAACTATCACAATCATCCAATGAATCATTGTCTTATTTTGTTTACAAACCTTTCTTATTTTTTAAGAAGTTCTTCTTCTTGGAATAGTGAGGTTTCATCTTTTTACTATCCTCTTTGTGCTCAAATTTATTAAAAAATTTATAAGAACATTTAGTAGAAAAATTTCCTACCTTACCATAGTTAAATCATTTAAAGGGTAACTTACCTTTATATTTTTTAGATCCTCTTCTTAATTTTCAAACAAAGTTAGATTCTTCTTCATCAGTCTCCTTAGATCTAGAAGTAGGTGCTTCTACCTTTACATTTTTGGCTACATTAAATGTAACTTCTCTCTTGAAAGTATCTACTTCTCCCATTATCATCTCATAAGTAGTGAAGGTTGCATGCAACTCATCAATAGTAAGTTTATCTAGATCTCTTGATTCCTCTATTACATATATTTTACAGTCATACCTAAATGGCATAGATCTTAAGACCTTTTTTATAATGAATATTTGTTTTATCTATTCTACTAGGCCTCTGATTGCATTGACTACTTCATCTAATCTAAGGAGGTAGTCTACAATTTTCTCTTCTTCATTCATTGTAAGACTTTCAAACTTGCCTATGTATGTTTATAGCTTAGCCTGCTTTACCTTATCATCACCTTCATAGATGCTCTTCAATTTATTATAGATATATTATGAATTTTAACAATGCATCACTTTATCAAAATCTAAATTTGATAATCCATAAAATACAACATTCTTTCCATTGGCATTTCTCTCATATGCCTTCTTTGAAGCCTGATCAGTAAGAGTTGTAGGAGCTATATATCTATTTAAAATAGAAATCAATACATAAAACCCTATTTAGGATAAATATGTTTCCATTATAATGCTCCAAAATGCATAGTTTGATCCATCATAAAGAGGTTTTTTGTTTAAAGAAGAACCTTCTTGACTAGCCAGTTGTGTTTAGTGTCCATGATCTACTTAAGTTAATTAAACTTTTTATAAAGAACTAGGGCTCTAATACCAATTATTGGAATCCAACTATCTAATGAGATGGGGCTGAATTAGTAGATTGATTAAATTAGTCCTTTTAATAATTTTAATTTAGATTAAAACATATATGCAAAGATCACACACACAAAAATATGCATAACACCCAATGTACATGGAAAACCCAATATAGGAAAAACCATGATGAAAAATAAATGTTAGAATCTACTATTTTAATCCAAACTCACAATCAAAACCTTACTTGTTATAATATTTAAGGGCACTAAACCTAAGGAGACACCAATCCCCTAATTTAAGATTACCTACTCTAAGGAAGCTGATTTAACTTATTTGAAAATAATGCAGTGTTATTCCTATTTTAGTTAAGGGTCTAGATTAATAAATTAGTATAGAATATAGCAATAAATAAAGTCCTAATTTGTGTAACTATTTATATTTTTCACTTTTCTAAAAATATCAAAAGATAAGAAGAAATATAACTTATCTAGAAAATAGATTGAGATGGTTGATACAAAGGTTGAAAATCGTTGTGTAGGATTGGGAAGGTATTATAAACCTAAATCTAGATTTTGTTGTGCAAAAGGACAAGAACATAAAAAATAATATTCTTTAGTGCCTAACACTATTGTCCATTCATTTTATTTTTTTTCAAATTGATCGTAAAGACTTGAAACTTATTAGGCAGTTGTATTGTGCATGTGTGAGTGTGACTATGAAAAATTGAGTGTTGGTTGTCGATAGAACTTATTGCATAGATGATTTTGTCTTCAAAACCATAAGCATCCATCATGCTTGATAAAAAAACATTTGAGTCACTTGAGAAAGAGGGGAATTACTTTGAAATATGTATTGAATGTGAAATCCACACCCCTTATGTGGGCATTATACCTACATATCAATACTCTAAAGAGGGATCAAGGTATATGTAGTTTACCCACCTATTATGATTTGTACAATAGTGTGATGTGGATGAAAATTCCAAAGTTATAGTGTTTGAGGTGGTTAGGGCCTGGTATGAGGTTTTGAGTAGGTTTGTAGCTGTGTTGGGTGACTATGTGTAAAGAATAGGGAAGTTTACCTTAGTTCTTTATTTTTATTCTTGCTTACTTCATAAGTTTGGTCACTTCCTTTGTAAATGATATTTGAGTAGGATTTTATAGGGAAACATTGGTCATGGGTTAGATGTATTCATGCTAGGCTTACTTAATCAAGGATAAGGACTAGATAAAAATGACCATTGGGGCTCAAATTGTAAATGGGTAGGATAGCTGGAAATATGACACTTCTTTATGGGGTGATATAGTCCAAATGGGGCACTCCTGTCCTATAGGCTCAAGACCTAGGGGAACAAGATTGGCATGGTAAATACTATCTATCTATGTTGGAATGATCATTTAGAAGGTTCTAGATGACTATAAATGAGTAAAAAGGTGTCTACAAGGGTTTTAAGAGCATGCAAAAAGGACATATGAATGGAGTATCACAAGCCACACTTAAACTACCAATTTTGATATTTTATATGAGTAAATTTCCCCCCCTTTATTCTTATGATACAACAAAGAGAAATACTAGGATTAAAAAAAATATAAATCATACCTTAACTTACCTATAAGGGTGAAGCCCATGAAGATGTGTGATGTTGAGTGTATGTAGAGAGAGCACAATGTGAAGCATAAATATGTAAGAGAAAACAAGGATTAGATCAGTTCTTACTAGACACGTAATGTTTAAAATAAGAACATACAAAGGCTAGGTAAAATAAAGAGGAAGAAAAAGGAATGAATACACCTCACTGGGTATGCAAAATAATACAAAACCTATTGTGATGTTGAGTGATATTGAGTGATGATGGGTATGTGTTATACCAAGAGTAATATCATGAACAAAGCTAAGTGCTCAATTCCCTGAGGGTTGCTCAAGAATGCAAAGGCTATCCCTTTGGATCCATCATTGTCTAATATGTAGTGAAGCTATGTGATCATGCATATGCTAATAAATGTTTTGGACTGTGTCTAATCCTTCTGACTAGGTGGATCAAGAATACAAAGGCTAACTAGTCCTTTGGCTCCATCATTTCCCACTAAGTGTGAACCATGAAATGATATTGATATGAATGTTTGTTATATAAGATGGATTATGAAGACCATGAATTCTCTATAATCTGACAATGTGGAATGGATAGCCAAATGTGTACTAAGAACTATGCAAATCTTGGCCACTCTAAAAGGTGGATAATAGGCTTGTATTAAATCCACTCTAAATTTAAGAATTAGATTTATATGTAAGCCACTCAAAAATGATGCCAACCACCTATAGATGGAATAAGGCACAAAACTACTAATAATACCTAGGTAATATAATGAACTAGAAAGAAAATAAGAAAAATGTTCCATGCACATTGTCCCCAATCATTGGTGTCTATAACCTGGATTCTGATCTTGAATTTGTACCAACTACACAATCCAAAACTAGAAGAAAGAGACATCATGTTACACATGATTCCCCTTATATCTAGATAATCTAATTAAAATTGTACTAAAATTACCTAATCTAAATTGGACTATATCTAAAAAAAACTATAATTGACCTTACTTTTCATCTGTTTCTAAAAATTATAGGTTTTTGGCTATTTGGCCATGAGCACAAAAAAGTGGATACTTTACTATAGGGTATTGTATTTTGAATGGGGTTCTCTTATCTTTTATTGTTTTTTATGATTTTTCCATGTTTTTCCCTATTTTTATGGTATGTTATACATGTTTTGAATTTTTATTGTTGGTGTGAGTGTTCTAAAAACTAATTTTTACTAGTAGAGGGCTCTGATATCTATGACAAAACCCCTATTTGTTGCCCCCTCTTCTAATGATAGGAATGAAGACCCATTAATGACTTCCCTTAAAATAAAGATCCTTAAAAGTGTGTTATGTTATGAAATACATGATATAATAATGATAATCTAAAAGGTGTCTCAAGAAATAGCATAGTTTATGTTAGAGAGTGTTAGATCAACAAGGGTATACCTAGATAGATGTAGAAATGTAATAGCATGTGAAGTATACTGAACTAAAACTATAAATTAAATTAGTTTTCAAGGAGGGATGGAGCATGATGTTTATCATGGCATTTAATGAAGTAAGATAATGCATGATGTGGATCATGGCATTGTAAACGATTGAGAAGCAAGCAAACAAGCATGTAAGGCAAGCAACAAGAAGCATACAAAAGAGGCCAAGGGGCCAAACAAACAAGGAACATGGGTATATGTCACTAAATTTGGGATAATAAAACAAATAATACATGTTCAAATTACCACGTATACATATAATTTCAAACAAGATTGGCACAATGGCCACAAGTACATACAAGAGTACAAATAAAGGTTATTGTAAAATGTCCTAATGTGCACACAAGTAATAAAACATGAACAAAGAAAATGAAATAACATCTAGATACTTAAAGAAATAAAGGAAGGAATGTATACTAAAAATACTATTACATCTAATTGATCAAATAAATAAGTGAAAGTATGAAAAACATGTAGTACAAGACTAGGTAGATTCTAAGAAATACACAAGTGCTATATATTAGTGAGGGTCGATAGAATAATCTATGTAAGATAGTAATTAGTGTACATCAACATGATAACTAGAGTGTGTGGTATAGGAATGACATAGCCTATATGGTTTATTCATGTAGAAGATGCCCCTGATGGGTAGATATATCGATGTATGTCTCAAATGTAAAAGTAGGATGCCCCCTTAATGGGTAAAGTGAAGCAATCAAAGATCTAGGTGTCACTACACAGACTCAAAGAAGATCAATTAAATCATGGTAATGTAGATAAATTGAGAAATAATAGTATAGATTAATAAAATGTAAGTCTAGTATGGTAGTAGAAATGTAAAGCATGGATAATACATATAATGGAAAAGTTTTTGGTGTTTTGAGTTATTTGAATGTTTTTTTTATTTTGACATGTTTTATTGTTTTTAGTTTTTCTAATATTTTGTTGTTTTTGGTCTTTTGATATAAGCTATGTACAAGTAATCATAAGGAAACTATGTACAAGTAAGAAAAAAAATTATGTACAAGTAGAAAGAAATTATGTAAAATATAGTAAGTTAATAAATATGTACACAATGATGTGAAATACTAAGCTAGAGGGGGTAAAGGGTCCATGGATGGAGCCTGTTGGTGATGAAGATGGAGGAAGGGATCATGTCCATCATCAAATTCCTCAATATCATCATCATAAGTATCATCATATGACGTATACTCTATATACATGGTGGCTATCCCCTTAGGTGTCAGTAAGATCTATTCTCTTTATGTAGTCAAAGATATATCACTCATAGTGGTGTCATCCTATCGAAGGAAAATTGAGGGTGATTCTAGTGGTGAAGATGTCAGTTCTCCTTTGGGGAATTTAGATTTGGTAGGAGGCATCCTCAATGGAAGTGGAAGAGATGGTAATGGTGGTGATATAATTTTAATAGTACCCTAAACCTGTAGTTTGTCAAATCTCTACAGTAAAGCTATACATGATTTTATGTCATGGATTATGATTCTATAAAAGAGACAAAATGGGTGACCATCCTACCATGATAACCTAATAATAAATTTATGTCATACTATAGGTAGTGTGATTAATCTATGATCAAGTAATATTTGTAGCATAATATATGGTTGATAATTTAACTTATTTGGGAATAATGGATTTTTATTCATATTTTAGTTAAGGGTCTAGATTAAGAAATAAATATAAAATATAGTAATAAATACATTCCTAATTTGTAAAACTATTTGTATTTTTCACCTTTCTAAAAATAGAAATAAATAAGAAGAAATATAACTTAGCTAGAAAATAGATTGAGATGGTTGATACAGAGGTTAAAAATGGTTATGCAAGACTAAGAAGGTGTCATAAACTTGAATCTTGCTTTTATTGGGTGAAAGGATAAGAGCACTAAAAATTGGACGCTTTAATGTCTGATGATGTTGTCCATTCCTACCACTATTATCCAAACTGATCATAGAGACCTAAAACATTCTAGGTAGTTACACTATGCATGTATGATCATGCCTATGAAAAATTGAGTGTTGGTTATCGATAAAACTTGTTGTGGACTTGATTTTGTCTAACCTTACATCAAGCTTGATAAAGTGATATATGAATGACTTAATAAAGAGAGGGGGTTAGTGTGAAATATGTACTAAATATGCAATCCATACCCCTTATGTGGGTATAATGCCTACCTACCAATACTCTGAAGAGGGATCAAGCTATATATAATTCTTCCACCTAGTGCATATTACACAATAGTGTGATGTAGATGTAAATTCTAAATTGATAGTGTTTGAGGTGACTAGGGACTGATATGAGTATTTGAGTAGGTTTTTAGCTATGTTGGGTGACTATGTGTAAGGAATAAAGAAGTTTGCCTTAGTTTTTTGTTTATATTCTTGCTTGATTTGTAGGTTTTGTCACCTTTTTTGTAAATAATATTTGAGTGGGATTTTATAGGGAATAATTGGTCATGGGTCAAATATATTCACATTAGGCCAACCTAAATAAGGATAAGGACCAAATGAAAATGACCATTGGGGCTCAAAGTGAAAATGGGTAGGACCATAAAAAATGGGACACTTTTCGATGGGGCACTATAGTCAAAATGGTTCACTCCCATCTTATAGGCTTGGGACCTAGGGGAAAAGGATTGGCATGGGGAATAATATCTTTCTAAGGTGGAATGACCATTCATAAGGTTTTAGATGACTGTAAATGAGAAAAATAGTGTCTAAAATGGTTGTAATAGAAATCAAAAAGGACCTATAGATGGGGTGTTATAAAACACACTCAAACTACCAATTTGGACATTTTATATGACTACATTTACCCCCCCCCCCCTTATTCTAATGATGTAACAAAGTAAAGTACTAGGATAAAGGACAAATAGAAAGTGCACCTAAACTTACCTATGAGGGTAAAGCCCATGAAAATGTGTGATGTTGAGTTTGTGTAGAGATCACATCGTAAAGTGTAAATTTACAAGAGAAATCAAGGAGTAGATCAGTTCTTACTAGACATGCTATGTCTCAAATAAGAATATACAAAGGGTAGGTAAAAGAGAGAGGAAGAGAAAAGAATAAATACACCTCACTAGGTATGAAAACCATTACAAAACTTGTGATGTTGAGTGATGTTTTGTATTTTTATACCAAGAATAATATCACAAATAGATCTGAGTGCTTAATTCCTTGAGGATGGCTCAAGAATACAAAGGCTAGCTAGTCCTTTGGCTCCATCATTTCCCACTAAGTGTGAAATATGAAATGATATTGGTATGAATGTGTGTCATATGATATGGCTCATGAATCCCATGAATGATTTATAATTTGATAATGTGGCATAGATAGCCATATGTGTACTGAGAACTAGGCCAATTTTAGCCACTCCAAAAGGTGGAGATTAGGTTTGTATGAAAGCCACTCCAAAAATGAGAACTAGGCTTATATGAAAACCACTCCAAAATTATGCCAACCACTTTTAGATGAAATAAGGCACATAAATACTAACAATACTTGGGTAATATAATGAACTAGAAAGAAAATAAGGAAAATGTGCCATGCACACTACCCCAAATCACTAGTGTTTGTAACATGGATTTTGATTTGGAAGTTGTTCCAACTACCCAATATAAATTGTAATATATATGACAAAACTATAATTGACCTTACCTTTTTGTCTATTTCTAAAAATTATGGGTTTTTGGCTATTTAGATAGGAGCACCAAAATGTGAACACTTTGCTATAGGGAATTGTAGTTTAAATGGAACACTCTTGTTTTTTACTATTTTTGATGATTGTTTTATGTTCATCTCTATTTTTTGTCTATTATACATGTTTTTAATTCTAATTTCTATTCTAAGTGTTCTAAAAATTGATTTTGACTGATAGAGGAATCCGATATCTATGACAACACCTTTGTTTGTTACCCCGTCTCCTGAGGTTAGGAATGAAGACCCTACAATGACTATCCCTAGAAGAAATATCCCTACAAGTGTGTTATTATATTAAATACATCATATATCAATGATAATCAAAAATATGTCTCAAGATATAGCATAGTTTGTATTGGATATTGTTAAATCAATAAGGATATGCCTAGATAGATGTAACATTGTAATACCATGTGCATTATACTAAACTAAAACTAGAAATATGGTTATTTTTCAAGGAGGGATAGAACATGATGTCCATCATGGCATCCAATAAGGCAAGATAATGCATAATTTGGATCATGTCCCTACAAATAATTAAGAAGCAAACAAACATTCAAAGCAAGAAGTAAGAAGCATAAAAAAATGCCAAGGGGCCAAGTAAACAAGGGACATGGTCACATGTCACTCAAAATATGAAAATCAAGAATAAAAGGCATGTTCAAATGCCCACATACACATATAATTACAAACAAGCAAGATTGGCACAAAGGCCATAAGAACATACAAGAGTACAGGCAGAGGACATTGGAAAATGTCCTATGGTACACACAAGTGAAAAACTAGGAATTGAGAAATGCAATCACATCTATCTACTCAAAGTAATAGAGGAAGACATGTAAATATTTTAAATACTATCACATCTAAATAATTAAATCAAGAAGTAAAAGTATGCAGAACATGTAGTACAAGACTAGGTAGATGCTACAAAATACATAAGTGATATATACTAGTGAGTGTAGATAAAATAATCTATGTAGGATGGTAAGAAATGTACATCAACATGATAACTAGAGTGTGTGGTGTAGGAATGACATAACTTGGATGGTGTAGTCATGTAGAAGATGCTCCTGGTGGGTAGATATGTCGATGTATGTCTCTAATGTAAAAGTAGGATGTTCCCTTAATGGGTAGAGTGAAGCAATCAAGGATCTAGGTGTCACTACACACACTTAAATAAGATCAAGTGAGGCATTGTAATGTATATAAATAGATAAAAAATAGCATAAAATAACAAAATGTAAGTCGAGCATGATAGTAGAAATGTAATGCATGGATAATGTGTATAATTGAAAAGTTTTTAGTGTTTTGAGTTATTTGAATGTTTTTGTATTTTGACATGTTATATTGTTTTTAGTATTATTAAATATTTTATTTCTTTTAGTATTTTTAAATAATCTATGTGCAAATAATCATAAGGAAACTATGTACAAGAAAGTTAAAAGAAAGTAAGCTGAGAAATTATGTACAAGAAAGATTGAAAAGAAATGATACTAAACAATGAGTCTCATAAGAGACTCCCCATCATGGTGTCTTATATCAAGGAGAGGGATTATGCATGATTATGAAGCATGATGTAAGGGTTGATACTATGACATTTAAATTTGTGCATGCTATAAGTACTCTGAAATCTTTGAAGTGGAAAATGACTATGGGTTCCCCCTATAATTTTGAGAAGTGGATGCAACTATGGGGATATTAGGGACCCATATGGTAGTAGAAGAATATATTTTATAATTTTATCTATTATTAGAATTGGAGGTAAGATATCACTCTATGCATATCAACCCAATGGCTATTGTATCACTATCTGAACCCTGATGGCCAACTAAACAAGTGGCCATATTGTTCATGCTTTGTAGAAACATGCCCTATATTTTATTTTATCTATAGTGCACTAAATATATCTATACATGGAGAATATATAACATGTGACCTTAGTATATGTGTAAATGAAACTATGTGTTATGAAAGAGGATCATCTATCTACAATTGTAGTGGATTACTACATGACAAAACACCCTATGGACTCTATTATGATGCGTATAATTGAGCAATAGATTGAGATGGAATTATAAACTATGATAGGGGCTTATATAATCTCAATCATAGTAGGTTGATACATGAAATGGGTCCTTGAAAAATTGGCTATAGTAAATATCTATTTGGAGCAGTACTCTATGATGTGGATTCATCTAATCTTAACTATAATGGGTTACTAAATGAGATAGGACCCTAAAAAATCTACTACAGTGCCTATGACTATATTGGATATGTATATGAAACTCTACTATGTACTCCATGGACTACATTAATATATGAAATATGATGCCATTGTAGTGGTCTCCAAACCCTTTGAGTAGGTGGGATAAGAGATCTCCTATGAGGATTTATTCTAGAAACTACATTACTCTCATGATGAGTAATTGATGATTCTACAAAATAATGTCTTGGGATGACTTAGTCATGGAATAATGATGTCTATAGATTCATGATGGAGGAGATCTCATTTCCCATAATGTGAATGCTATGATGTCATTATCAACACATTTATTAATATAGTCCCCGAGTCCATAACAATCATTGTTTCTATGTTCATAGATATGATGATAGTTATAAAAGGGGTGATGTGGTTATTTGTGTAAGAGATGTGGGTCTCAATGATGAGTTGAAGGCAACATGATTAAAATCCATCTAGTAGTGCTAATAATATGACATATAGGATATCCCACTCTGAATTAAACTAAAGTGGTGCCCTACTATTATTCTTTGTAGTGCATATTATAGGTGGTTCTCTAGAAACTAGCTCCCTATTCTTAATTGGTTTTTTTTTGTAGTGGTCTCCTACCTTGTTTGGGACATGGTGGATGTTGTGTTCTAGGAGCTATAAATGGAGGTAATTCTATGAAATCTAGAGTAAGCCAATCAACTGAATCTAACTCAATCAATCCAAATTTCCTCTCCAAGGCTAAAACTATATAACATAAGTGCCTAACAAAGGATTTTGTCTAATATAATATATGCTCTAGGAGGGATTAGCAAAGCTCCTTAATAAAGATATGTTTAACCTATCATTTTTTTAGTTTATAGATCAAGTGTAACATGCTAGTATTAAATAATAAACTTATATAATAATACTAGAGTTTTATTCCTATTTTAGTGCAAATGCTAGTTTTATACACCTTCGTGTATTAACATGGTGTGTTTTCACATTATCATGTTATTTATAACACAATGTCCCTAATTCATAATTATTTAAAATAATTACATTCACCCCACCCATTTACCTTTACCACATAGGTTAATTAAACTTAATTACTATAGTTAAATAGTAATTACCCCTTTTTTTACCATTTTTAACCATAAAATAATATAAATAAATAAAAAAACATATCCAACCTCCCAAAAACCCTTCTAACAACTTACCCTTGTAAAAAAACCCATGAAAACAACTTAGTGTTACAATTGCTTACTTTGGCATGTGATTTGAAACAACCTAAGCTAACTTTTGACCAAATTGGGCTAATCGACATCAATCCTTTGTGATCGATGCAAATTCTCCTAGATCGACATCGATCCATATATAAACAGTAAACCTCCATGGCTCAAGAGGATGGTGACTATGATTTTATACTTTAAAACTCTATCAAAATCTCATTACAACTTGCATACGGATGTTGTCAACATCTTGATATCTTATGGAACCTTTTCTTGAGAGATTATCAAAGTATTTTGAAGGCCATTTAAATCATATTTTCAAGTTTATTGTTAGCCCTAAAGGTTAGTATTACACTTTAATTCAATCACATTTTAGAATTATAGTCTTTTATATCTATTTTTCACTATTTTACTTTTAGTTTTTATTATTTTATTAATAATACAAGTCATTATTATAGTCTATTTTTAAATTTAGCATTTTACATATAATTGACGTTGATCTATCTAAATCAATTTTGATCCTATAGGATAATCATCAATCCTTGCTAAACATTCAAAACATTCTTGTAATCTATTTTCATAATATTCTCAATCTTAAGAACCTATCAAAACCTGCCTTCTATTTTCTAAAAACATGTCTTTTACATGTAGATGACTCTTCCTAGATTAACACATGATATTGTTACCATATTTTATCTTCCCATTATTCAACAACCATTTTTTACTTATGAAAGTGACATTTCATTTGAATTAGTTCTTTGTACTATGGTTTTCACATATAATCAAGAAAGCATTAACGAAAAATTAGCTATAATCCATGAGGACATTAATATTGCTATTGAATTCTAAGATAATTACTTTCATCATATTAATCTTTTTATAGATTGGATATTTTTGTCATTGTTTATATATATATATATATATACACATATATATACACACACACACATATATATATATACATACATATATATATATACATACATATATATATACATATATATATATAGATACATTTATATATATATATACATATATATATATATATATATATACATCTATATATATATATATATACATATATATATACATCTATATATATATATATACACATCTATATATATATATATATATATATATATATATAATTTCATGTTTATTTATAAAATTGAATTTTAAAAGTGGGCTAACATCCATCTAAGGAAGCATATCACTTCTTGGGACTAGTTTCTTACCAGATAGTCCACTCATTTTTCTATTAATCCATTTTTTTGTTAGTGTGATTTTTAGGTCATTCCTCCACAACCAAAGAGGATCTCCCAAAAAGCTTGATCAATGGTGCACAACCAACCTTCATCTCCAAGTAATCTTCAAAACCCTACATATACTTTGTTTTTAGTAGCTAATTAGTCCACACTAAAAAAGCAAAAAAAAACATACTAAAACATTCTGGCACACCCAGTGGGACCGTGGTCTCATCTTTTGTTTTAAAAGTCAAAATTTTTGAATTGCTCTGTTTCCATTTCTTTGTGTGTATTCATCCAAAGAACATTAAGTTTGCATTTTATTTCTTCTTTTTAAAATTAAAATAAATTTCATTCATTTTTTTCTACCTAAATAATTCACATAGAATAATCTAGGCAACAATCTATCATAGTCATCACTTTATCCACACACAAGCCAAATCATTGTTATAAAATAACACATCTAAACACCAAACATAAGGAAACCGATGAGGATTTCATCACCTCATGGTAACCTTTATATTACCATATTTAGATTACCATTTCTTAGGACCATTGTTATCCTCTTTCTTTATTTATTTTCACATCTTAAAGTAAAAACAAAAAAAAAGATAAAATTTTTTTTGGAATGACTTTAGTTTTGTGTATCTTTCATCCGTAATTAAAAGTGAGATAATTCAAAAAAAAAAATTGTTGTTTTATTTTTATTTTTCCTTTTTCTATCTCAATGTTTTGACTAGACAATAGTCAAAGAAAGGATCTGAGAATGGTGTCACATCCTCTCCAATGGAACATACACTTAGATCCTCCTATACCCCTGAGTCTTTTAAGAATACTTGTTCCCACACTTTTATTCTCAAGGAGATCCTTACTTTATGGAAATATTGGGAAATAACCACATTTCTCTCAATTACTATCTTAATAGTCGAGCAATACATATTTCTTCTTCCCCCCATGCCCAAGATTCTTGATGAAAATATGAGATGAATTTTGAGGGAACTGATAAAATCAAATAATTTATCATAGCCATGGTAACCTTTTCCACTGAATCTCTTCCATCTGGTTCTAATACCTAGGTGATGAAACATTTAGAAAACCAACCACCCATAGTATCTACCAATTATCTAGCCCCCATTACTTAGATTCAAAATACTTATACCACTCAGACTATATCCATTATTCCTCTTCAAACATTAATAGTATCAATTCCCAAAAGTATCCCACCTATCAAAATGACTCTAGCATATAGTTCTAAAGCTCTACCACACACAAAAAATCCCTCACACACAATAAATCCCTCATACAAAATAAATCCCTCTAACACAACCTCCCCAATAGTATGTCTCCTTAGCTACCCAGTATATGGATTCATTGGAACCATCAATAACCACTTACTTCCAAAATTCTAAATATCATAATATTCTGATACAAATACCATAATATGTGGTGGCATCCCAACCCATTATGTTTACTTCAATTAGATACTCTTCTTCACAATCCCTGTCTTCTCCCTTGCCAAAATTTCAAACTCTTCATGAAGGTATCTTAGGGAACATGACTCAGAATAACACCCATGTAGACCTCATAAACATATTTATGAATAGGATAGATAATTTGGAATCCTCCACCTCTAGACACAATAATATTCTCACATATGAGCAAATTTGTAATGAGCCTATCTACCCATCTATTCCTATTTGACCATATCCTTCACAATGGGAACTTCCAAATTTTACTAAGTTTTAAAACAAGGAAGATCCCAAAAAACATCTTAGAGCCTTTTTACATGCATTTTACCTTATATTACATGAAGATGCATTATTAATTAGGACATTTCCCATGTCACTAGTAGGGGTGACATTAGATTGGTACAACTCCATTCCTCAGCGATCACTCTTTTCCTTTGGCCAATTGGTCAAAATTTTATTATAACACTTCTCAATAAACATTGCTTAGAAAGTGACTATCATATATTTATACACCATTCAATAATTTGAAGATGAATCCATATTAGAATTTATGGCTCACTGACATAGTAATCAACCAATTAACCTTCTCCTTGCCACAACCTGAATTAATTGAATTATTTTCACACTCTTGTGCAAAACATATATAATCCATGTTACAAGTTCAAACTTTTAAGACTTTTGATGAAGCCTTTACCATGGCATGAAAACTCAAAGTTCATGGCATTGAAGAGGGAAAAGTAAAATTACGTAATAAAAACTTCAAACCTAACCCATAAAAAAGTAATAACAATAATCCTAAACCAAAAGGGACAATAAATTCTATTATTTTAAAAACTTCTACCCCTCCAACACCTAATCAATTAGGACCATCCACTTCACAAACACAACCACCTAGGGGCCTTATGAATTTTCCCCCTAAGAAAATATCCTTTTAGAAGAACCTTACACTTCTGTATTGTATAAACTCATACAATAAAATGTTATTGAGATCCCTTTGGTTAAAATAGTTGATGATATACATACTAAACTTACTTGGTATAAAGAAGATGAGTTTTGTACTTATCATAAGATAATAGGACATGACATAGAATGATACTAATCCTTTAAATAGTTGGTACAAAACCTCATTGACAAGGGGGACCTCCATTTGGATAATATAAATGATCCACCTAATCAATATTTAGATATTTTTGGAAAACCATTTCCAAACCATCCACCCACATCAAACATAGTCCAACCTAAACCAAGAGAAACATAAAATTAGGCTACACATATGATTGATACAATTTATGATCAGTTATTACCTAAAGAAGTTCCATAGAAATCTCTAGTCTTAGATCTCATCACATGAGATAATTTTGATGTATGTCAATTTGAAACTATCAAAACAAATCCCAAAACCTCTATAAAGCTCTTTGACCTCATTATATGGGATCATTTGTGTGAACCATCCCCTTCATCTTCTTGTACTGAATCTCCTAAAGTGGAAAATGAAACTACTCCTCAAGATGTCAGAGATAAATATCTTGATACTTCTAGAATTGAACATTCTACCCCTTTGATCCCTAGTAAACCTCTTCAGGGTATGCACCTAAATAATAATAAAATAAGATCCTATCATTTTTCCCAAAAGCAAGACCCTTTTAAATCATCCTCTATCACAACACCTCCTTACCCTAAAAATACTAAGGAAAAGGGTAAAGCTCCTATCATCGGTAGCTAGGATAATTGCCTTGGTATTCCACCGTAGAAAGCCTTAGCTCATCTTCAAGTTAAATTTGATATTCTTATAACATTAAAAGACAAAAACCTTAGTATAAATACCCCCTCTTTTTTCAATGCATGAAATAATAAAGGGCCTATCCCTTTTGTATTATCTCCATCATCTATTTTAGGTCCCCATCTATCTTTTGTCCCTATCATAGGTTCTTCTATTTAAACATGTGGGAAAATACAAAATCTCTCCCCATTATTAGCCACACCTCCATATTAATATCCACAATATTTTGCTAAAGGCCTATTTGAATAAAATGTGCCTAAGGTCATCCCTACTATAAAATCTAAATGTCAAAACCAAACAATCAATACTTTACCAAAAGAGATTGCATAGCCTACTGTAAAACCACAACATGACCCTCTAAAAGGATTTTATGTTATAATCTTACAAAAATTTTTGGATACTTCCCTCATTGTGTTTCCACCTATACAATCTATTAACCTTCACCCCCAAAGACCTACCTAGTATATAAATTGGGAAATATGTGCATATCATAGAGTACTCGAACATGATATAGAAAATTGTAAATCCCTTAAGGCCATAATCTAATAGTTAGTCTAAGATGATGATATATTAATTAATGATCTAAATGATAACACTCCTAATCAAAAGGTCACTATTCCATCCATTCCACCTACCCATAATATTGCTAGTCATATAAGTGATAAAGAGTTAGTGGCCTCTTCAAACCCTCCATTATTACATATTGATGTCATCCATGTAAGCACCCATTCTCAAAATCAAAATCATAATATTAATAAATCCAAGGTCTTAATTACAAGTGCCTCTACCCATAATACACCTAAACCATCTAGACAAAATCCTAAAGTCTCTATTACAGGAACTACCCCAGCTAAAACCAAAAAGGTGGTATAAATCTCATATTAAATCAACTCCATAAAACACCTATAAAAATGTCATTGTATGAACTTATTAAAAAATCGCGACACCATCAACAAGAAATGATAGAATCTCTCCAAACTATTTAGGTCAAACTAGATGAGCCTAAACCATTATCATCATTTATAGGGGCCCTTCAAAAGGTGTCTGCTATTAGTTTAAATGATTCCAAGGTTACTCCTTTACCACCTAAAGATCAAGATCCCCCAATTTTTATCATAGCTCAAATAAATCAAGATCAAATTAAATGAGTTATGATTTATAATGGGGCCAATATCAATATTATTTCTTCATATGCTTTTCAATAGCTATAACTATCAAAAACCTTATTTCCCAATCCTCAACAATTCTTCATTCATTCAATGGCATGGTAGCACCCATAGTAGGAATGGTCATCCTCCCCATTTTCATAGGTTCTTGCACCCTTCATGAACTCTTTTATTTAATAGAGGGGAATTTACAATATAACATTTTGCTAGGATGTCCATGGATTCACACGATGTGATGTGTACCCTACATATTCTATGCATGCCTTAAGTATAAATATGAAGGCCATGTATACATCATCCCTGCTGATCCTCATCCTTTCAAATCTTGCAACTTTAATTTTTGACCAAGCGATGTCATAATACCCTTGCTTGACACAATCCCTTCTCCATCTTCTAATCAATCCTTTGCTATCACAACTATTCTTGCTTCAAAACTACTAGTTCAAGAGTCCATTAATTCCATGATGCAACATCTTTCAATAGGGGAATACTAGTTATTACACCTTAACATGTTACCCACTCTTAGGGAATATAGTCATCCTGACAAAAAACTACTGTATTCACCCAACCTAGGTGATATCATCCCATTTGGGCCACCTTCCTTATCTAATCACTTAATATATGGTATAATTGATCAAACTACCCTAGGACCTAAAAATCACACCTTTGTTAAACCCTTCACATCAAATTCCTCATTTCTCCATAAATCCCAGTTCACAAAAACCTACCTTTATTATTGTTCTTGGATAGGCTTCAACATGGGTAGATATGAGTAGGGTCCCCATGATGTCACATTAGGATATTTTAAGAAAACCACATGAAAATCATGGCTTAGGATTTGAAAAAGATTCTAAATCTTCTCTTGAATGCATTCTTCTACCATTCTTTGAAGAAAAAGTGCCATCTTCATCATCTGATACCTCTTCCTTGACTAGCAACTTTGTATCCATCCCTCGTAACTTTTTTTTAGTCAATTCAATCTCCATAGAACCCCTCATCTTTCACCATGGTGACAAGACCCAAATCATCCCTTTAGCATATCTTAACATAATAGGACCTGATACACCAACTATCCTTATTCTTTAGTGTCAAGATGATGATTCAATCTTAACTCATTTGGGTGTTGAAAACTCTTATTTACATAATTCTCTTACATCTCAAACATATAGCTTATTAAATGAAGCCACTATTGATATTAATATTAGATCTTAAGAAACCCTAAGAATTATTAAAATTATCAAAGCCTTAACTCCTCAAGAAAACCAAGTTTTTACTACTTTTTCATCAGACCATAACAAGGCCTTTGCTTAGTCTTATAGTGATATGCTTGGTATTGACCCCACAATCATTATCCATAATATCATCACCTTTCTTGATGATAAGTTGATAAAGCCAAAGCTCCATAAAATACATCCTCACATCACACTCTTGGTAAAATAGTAAATGTAATGCCTTTTATCCATTAACTTTATTCAACCCATTGATTATCCTTAGTGGATGCCCAACATTATTCTAGTCACCTAACCTATAGGGGGACTTTGTATTTGTACTAATTTTTTTGATTTAAATCTTACCTATATAAAATATGATTTCCCTCTCCCTAACATTGACCAATTAGTGGACCTAACAACTTGCCATGAAATGTTATCCCTAATGGATGGTTTTTTTGGTTACAATTAAATACTTATTACACCAAGAGATTAACATAATATTGCATTCATTACTCCTCAAGAGACCTTCTATTACTATGTTATTCCATTTGGCCTAAATAACATAGGATACACTTATCAATGGGCCATGAATTATATATTTCATGACATAATACACAAAATCATTGAAGACTATGTAGATGACCTCTTTGGGAAGTCAAAATTCTGTAAGGACCACTTATCCATACTTAAGGTTATTTTTGATCATCTACTTTGGTATCATGTGTGTCTAAATATAAAAGTGCATTTTTGGTTTCTTGATGGGTAAACTCTTAGGTTTTATTTTCTCTATTCATGAAATAGAAGTCAATATTCCTAAAATCAAGGCTATTTTAGAAATACCTCCTCCATCTAACCTTAAGCAACTATGTAGTTTACATGGAAAGCTCTAGTCTATCCATCATTTTATCTCCCAAATTTTTTATCAATGTCACCTTTTCCACAATCTATTAAATAAGGATAGTAATTTTGTGTGGGATATTAATTGTCAAGAGGCCTTTAATGCACTCAAAAACTATATTCTATCACCCCCTGTCCTTACTCCACCTAATGAAGGGAAACCTTTAATTTTTATATCTCAGCTATAAATCATGCGTTAGGTGATATGCTTGCTCATAGAGATGAGAATCATAAAGAACAAGCTATATATTATATAAGTTTTACCTCTGTATAATATGAAAAATGTTATCCACATGCCAAAAAACTATTCCTAGAATTGGTCCTTGTAGCCTCTAAGCTTAATCACTACCTACTTAACCACAAGATGTATGTAATTATGACTACTAAACCCCTTAAGTTCATGCATTCTAAACCTTATCAAAATTAGTGAATGGCCAAATGGATCATGCTTCTAGCTAAGCTTGATCTAGAATTTCTCCATCAAAAGTCTATTAAAGGATAGATTATTTCTAATTAGTTGTCTGAACACCTCCTAGTGACAACCAACTAACAAATTGTTAATTTCTTGATGAATATATCGCATCCACTTTCCAATTACTCCTGTAATATCAAATGACTCTATATTTTTTATGGATCCAAATTTGAGTGGGGAGGAAGTGTAGGAACTATATTAATCCCTCCTCAAGGTAATCCTATGCCTTTATATTTTAAATTAGATTTGATTGCACCAATAACATGGTTGAATATGAAGCATCAATCATAGGCCTTCAAACTACCTTTGCATTAGGAGTTAAATACCTTAATATCTATAGTGATTCTCAACTAGTGGTCAATAAAATTACTAGTGTATATCAATGCAAGAATGATATCCTCTAAAGATATAAGACCTTGGCCAATCAACTCTTATCCACTTTTGAATGCTATGCTATACAAACTACTCCTAGATCAACTAATAAGTTTGTTGATACTATGGCATCTCTTGCCTCTTTTATCCCATCCTCATTTTAGGAGTCCAAGCTATTTATCCTTGTCCATCGAGTTAACCAACCTTATTACATGAGAATTGATCTTCCATCTATTAATAATATTAAAAAAAACCTAGAGGAGCAATGGTATGCAAAAATATTTACTTATTTTTCTACAAGACTATCTCTTCCCCATCGATCCAAAGGTGCCAAGTGTGTTTTCCAAAAAAAATCTATCCATTATACTATACTAGGGGGTGTTCTCTTTAAGCATGGTTTTGATGGTATTCTTATTCATTGCTTCCAAAAGCATGAATCTAAATTATCTATCCAAGAAGTACATACTAGGTCGTGTAGTGGATACTTTAGTGTCTGTGCAATCACTAAAAAAATCTTACATCTAGGTTACTATTGGCCCACTCTAAATCAAGATTATTGCACATATGCTAAGAAGTGTGTAAAATGTCACTAGCATGAAAACTTATCCCATGTCCCTAGTAAATCCTTTCAGGTAGCAAGGGACTTTTAGTCATTCTCTCAATGGGGACTTGATCTTATAGGGTGAATCAACCCTAAGTCCTATTAGTATCACAATTTCATCATTACCACTACAAAATACTTCACCAAGTGGGTAGAAGCTATGCTACTTATCTCAACCAAGGTAGAAAAGATTATGGAGTTTATCCACCGTCACATTATATATCATTTTAGAATTCCATATAAAATAATAATAGATAATGGGAAATATTTTAAGAATAAGAAACTCTAGGAACTATGTGACTCATTTAAAATCAAATTATGTTTTTATTCACCTTATTATCCCTAAGCCAATGGTCGAGTAAAAGCATATAATAAAACCCTAGTTAAAATCATAACCAAAGTTGTCAATGAAGTTGGGAAATATTGGCATCTTTGTATCCCTTTCACCTTATGGCCATATTGAGATAGTATTTGAACCCCTATAGGTGCTACTCCATTTTCCTTAGTCTATGGTATAGAAGTTATACTTCCTTTGGAAGTCCAAATTCCCTCTCTTTGTGTCTCTCTTAAATACATTACTTCTGATGAGGATTTTTGTTAGGGGCATTTATCCTAGTTTGAACTCTTAGATGAGCATCATGTGGTAGCCCTTAATCACCTTCGCATATATCAAAAATGACTAAAATGAGCATATAATCAACATATAAGAGAATAATAATTTAATATTGGAGACCTTGTACTTAAATAAAATAAATATGTCACTAATATGGAATGAAGTAAAATGGGTAAATTTTCTCATAATTGGCTTGGACCATACATCATAACCTATAAATATGGATCTAGAGCATATCATTTGGCATCTATTGATGGTAAAATAGAATGAGAACATATTAATTCATTGCATCTATTACATTTCTATAGTTAATATATCTTGGCTCATTTTGGATTAGTTTATCTCAAATACTATCATATCCCCTTATGCCAAAATACCAAATACTATAACCTCAACCTTGAATATGTATACCCTGGATCTATACATAGCATTATTTCATGGATAAGTTTCACCTATAATGGGAGAAACCCCAAATCATTATTTTACTTATTTATTAAAGACCATTAATGTTCCATATTTCTTAAAGACTATTAATTTCCCAAGATAACACAATCATCTCATGTCTTGAATTCATCAAAACTATTCTAAGGTATCTTTTTATGTCAAACCTTGCATTATTAGGATCCAAAATCAAGTAAGCAGTGAAAATCAAAATTGTCAAAATGGGATAAATAAATATACTAATCCCTTGAAGGATATTTGTAATCAAATATAATGAAAAATAACATATTGATCCCTTGAAGGATAGTTGTGAAAAAATGTCAAAATGTAGACTACTCCCTTGAAGGATGGCTACCAAGCAGAAAACATCCCGCATTGATCAATTTTTTAACTTATGACATTTAAAATCCCTAAAAAATCAATAAAATAAATTATCAAAATCAATATCCTAAGAAATCTTCTCGTATCGATCAACTTTCTAATTTTAAACTTTTCATATTGATCGGTCTACCTATTTGCATAAAAGTGATTTCTAAAATACAAATCCTAATTTAAAAATATGAGGTGAAGAATGTTATTTCTAAAACACTCTATCCCCTATCTTACCAAAAACATATAAGCCTTATCTAAGGTTAAAGCTCTAGCTAACAAAGGTTGAGTCACTATCTTTTATCACTTAGCTAAGGATGCATAGGCCATTCATATGAGAGGTTCTCTTTTGGTTATGGTCCAAGTTAATGAAGTGAAAATCCATAATCTTTAAACACTAAAATCCATAAATCTATCATAATAAATCATTAAAATATATCCATAATCCATAATCATTATTAATCATAAATTCAAAATCCATAATTTATTTACATTCAATCATCTAAACACCATAAACATCTAAAAAGGTAAATAATGATCTATATAAAAAACTAGCATAATCGATGATCATAATCCATTAGTAAAAACTTATCTCATGATATAACATGTCAAATCTATAATCCATCCATGGCATACATGATATCAATGATCAAAATTAAAAACATAACATCTAATCTATAATCCATCACATCACACATAACATATCCATAACGATCAATAAATCCATAAATAAACACACATGATCCACACATAAACATAAACATAAATATAAACATAAACATAAAAATAAACATAAATGTCTATATATATATATATCAAATGTCTATAAAAATGTCATAAATATAAGTAAAATGGAGGTTTTAGCCCATACAATATAATCTACTCAATAAAATAAATCCTATTGAGGTGAATGTTATCACCTCCCTCATCATCTCCTCCTCAACTCCTTTAAATCCCTCTATTAATAGACCCCCCAAGAGTCCTCCATGATCTACTATAGCTAGCCACATATGAATCAAACTAAGCCACATCTAGTAGCCATCTCTATACTATATGACATCTTAGCAAGGAAATCCTTGTATCTCTAGAGTGGTACCATATATGGAGGTGTAGCATTAGATCCTACAATGTCTGAAATAGGTCTCTCTACCAAAGTAAACCTCATCTACTCTAGTTGTGCTTCATATATATCTCACTCCTATATGACCTAGTCATGTTGACCTCTCATACTATCTAGATCACTCTATAATGTGACAATATACCCCTATAAAGTAATATGGGCTACTTGTGCCTCTTGTAGCTTAGCCCTCAGACTATCCCTCTTAGAAATAACTAAATTTATATCCATAGGATCATTTATATGGGCATATTGCAATGGTTCCTCCTCCATGTGTATATTTAGGTCATCCTACTCTGCCTCTCCTCTCTCCTCATCCTCCTCCCTCACCTCCTTTATAACTACCTCATGTCATGGTCTCACTACTATCTCCTACCTCCTTACCATCTTAGTTGTAAACTACACTACATAATCATCTATGTACCTAATGTCATCTAGGTCACTCATTATAGGCTCTTCTTGTGGCCTCATCAACATAACTGAAGTATCAGGTGTAGGCTATCTAACTCTATATCCTCTTACCTATACAAGCATGGGGCTAAGGAAACATCTTGTAACAATCTAAATTATTGATGCACCCTATCAAAATAAAATAAATCAAGGTACTCCCACCATCATCCATGTACACATATCTCTCAAGCAACATCACTTATCTCCACCACTAAAGTAGGCCACACTAAGAAGTATACATAAGGCCTCTAGATAACATCTCATATTTTCAAGCTGATAAACACCTATCTATAGTGTGTTAGATCTTGGAGCACCTTGTTTATATATAGGATGACTAGGTCTTCCTTCCACTAAAGGAAGCCTACACTATATACCATCTCCCCAAATCTAGTCCATTGGGTTGCTATGGGGAGAATCACATGGAAGTGCTCATATGCCCAACAATGTCATATATATGTGATGTCAAGCCCTGAGCAACACCTAGTACACTATCTCTATAACTCCCTATTTATCTACCCCAATAGTGTGGGTGCCTAAGCAAAATTAGTATGGAACTCCACTATGTATGCTAAAATTCTAGTAAAACTTCATGGTAGTCATCCTCCCCTAGAATTAGGTAGCACATAGTAAGTCAATGCGTACATGATCATTATCAGCACTAGTCTCTCCATAGGATATTAGTCATATAATGGCTATAAGGAGAACCCACAACAAATAATATGATGCCTAATGCATACTCATCAATATAATCATGTTAGTGCCACAGCTCATCCAGCCTTGTCAATAGTCAATACACGAGCACCTAAAATCAATAATCAAAGAATATGATGGATGTCCTTTATGGTAATAATCATCTCACCAATCAATAACCAAAAAGTGTTGGTGGTATAATCCCACCACTTTAGAAATTCCACTATCATACCAATATCCTGATTGAAATGTCGATAATGGTGAATCCCTTCAAATCTAACTACCTCTAAATGAGCCTAGTCCTCATCACCCATAAACTCCCATAACTGTTCCAATAGTGGAGGGACCTTATCCCTCATTTTGCCTATCATAAACATCTTTTTAGATAATCAAAAGCCTAAGTTTTATGTTTTCAATTGATCCTCTAAGGATTGAACCCAATCAACAATAATCCTTATGGATCATGGTCGATCCATTTAAACTACATCGATCCTAATGGATCAATGTCAATTACCTCAACCCAAAAAAATTCCCCCTTACGCCATACATTCCTAAGAAAATAAATATATAGAAAAATATACCTACCTACCCTCCATCTCTCCCCCACAAATCTTCATTAAAAAATCAAGTTTATTATGAAAAACCACAAAAATAAATAAAATTACTAAATTTAGCCAAAAATACATAACACCTACCTCATACTATAGTCATCATCATCTTTTGTTCCCACTCACCTCCATTATCTCTCACATCCACTTGTAAGGTTGAAACACATCAAATTTTGCTCTCAACTTCTTATTCATGTTGATAGCTAAATGAGCCTTATGCCACATCAAATGTCTATATATAGACTTACTCATGATTGAGATCAATTACCCTAATTGATATCAATCTCATAAATTGACATTGATCCCTTACAGATTGATATCGATTGTCTTGGCTTATTGAAAATTTTGCACTTATGAACCATTTCACATGCTCCTAGTTTAGCTCCAAATCCCCATATTGTTGTCTTTTCTTTAGCTATCCCATTTTTATCTCTTATTACCTATTAGATTTGAGGATTTTAACCCCTTGTAAGTTCTCTAATCTCCTTAAGGCATACCCCTTTTTTATATCTTCCTATTGTAATATTATAAGGGTATCTTTTATCTAGAGAACATTCATCTATAGGTAATGCATACACCATATACACAATAGATTCTCTAGTCCACCATTCTTATCTTTTATTCTCTTTTTAGCCTTTAATTGTACCCACTTATTTTAGTTATGCTATTTTGTTACTCAATTTTGTCTTTGGGGTGTTATTGCCTACATTAATTTTCCCATTAAGTGCAATTTTAAAGCTTCCTTGTGCCATCCATACTTTTGATTGTTTGTTGATATCACCCTTTTGTCTTTTTTCACTCACACCATTATGTTTACCTTTTATCTTTGTCAAACCCATCATCCATTTTGTCTCACTTATCGATGCATATTTTGAGGGGGAATACCTTTTCACAATAAGCTTGGGGCATTAGACACCTTATAGATTTTGTCTTGCAACCCACTATTGCATACCACTCCACAAAAAGGGGCAAATGTAGATGCTAGTTTTATACACTTTTGTATATCAACATGGTGCATCATCACATTATCATTTTATTTCTAACATAATCGCCCCCATTCATAATTATTTAAAATAAGCACATTCACCCCACCCATTTACCTTTACCACAGGTTAATTAAACTTAACTACTATAGTTAAATAGTAATTAACCACATTTTTACCATTTCTAACCCTAAAATCCTAAAAAAAAATTAAAAAAAACCTATCCAACCTCCCAATAGACCTTCCAACAACTTACCCTCATAAAATACCCATGCAAACAACTTAGTGTTACATTCACTTACTTTGGCATGCAGTTTGAAATAAACCAAGCCAAATTTTGACCAAATGGGGATAATTGGCATCAATCCTCCATGATCGATGCCAATTCTCATAGATCAACATGAATCCATATATACATAGAAAATCTCCACGGCTTGTGAGGATGGTGATTATGATTTTAGACTTCAAAAATCTATCAAAATCTCATTATAACCTATGTACAATGTTGTCAACATCTTGCTATGTTGTGGAACCTCTAATTGAGAGATTATCCAAGGATTTTGAAGGATATTTAACTAATATTTTCAATTTTGTTGTCATCCATAAAGTTTAGTATTGCACTTCAATTCATTCACATTTTAAAAGTATAGTCTTCTAGGTCTGTCTATCACTATTTTACATTCATTTTTAATTATTTTATTAATAATATAAGTTGCTATTATAGTCTATTTTGAAGTTTAGAATTTTACATAGAATCAATGTCAATCCATATGAATCAATGTTGATCTTGGAGGATCATCATTGATCCCTGATAAGCTTTCAAAACATTCTTGCAATCTATTTTCATAACATTCTCAGTCTTAAAAACCTATCAAAACCTACATTCTCTTTTCTAAAAAACTATCTTTTACATGTTGATGACTCTACTTAGATTAGCACATGATATTGTTAGCATATTTTATCTTCCCATTATTCAAAAACCATTTTTCATTTATCAAATTGAAATTACATTTAAATTAGGTCTTTATTCTATGGTTTTCACACCTAATCAAGAAAGCATTAATGGATAATTGGGTGTAATTCAAGAGGATGTTAATATTACTGCTAATTCTAAGATAATTACTTTGATCATATTAATATTTTTATATATTATATATCTTTAGAATTGTATATTTATATACTATCCATATATATCTTTTTAATTTCATGTATATTTATAAACTTAAATGTTAAATGTGGGCTGACATCCATCTAAGGAAGTGTATCACTTCTTAAGATACTTTTTTACTAGGTAGCTCACTCATTTTTCTATTAATACATTTTTTTGTGAGATAGTGTGATTTTTAGGTCATTCCTCCCCATCCAAAGAGGATTTCCCACAAATCTTGATCAATAGTGTGCAACCAATCTTCATCTCTAGGTAATTTTCAAAACCCTACATCTACTTTGTTTTTAGTAGCTAATTAGTCCACATTGAAAAAGTGAAAAAAAATACTAAAACATTTAGTTAAGGGTCTAGATTAATAAATTAGTATAGAATATATAAATACATACATTCCTAATTTGTGTAATAAAAATATTTTTTCCTAGCTTTCTAAAACTAGAAATAGATTAGAATAAATATAACTTAGATGGAAAATAGATTGAGATAGTTGATACAGAGGTTGAAAATGGTTGTGTAGGATTAGAAAGGTATCATAAACTAGAATTAGGATATTGTTGTGTAAAAGTACAAGAATGTACAAAAAAAATTTCTTTTGTATTTGGTGTTATTTTCTAAGAGACCTAAAACTTTTTGGGTAGTTGTGTTGTGCTTGTGAAAAATAAAGCACTGGTTGTTGATGAAACTTGTTGTAGATCTGATTTTGTCTTTAAAATCCTAACCATCCATCATGATTGATAAAACAACATTTGAGTCACTTGATAAAGAGGGGGGTTAGTGTTAAATATGTATTGATAATAAAATCCACACCTCTTATGTGGGCATGCTACCTACATATCAATACTCCAAAGCGGAATCAAGCCATATGTAGTTCTCCCACCTAGTGTGCTTTATACAATAGTGTGATGTAGATGAAAATGCAAAATTGATAGTGTTTGAGGTGGCTAGGGATTGTTATGAGAAATTGAGTAGGTTTTCAACTATGTTGGGTGATTGTGTGAAAATAATAGGGATGTTTTCCTTAGTTCTTTATTTATATTCTTTCTTGATCTATACGTTTGTTCACCTTCTTTGTAAATTAGCTTTGAGTGGGATTTTATAGGCAACAATGGGTCCTGGGTCAGATGTATTCATGATAGGCTGACCTAATTAAGGATAAATAATGGATGAAAGGGATATTTGGTGTTCAAAATGTAAATGGAGAAGACCACCATAAATGGGGAACTTCTCTATGGGGTGCTATAGTCCAAATAGGGCACTCAGGTCATATAGGCTCAGGACTTGGGGGAATATGATTGACATGGGTAATACTATCTGGTTGAGGTGGAATGCTCATTCATAAGTTCATTAAGGTCTTTGATCACTATTCAACCTAGTAATTACTAGGTTTAATGAGCTATTTGATCACTCCTTACGTAACTAGTTCTTTCCTATATCTAGTGAACCTAAAAATAGAACATGTTTATGAATTCCATGGCTTAAACCCTTAGGGTTTAATTATAAAACCCTATAATGTATTATATTTAAAATAAACTATTTTTGATCTCATTTATCTTCATTTAAACATACAAACCATATATCTATAATTCTCTAAATAAACCCATAATAGATCTTCAATCAATTGTTCTTCAATCCTCTATAAATAGACTTTGTAAAAACATGACAACTTTTCACTTTGAAACTATAAAACATGATCTTCTCTCAAATCTCATGCCAAAAATCTCCCTTTTGATATTAATGACAATCATATTTCTAATAATAGATACTCAAACACATCCCTAATAATAAGTTTCTTTGTTAATGTGTTCTCCTCAAGAATATCTTCATGAAAAGAAACTTGTAATTTAAGAATATTAACCTGTTATTTCAAATATCCAATGGTAGTTATAATAGATAACATGTCATAATAATATGTTGAGGTTTATGCTAGTGGTTTTTAACTACCATTCATATAAAACATAATAATGATAGACTCTTCATCATCCTCTAAGATAAGCTCCTTGAATGATTTTTCAATGTTTGGTAAAGAAACACCCATGTTTAAAGATGTAGGTTTATATTTTTGAATATCACAAAGTTTAATATTATTATAATTTCAAGGTGATACATTTCTTGAAATTTTATGACATAATATAGGAGTAGAAGGGATAATTTCATTTTTAGCCACAATCTCCTTTCGAAAAGAAAATGTAAAGAAGGAAAGGGAAGAAACACTTTTTATGTCATGTAACACATCAATAGATGTAAGGATTTCACTTTCACTTTAAGTTTTAGTGTCATATCCTATACAAATAATAGTAATTAATACAATACATATTTCTACTTTAGGTTCATAATTGTTATGTGATAAATGAATATTCACATAACTATCAATTGTATCCTTGTTATTTTTCTTAGGAAATTATTTCATTTATGAAACCTTTTAGAAACATGGTTTTTTTGCTTAAAATTATGCATATATATAGGAGTTTTGTTCTTTCCCTAAACAATGTATGCTGTGTAGTTGTTTCCTTATGATTTTTAGATGATCTCTAATTTTATACTTCAATCAACACAAGGGGAGATATGGGACATGTAATTTCTTCCTCACAAATTAGAGGGGAAGAAGAAAGTTGACTATTTTAATATTAATAATGCAAAGAAGGAATGAAATTTTCAAAACGAGTATTATTTGGGAAAGGAGAGACATACTTGATTTTTCCAATATTTTCATTATGAGGGATAGTGGAGGAACATTAAAATTCTTTGACTTTTTCAACATTAGAAAGGGAAGAATCACACTCACTTTTTGAGAAAACTAAAAATTGTTGGAATCAAAATGACTATGTGGGGGGGGTGAATCAGTCTTCAAAAATTTTATTTCAATTCCATTTAACATATATGAACCATTCTAACAAGTATAAGCATTAATCCAAAAGATAATTAAATACATGAACACAAAATATATGTGGAAAAAACTTAAAGGGAATAAAACCCATTGAATAATTAAATTGAATAAAATCCTATAAGACAAACATCATTCTTTAGTGGAGCACCAAATCAACATGGAGGACCAACAGCAACTAGCTAAGCACCAATTTAGCTAGGCTTTAACAAGCACTCAATTTCAAGGAGGAACCAACACCCTAGATGACTCATCACCAAATAAACCAATTAAAACACTTTATCACCTTAAAAAACCCTTGTTTCTCATTCAATAAATGGTGATCTTCCTTTACATCTCTTTTCTCACTTTGATCCCTCTCAAACTAGCTTCTAGCCTTCTTCACCCAACTAGCCCTCTTTCTGGATTGATTAGGTTTTCTAACCATAATCCTCATATATATAACCTATATAGATAGTAATAATACATTTATAATGGTCCATATTACTTCATCTTACTCACAAATGATCTATATCATTCACTTGTTCTCTACACTCTCTATTAGCATATAGAAATAGGCCTAAATTGCCTTGCTTTAATATAAGTCACTTGATCATATCCTTCTTAGTTAGCCACATACTTATATTATTAGTTCAGACATGAAATATGCCTTATCATATTAAAATAACATTCCTTAATCATTAATAAATAAATACATTAGGCTATCCATAGCTTAATTAGCTATTACTTCTCATTTAGGATTTATCGAGACCTAATAGGCTTCCTTAACAACATGTTACCCTTTAATATTTATTAAATCATATTAAAACACATAACATGGTAGGAAAACATAATTTGACACTCAAATATACCTTATAAAACTCTAATATATTTTCACAACACCTTTTAAGTCCAACCACCATGTGAACCCTTCCTCAAAATATTGTTCATAAAAGCGTTGCGCATTTACAAAAAATCTATCTTAAACAACTGAGACATAAACATATTTTTTATAAAAAACTAGAAAAAACCACATATTCAGAAACCTCATGAAATTAGGTTCATCAAAAAATTAATCATATTCTTCAAATCAAGGCATACAAGCTCAAACTCTTCTCTACAAGATGCTCACTCAAAACTACCAACTGACTTCAAAACATAGCAAAAAAATCTGAACTTTTGAAAGATGATTGAATAGATTAAATGGATTTAAATGCATGAATAAGATATTATAAAATATTTAGTGAAACCTCAATCAAATAAATCATAATATTTTATGGAAACTATTGATCTTGTATACCAATCTAATGAGCTTCTTTCTTATAGACTTCACTCAACTAGATAAGCCATTTTGGCTTCAATGTTCCAACATCTTACACTAACTTCAAATCTTCTAAAAATAAATGATAGGTCATTTAAGTCATGAAAAACATCATAATGTACTTAAAACCATCACTCTTACATGAAATCATCTCAATAATAATCTTTTCACTTCTGCCAAAATCTCTTATCATCTACACTACTAGGTCTGTTGGAGACTGATCAACTTGAATCACTAACTTTAAACACCTAAGGTTTATAGCATATATATAAAACTTTATGAAAAAAAATATAAGTCTCACACTTTTACCTTCATCCATTTAGAAACTTTGATTTATTCAACTCTATCTTTTATGGTAAATCTCTAAAAAATAAGGCCTCTCTTATAGGGTCTCCTCACTCACCTAAAAAACCAATCACACATGGAGATGCCTAGTATAATTTACTAAAAATCCAATCACTTATCTAACCATACCAAACCATTCTAAGATACTAATATCAATATCTTCAATAGTGGGTAAATGTTAGGCTTCTTTGAGGGTTTGGACCTACTTCCAGCCTTAACGATCATTCATAAAGCTTATATCCTATTTATAGAAACCAATGCTTGGAACTTTAAGATATAACCCTTCCTCATCTACCATAAATAACTCAGATTATCATATGAATTTTACACATGCAAATTAACACTTTAAAAAACTTCTCATGTAGATAACTCTTCATTATATGCACTTTAGAGACCTCAAAACACTTTTTCAAGCCTTAACCTTCAAAATCTAACCTAAAACTATGTGCACATATTTATAAAACTTTAATCATCTTTTTCAATTATCAACTACTCATTCATGTCATGGAAACTGATCCTAATACACCATCTATCCACCATCTCTCTTTTCTTTACAAGTCTCATTAGGCCTTGAATTTGACCTTCTAGCCACCTTGTAGACTTCACCTTGAAATTATACTATGTTTTAGTGCCTCTCATGTATGTTCAAGAAACATAATACAATCACTCTTATTCATAGTTTCAATAGAGCATCTTTAGAGATTCTTATATATCTTTAGTACTAGATTAAGGATATTTTTAGCATCTTCGGAGGTAAATACACATATCTTTGAATTTGACCTTATAATAATTTACAAGGTCCTTAATGACTCATGTACAAACTTAGATAACCTCTCTCATGATCAACCACTATCAATTATTGTTTAAATAATTCTCATCTTCATATCTCATTCAACACATCTTCAAATCTTCTTACACATATCTTTAGAGCATATAGTTTTTTTAATTTAGAGCTCACTCATTTCACCATGCTACCTACACATATGTTCTCACAATGTCTAGACAAAGCTTTTTAAGATACTAGACACTTGACATATTGAGCTATACTCATGTTGATTCTCAATGATATTTATCAAGTCAAAAACTATTCTCACATCACTACTCTCATACAACAAGAACACTTAATATGTTGGCATAACAACTCATTATACACATACCTCCAAGCTTACTTGACCATGTACCTAACAATAAAATTTGACATAAATGGCAACAATAATAATAAAAAATAAAAAATCAATGATAATTCTCAACAAACACCCCCCTTAATCAATGATAATGTTCAATAATCTCCTCCTTTGTCATTGATGGTAAACCCACTCATACTACTATGTCAACTACTCTTGATGTAAATAATCTCTGAGACTTGATTCTTGCCTTTTCTGACCATTTTTTATCTTACCTTTTACTCACCCTTTCTAATATTTCTCCCCCTTTGACATTAATGGAAATAGTCTTACATAGTTGTCATCTCTTTTAGAATGAAATAAGATTAAAATATCACTTCAACATAGATCAAGTTTAGTTAACAACTTGAATAGTTTCCCCTCAAACCAAGCTTCCACCATGCATATATTAACATTTGACATTAAGGGTCACCTATTTTAGAGGTAATGCACATGAGTAGCTCTCCCTGAGTACTTGACTATTTCAATGATTGATAGGCGTAAAAATTACACCCAATTCCTATTTTAGGTGTTCAAAAATCACTTTTGGTGGTGGTTTGGTTAGGATATCTATAATCTTATCCTATCTTTAATCTTATCCTATGTATAAACATATTCAAGTTTAAAACTTTGTTCACTTACTTACTCTCATAGAAAATGATAATTAAGGGGAATGTCTTTGGTTTTTGAGTGAATGATAGGATTCTTTGAGACATTTATAGAACTTTTATTATCATAATAGATAGGAATAAGATCATCATATTCCACCTACTCTTGTAGGTTCTATCTCATCCATAGGACCTATGTGTAGACACCAAAATCATGTCTACCCCTTGGTCCTCCTCCCCCTTTTGTCCCGTTCCACTTCTAACCATGCCTAAACTATGTCTTATTAATTTAAAATAATTATCTTATTTTGAATTAATAATTCTTTCTCTCCCCTTACCATCTCACCCTTGACACCTCACCACCCTTAGATGCCCTCCTTGGATTCTCTCCACTACTCCATGCCAAGTCTTAAATGCCTAAACCCCATTCATGACCTATTCCTATCCTCTCGTCCATTTTAACCCGCCTTCGACCATTTCTTACCCCGACCCACTGACCTGGCAGTTGGGAAAATAGACAGAAGACTATTTTTAGACTTTCTGCCCACCTTCTAGCCGCTGACGTTGGTCATTATTCAGCTAACATTGGCAGTTTTGGCGGCGTTGGTTGCCCTCAAGACTACGTTCTTGACCCGAATGCAGGATCCCATTTTTCCAATCTTTCAATCTGCTCCTTCGACCTTCAATCATCTGCCTTTCGACCTTAAACAATTAGCCAATCTTCCAGTCTTCAATCCACCAGACCTCTCACTCTCTCTCTCTCTCACAGGGCTTCTACACTAGCTACAGCAATAATAGGGACTCTGCACCAGTCTTCTACATCAACAACAGGTACAAGCATCATCAACATTTCTTCTTCAGCAGGTATGAGCTAAGAATGTTTCATTTATTTCATTTTAATAATCTAGAAAAGTATTAGCTATTAGCTCCCATTCAGCACTTCTAGACCAGACCCGAATCCTTATCTCCCTATTGGCCTCCTCTATCCCTTTGTCCCTTTTTGACATTCTGTCTATTGCCCCAGACCTCTGCACAGACACCTCAAGCCATTTTGCTGACCCCAAACAGACCACAGACCCGTCCACAAACCAAAAACTCAACGCAGACCTCATCCAAAGACTACTACCCTGACTGACGCCAGCCACATAGACCACTGCCCTCACCAACATCGCTAGACTAACCGATGTCGGTAGACTTGACCAACCGACGCTGGTAACCTAACCAACATCGGTGACTATGACCAGGCTGACAGCAGCATTTAGGTAAGCATTTGCTTCTATTTCTGTTTCAGTCTTTAATCATTTTAGTCTTTTTATCATTCTGCCTTTTATCAGACATTATTTTTATCAATCACTGGGTTGACATCCCTTAAGGGAGTCTTTAAACTTCTGGGATCAAGATTTTGCTTGGCAGCCCAGCATCTCCTCATCTAACATCTTCTTTGTTTTAGTCTCTTTCTTCTATAGGTGTCATCCTCCACAACCAAAGAGGACTTCCTTCTATCATCTGAATTTGGTGCGCACGACTTCATCTAGGTACATACAAGCCTTAGACCATCTATCTTAGTTTCTCATTTCCTTTTTGAATGTGAAAGTGAAAATCATATAGAAACATTCTGGCACGCCCGGTGGGACCCTAGGGTCTTCCTTGGGTTATTTTTCATTTCTTTTCATATAGGTGCATTAGGTTTCTCCTTTTCACCTCTTTCTTCTATCTCTTCCAAAAGACACTATTAGCAAAGATTAAAAAGAATCATTCTTGTTCTTTCTTTTCTTGCATCTTAGACTAGTCAAACTCATACTCTTCAACCCTTTCTCAACTTGTTTTCATACGAATGACACATTTCGACTTGGGCTTAAAATACGTTGCATTTCATTTATTCTTGACTGCATACTTAGTACACATCTAGTAATTAAACCGCATCATGAATTAATCACACTTATGTTACACAACTGAATCACTTGCACAAATCAAACATCAAAACTTACATGAGACAAGGCCTGACTAGGATTTCATCACCCAGTGGATACCTTACCCATCTCGGTAATCCCACTTGGATTTCATCACCAAGGGGAAAGCCCACTCTGTTCTTTGGCAGAGGATAATCTCTAGGGAAAGTATATTTTGGCTAAGTGAGACTAGCTTATCACTAGGCTCGTGAAGTGAGGGGAGCTTGCTCCTTAGCACTAGGCCATGTACGAAACCTAACATAGACTCTTGAGCACCTGAACAAACCTAAAACCATCCATAGTCTACCTCTTCTAGGACCCGTTCTGCAAGCCAACCTCCCCAAATATCACTTTAAGCCATAAGCCAACAGGATTCTAAAAGTTGATTCTTAGGATTTAACACTTAGGGTTTACCTATCTCTATCTATTTTTCTGTTCCTATCTAGTTTTTTGAGCTAGTGAGGATGTTTTCTTCCTTTTTTCCAAGAATCTTCAAATTTTCTAAGTTTTTGGAAACCACATTCATTGGCATCAGTTTTACCACCAACATCGATAACTTACCTCACCAGCATCAGTTATCTGACCGACGTCGGCCATCTTTCTCACTAACATCAATTTTTCAAACAACGTCGGTCACTGTCACAGTCCTTTTTTTAAAAAATAGCAGCCTAAAACCTGACCCTTTTTCTGCCAAAAACCACATTCTGAGTTTCTAAAACTGAAAAAACATAGTTTTTGAAACCTGACCCTTCTTGCCTTGAATGGTTTTGACACGTAGTCAAACCAAGGCTCTTCTTGACCAAGTGAGGCATCAAACGCTTCCGCCTTCCCCATCCATAACCAGTCCTATAATGGAGTTCCACTCAGAGACTGAAAGAACTCCTACTCGACTGACCCCAACTCAGACCCCCATTGTCCCTGAAGGGGACCAAGATTTCAAAATATTCTTGGACCTCAATGTCAAAGCCCTCTAAAGCTATCTCGCAAGGAACCAAATGTGAGACCTTTCAGGTGAAGCAATGATGACATCAACACCATCTGCTACCTAGCCTTTTATGACTCAAACCATTGCCTCAACCATTAACCTGACCATGGCCAATATGCAAAGTTTGGTCTCCCCATCTATTTTCGAACCTACCTCCCTCGGGGTGTCATTACCCCCTCAACCACACACAATTCAACCAAGTTTTACACCATACCAGAACTTGATTGTCTCGACCTCACCCACTCTTGCACCTATACACATGGGAGTGACAACGTATCCTTTTACCAGTGCCACTACTCAACCACCTCTGGTGGTATCTAGTCAACTTGTGTCCTCCAACTTCATAGCACAAGCCCCTTTGACCATGACATCTATCCCTATGACACACTACCCATATGTTGCACCTACACAAGTGCAACCAAGTATGTCATACGCCTCTTCGACCACCTTCTAGGTACCCTACAACCTAGGGGGTGCCCCACCTACCAATCTGTCAACTGATCTCATCAAGATGCTGATGGACAAGATGTATATCCTTGAGACATCCATCTCTGGATCAAGTAATGCTCTTTCATATGAGTAAATTTGCAATGAACCCATTCATCCCTCCATCTCGATCTAACCATATCCCAACCAGTGGGAGCTTCCTAAATTTACTCACTTCTAGAGTAAGGAAGACCTGCAACAGCACCTATGAGCATTCAGACATGCTTGTTATCTTATAGCCCATGACGATGCGTTACTTTTATGCACGTTCCCCATGTCACTATCAGGGGCCGCCCTTGACTGGTATAGCTCTCTTACCAGACATTCTATCTTTTCATTCACTCAACTCACCCAATTATTTCTTGACCATTTTTCTATCAATATCACCAAACAAGTCTCGATCATAGACCTCTACTCCATCAAGAAATTTGATGATGAATCAATAGTCAATTTTGTCACCCATTGGAGAGGCTTGATTAACCAGCTCTCCTCCTTGCCTCAACCTGAGCTCATCGAGCTCTTTTCTCGAGCATGTGCCAAACACATCTCTTCTACCTTGCGGATTCAAACATTCTGCACTTTCGAGGAAGCTTTCACCATGGCACGAAAGCTTGAACTCCGTTCCATTGAAGAAGATAAGGTCAATTTGAGTAATACTAACACAAGAACCAATGACCCTTCTTCTTCTAGACCTTCTTCCCACTCCAAATCCAAAGGAGGGGCCAACACTGTGGTCGTTAGATCACCATCCTCGACAACAACTGACCAATCTCAACCTTCTACATCTCCAAGCATCACCAAACAATTACAACAACGGTACATCTAGCATTCATACACTCCACTTGGAGAATCATACGCTTCCATTTTGGAAAAAATCATCAAGCAGGGGGTCCTCAATCTCCCTCAAATCTGACCACCTCAATTCAACCCTTCAAAAGCCCTCTCTACATGGTATAGGGAGGCTGACTTCTCTCACTATCATTGCATCCACGGCCATGACATCAACTGCCAAACCTTCAAAAACATCATTCAAGACATGATAGACAGGGTTGATCTCATCTTGGACAACTTGAATGCCCCACCCAACCAACACATCAACATCTTCAAACAACCTTTTCCTAACCATCCTCCTAATCAAAACAATGTCCAGACCATGACCAATGACCCTCAAGACCATAATATACGCATGGTTGACATTGTCTCTTCTCTGATCCCTGACCAACCTCTTCCATAGGTAGAAGAATCCTCTTCTCTTGTTAGTCCTCCATCGACCTCCCTCATATTGGAGGATGCCTTGACCATACCAATGCCATTAAGCCCACATTCATCCTTCCTCCCACCAATGGAGGACCCTATCCTTCCTATTCCTCAACCACAAGTAGAGGGCACGATCATTCCTGCCCTCTGCCCTCATGAGGAGTCGCACTCTCCTATTTCTTCTCCACCAAGAGAAGAACCAGTCTCTTCACCCATTTTGATCGAGGAAGACCTAGTCATAGTTTCCTCTTGTCTTTTACCTGAGATTACTACATCTCACTCACCTCCATCCACATCTGAGCCCAAACCCGTATCTAAGCTCACCTCGCACAATGGTAGCCCTCAACCCAAACCAAAGAAGGCCACTAAACCACGCTAGAGGACTCCTCCCCCACCTTCATCATTACCTTCAATTTTGGGCCCGCATCCATCCACTTTAATAGGAGTGCTTCCTACTCCCATACTTCATAGGGGCAAGTCACCTCCATTGTCCCCTCAACCCATCAGACATATATTTCATCCAAAACATCCAACACCTATCACCACAAAAGTGCCATCTCCACATGTGGTTACACCACCCATGAAAATGATGGTACAACCAATGCCTCCTATGCCTCTCAAACCAAAGTCATCAACCCCTACTGTAATAAGACACGTAGACCCATTAGCAGGTTCTTATGCCATACTATTACGGCAATTTTTGCAGTCTTCTCACATCAATCTCTTGCCTCTTAAACCATATCAATCCCTTGGACCAAAACCGCCCTGGTTCGACAACACTCAGATTTGTGTGTATCATCACACACCTGTGCATGACACTGAGCATTGGTGTGCCCTCAAGGTTGTCATTCACCAATGCTTGGAGAAAAACACCCTTCTTCTTGACCACATTATAAACCAACCTTCAACACTCCCCACTCATCAACTCTCAGATCAAGACCATCTTGGTTTGACAACTCTAAATTTTGTCACTATCATCAAAAATTAGGACATGACACTGAGCGTTGTTGCACTCTTAAAGCTATCATTTGTCAACACCAAAAAAAGGATACCCTTCTCATCAAGGATCCTCTTGACCACCCCTTCGACAAATCATCAACACTAACGCATGCTTCTCAAACCTCATCACCTAAACCAGGATCGCCACGCCAGACTATGGTCCCTTTGCCACCTTTAACCCTCTTCTCAACCGACCTTGACCAATCTGTCAAACATTCTTCTTAGCCATTGGGGGAATTCAACGTTCATCTAAGCCTCGACCAACCTTTCAACCCAGTCTCGACCAAATATCAATCACTCTTTTAATCTTAAACCTCAACTAGGCCTCAACCAAGCCTCGACCATGCCTCGACCAAACAACCAAAAACCAAACCTCAACCAACAATTCAACCCAACCATTAACCAATCATTGACCAAATATCCATCGACTCGACCCTCAACCAAACATTCAACTAGTCTCGACCAATCAGCGACCATATCAACCATCCAACATCAATCAACACATGACCAATTGGGAAAGAGGTAGATGGGGCAAATTTTCTCCTAATTGACTTAGACCCTATCATCATGCACAAGCATGGACCAGGGACTTATCAAAACCTGAGCCCCTTTATGCCTTGCATCTTTGACCAGTCTACTGTTAGTCAAGTAATTATTCACTTGATGTTTAACTTGAGCTTGATCTCTTGAGCAATCCCTGTCATTGTCATCCCTATTCCTTTTCAACCCTTAACCCTATAAACATCAGTCAACCCTTTTGTCAAGCATGACTGCTTTGTCCTAATAAAAGGGAAACCCTCTAAACCTCTATAGTCAAGTCCATGACCAAAATTCCATTCAACAAAAAAAATTAAAAAACTATAAAAGTGGGATGCATATTCCAAGGTCATAAAACTCTAAATGTAGATTGCTCCCTTGAAGGACAGCTACATAATTGTTGTATTTACTAGACTGCTCCCTTGAAGGATAGCTAGGCCAAAGTCATCTCAAAAACATAAAAAATAGAATATAGACCACTCCCTCGAAGGATGGCTATTCCTAAATTTTGCTACATACACAGCATCATCTCAGAAGCTTCCCTAATCGATCATCTTCACAACATGACCACAAATAAAAATGACATCCCCTCACAGACTTCTCGTATCGATCAGTCTCCCCTCATCCAAAAAAAAAAATGACTGACAAAACTATAAAGTCATGGACTTGTCTATAGTCGTTCTCGAGGTCACTTATAAAAGGGGCAAAGTTGTTCTTGCCAAAAAGGGTTCCCCCTTCTATCTCACATAATCAAACCTATCACCCCTACATGCTCAAGGTATTTCGAGCTCAATTAATGTCAAGTGATTCGATTGCTTCTCTAACACAACCACTGGTCAATGACGTAATGCATGAACGGGTCTTTTGTTTCTAAACAACCCCTTATCTATGCCATCATTTTGGTCCTTGTCAATGAAAGAGCAACACCCATTTCACTTCTGACACATCTTGGTCATGCATCCAACCAAATCATTATCTATCCAACCAAACCCAAACCAAACCAATCAAACATTTTCAGACCACCGACATGACCTAGTCCATTTAACATAGTTTCTGTGGACACCAATACACATGGAAACTATCGACCACACAATTTATGTTAAGCATAAACCATTACTTCCTGACACATAAATAGACTCAATTCATTCTTAGCATACATCCATCACAAATATGGAAAATTTATAGGAATGAAAGACCCCGACCAATGTTACAGAATACACCATTTGGAAAATGCTGTAACATCATCTTCTCCTCATCATTTCAACACATGACCAAACCAATCATCAACCATTTTGACCAAAACCAATCATCAATCACATTGACCTCTTAGTCTAAACTACAATGGTCTGAGGCCATCAACACAAGGGCTATGTAGGTAGCACTCAGATGACACGTAGTCTCCTAGGGTTAGCTCGACCACATCCATTTATTTGTCTATCTGATAGACAAACCATATCTGACCTTGACCATGACCTAACCTATCCAAACCAACTATCGACCACTTTGACCCTTCCTCACTTTTAGGGAGAACTACATTGGCCTGAGGCCCTTTCAACAAGGGCTATGTAGGTAGCACTCAAATGACACGATGTCTCCTAGGGTTAGCTTGACCACATCCATTTGTTCGTCTATCTGATGGACAAACCATATCTGACCTTGACCATGACCTAACCTATCCAAACCAACTATCGACCACTTTGACCGTTCCTCCCTTTTAGGGAAAACTAAATTGGCTTGAGGCCCTTTCAACAGGGGCTATGTAGGCAACACTCAAATGATGTGACATCTTTTGGGGCTAGCTTGGCCACATTCCTTCATCCATCCATCTCATGGACTATCTATCTCGACCCATCCTCGACCAATAACCATGGAGATCACGACTATCTCCTTTGACCACTTCCAAGACAACGTTGCCTTGGTTGTTTTTTTCATGTATGCTACCTCACGAATGGTTAGCAAAATTGTTTGCAACCCATATTTTGACCCTCACAAGTATAGGATCGCAAGCTGGTTGATCCCCACTACTTGTGACTTTTTCATATTTCCATGAGCACTTCCTGAGCCAAGGATACCTGGTGCATGACGACCATTAGAGCTTCAACTTAGATTGAATAACCCAATCAGCTACGACTAAATGTTGGGGCCCAATTATTTCAATTTTGGCACTCCTCGACTCTCAACCTATGACAATTTTGACCTAACCATCTCGTAAAGTGGTATGCACGCAATCTCAACTTTTGCAATGTTCTCACTCCACCTTCACCTTATCCATCCACTTTCTATCAAATCAGTACCTGATTTTAGGTTCCCTTCCCTCGACTCCTGCTTTGAGGGGGAATACCTCATCCCATAATTAGGGCAATCAACTCATTCATTTTTGTCTTGCAGTTCACTTGAATAACCAACAAGATGAAAGCAACCTGATCCCACCCCTGGGGCAATCAACTCTTTTTTTTGTCTTACAGTTCATCAGAACAACCAACAAGACAAAAAGGGGAAAATGTAGACACCAAAATCATGTCTACCCCTTGGTCGTCCTCCCCCTTTCATCTCGTTCCACTTCTAACCATGTCTAACCTATGTCTTATTAATTGTAAATAATTATCTTATTTTGAATTAATAATTCTTTCTCTCCCCTTGCCATCTCACCCTTGACACCTCACCACCCTTAGATGCCCTACTTGGATTCTCTCCACTACTCCATGCAAAGTCTTAAATGCCTAAACCCCATTCATGACCTATTCCTATCCTCTCATCCATTTTAACCTGCCTTCGACCATTTCTTACCCCGACCCGCTGACCTGACAGTTGGGAAAATGAATAGAAGGCTATTTTTAGCCTTTTTGCCTACCTTCCAGCCACCGACATCGGTCAGTATTCGACCGACGTCAGTGGTTTTGCTAGCATCAGTTGCCCTCAAGACTAAGTTCTTAACCCGAATGTAGGATCTCATTTTTCAATCTTCAACCCATTTTTCCAATCTTTTAATCTGCTCCTTCGACCTTCAATCATCTACCTTTCAACCTTCAACAATCAGCGAATCTTCCAGTCTTCAATCCACCAGACCTCTCACTCTCTCTCTCTCATAGGGCTTCTACACTAGCTACAGCAATAGAGGGGACTCTGCATCAGTCTTTCACATCAACAACTAGTACAAGCATCAGCAACATTTCTTCTTCAGCAGGTATGAGCTAACAATGTTTCATTTATTTCATTTCAATAATCTAGAAATGTATTAGCTATTAGCTCCCATTCAACACTTCTAGACCAGACCTAAATCCTTATCTCCCTGTTGGCCTCCTCTATCCCTCTATCCCTTTTTGACATTCTATCTATTGCCCCAGACCTCTGCACAGACACCTCAAGCTATTTTTATGACCCCAAACAGACCACAGACCCGTCCACAGACCAAAAAATCAACCCAGACCTCATCCAAAGACTACTTCCCTGACTGACATCGGCCACATAGACCACTTCCCTCACCAACGTCAGTAGAGTAACTGACGTCCATAGACTTCACCAATCGATGCTGGTAGCCTAATAGACGTCGGCTACTGTGACCAGGCTGACAACATCATTCAGGTAAGCATTTGCTTCTATTTCTATTTTAGTCTTTAATCATTTCAGTCTTTTTATCATTCTACCTTTTATCAGACATTATTTTTATCAATCAGTGGGTTGACATCCCTTAAGGGAGTCTTTGAACTTCTGGGATCAAGCTTTTGCTTGGCAGCCCACCATCTCCTCATCTAACGTCTTCTTTGTTTTAGTCTCTTTCTTCTACAGGTGTTATCCTCCACAACCAAAGAGGAGTTCCTTCTATCATTTGAATTTGGTGCGCACGACTTCATCCAGGTACATACAAGCTTTAGACCATCTCTCTTAGTTTGTCATTTCCTTTTTGAATGTGAAAGCGAAAATTGTATAGAAACATTCTGGCGCGCCCGGTGGGACCCTAGGGTCTTCCTTGGGTTCTTTTTCATTTCTTTTCATATAGGTGCATTAGGTTTCTCCTTTTCACCTCTTTCTTATATCTCTTCCAAAAGACACTATTAGCAAAGATTAAAAAGAATAATTCTTGTTCTTTCTTTTCTTGCATCTTAGACTAGTCAAACTCATACTCTTCAACCCTTTCTCAACTTGTTTTCATAGGAATGACACATTTCGACTTGGGCTTAAAATACGTTGCATTTCATTTGTTCTTGATTGCATACTTAATCCACATCTAGTAATTAAACCACATCATGAATTAATCACACTTATGTTACACAACTGAATCACTTGCACAAATCAAACATCAAAACTTACCTGAGACAAGGCCTAACTGGGATTTCATCACCCAGCGGATACCTTACCCATCTTGGCAATCCCACTTGGATTTCATCACCAAGGGAAAAGCCCACTCTTTTCTCTGGTAGAGGATAATCTCTAGGGAAAGTATATATTGGCTAAGCGAGACTAGCTTATCATTGGGCTCGTGAAGTGAGAGGAGCTTGCTCCTTAGCACCAGGACATGTACGGAACCTAACACAGACTCTTGAGTGCCTGAACAAACTTGAAACCATCCATATTCTACCTCTTCTAAGACCCGTTATGCAAGCTAACCTCCCCAAACATCACTTTAAGGCATAAGCCAACAAGATTCTAAAAGTTGATTCTTAGGATTTAACGCTTAGGGTCTGCCTGTCTCCATCTATTTTTCTATTCCTATCTGGTTTTTTGAGCTAGTGAGGACATTTTCTTCCTTTTTTCCAAGAATCTTCAAATTTTTTGAGTTTTTGGAAACCACAGTCACTGGCATCAATTTTACCATCGACGTCGACAACTTACCTCGCTGGCATCGGTTATCTGACCGACGTTGGCCATCTTTCTCACCAACATTAATTTTTCAATTGACGTCGGTCACTATCACAGTCCTTTTTTTTAAAATAGTAGCCTAAAACCTGACCCTTTTTCTATCAAAAACTACATTCTGAGTTTTTGAAACTAAAAAAACATAGTTTCTAAAACCTCACCCTTCTTGCCTTGAATGGTTTTGACACACAGTCAAACTAAGGCTCTTCTTGAACAAGCGAGGCATCAACCACTTCTGCCTTCCCAATCCATAACCAGTCCTATAATGGAGTTCCACTCAGAGATTGAAAGAACTCCTACTTGATCGACCCCAACTCAGACCCTCATTGTCCCTGAAGGGGACCAAGATTTTGAAAGATTCTTGGACCTCAATATCAAAGCCCTTCAAAGCTATCTCGCGAGGAACCAAATGCGAGACCTTTCGGGTGAAGCAGTAATGACATCAACACCATCTGCTACCCAGCCTTTTATGACTCAAACCATTGCCTCAACCATTAACCCGACCATGGCCAATATGCAAAGTTTGGCCTCCCCATCTATTTTCGAACATACCTCCCTCGGGGTGTCATTGCTCCCTCAACCACACACAATTCAACCAAGTTCTACACCATACCAAAACCTGATTGTCTTGACCTCACCCACTCTTTCATCTATACACGTGGGAGTGACAACCTATCCTTTTACCAGTGCTGCTACTCAACCACCTCTAGAGGTATCTAGTCAACTTGTGTCCTCCAACTTCATGGCACAAGCCCCTTTAACCATGACATCTATCCCTATGACGCACTACCCATATGTTGCACCTACACAAGTGCAACCAAGTACGTCATACACCTCTTCGACCACCTTCTAGGTACCCTACAACCTAGGGGGTGCCCCACCTGCCAATCTATTAGCTGATCTCATCAAGATGCTGATGGACAAGATGTCTATCCTTGAGACATCCATCTCTGGTTCAATTAATGCTCTTTCATATGAGCAAATTTGCAATGAACCCATTCATCCCTTTTTCCCGATCCAACCATACCCCAACCCGTGGGAGCTTCCTAAATTTACTCACTTCTAGAGTAAGGATGACCCGCAATATCACCTACAAGCATTTAGACATGCTTGTTATCTTATAGCCCATGATGATGCATTACTTCTATGCACGTTCCCCATGTCACTTTTAGGGGCCACCCTTGACTGGTATAGCTCTCTTACCAAACATTCTATCTTTTCATTCACTCAACTCACCCATGTATTTCTTGACCATTTTTCTATCAATATCACCAAACAAGTCTCGATCACAAACCTCTACTCCATTAGGCAATTTGACGACGAATCAATAGTCGATTTTGTCACCCATTGGAGAGGCTTGATTAACCAACTCTCCTTCTCCTTGCCTCAACCTGAGCTCATCGAGATCTTTTCTCGAGCATGTGCCAAGCACATCTCTTCTACCTTGCAGATTCAAACATTCTGCACTTTTGACGAAGCTTTCACCATGGCTTGAAAGCTTGAACTCTGCACCACTAAAGAAGATAAGGTCAAATTGCATAATACGAACGCAAGAACCAGTGACCCTTCTTCTTCTAAACCTTCTTCTTCCCACTCCAAATCCAAAGGAGTGGCAAACACTATGGTCATTAGATCACCATCCTCGACAACAACTAACCAATCTCAACCTTCTACATCTCTAAGCATCACCAAACAATTCCAACAATGGTACATCTAGCGTTTATACACTCCAGTTGGAGAATCATACGCTTCTATTTTGGAAAAACTCATTAAGCAGGGGGTCCTCAATCTCCCTCCAATCTGACCATCTCAATTCGACCCTTCAAAAGCCCTCCCTACATGGTATAGGGAGGCCGACTTCTGTTACTATCATCACGTCCACGGCCATGACATCAACAACTGCTGAACCTTCAAAAACATCATTCAAGACATGATAGATAGGGGTGAACTCATCTTGGACAACCCAAATGCCCCACCCAACCAACACATCGACATCTTCAAACAACCTTTTCCTAACCATCCTCCTAATCAAAATAATGTCTAGACCATGACTAATGACCCTCAAGACTATAATATACGCACGGTCGACACTATCTCTTCTCTAATCCCTGACCAACCTCTTCCATAGGTAGAAGAATCCTCTTCTCCTATTAGTCCTCCATCGACCTCTCTCATATTAGAGGACACCTAGACCATACCAACGCTATTATGCCCACATTCATCCTTCCTCCCACCAATGGAGGACCCTATCCTTCCTACTCCTCAACCACAAGTAGAGGGTACGATCATTCCTGCCCTCTGCCCTCTTGAGGAGTCGCACTCTCCTATTTCTTCTACACCAAGAGAAGAACCAATCTCTTCACCCATTTCGATCAAGGAAGACCCAGTCACGGTTTCCTCTTGTTTTTTGCCTGAGATTGCTACATCTCACTCACCTCCATCCACATCTAAGTCCAAACCCTTATCTAACCTCACCTCACACAATGGTGGCCCTCAACCCAAACCAAAGAATGCCACTAAACCACACTGGAGGACTCCTCCCCCACCTTCATCATTACCTTCAATTTTGGGCCCGCATCCATCCACTTTAATAGGAGTGCTTCCTACTCCCATACTTCACAGGGGCAAGTCACCTCCATAGTCCCCTCAACCCATTAGACATATATTTACTCCAAAACATCCAACACCTATCACCACAAAAGTGCCATCTCCACGTGTGGTTACACCACCCATGATAATGATGGTACAACCAATGCCTCTTACACCTCTCAAACCAAAGTCATCAACCCCTACTGCAATAAGACATGTAGACCCATGAGCAGGTTCTTATGCCCTACTATTACAACAATTATTGTAGTCTTCTCGCATCAATCTCCTGCCTCTTAAACCATATCAATCCCTCAAACCAAAACTACCCTAGTTTGATGACACTTCGATTTGTGCGTATCATCACACACCTGGGCATGACACTGAGCATTGTTGTGCCCTCAAGGTTGTCGTTCAGCAATGCTTGGAGAAAGACACCCTTCTTCTTGATGACATTATCAACCAAGCTTTGACAACGCGCCACTCATCAACTCTCGAATCAAGACCATCTTGGTTTGACAACTCTAAATTTTGTCACTATCATCAAAAACTGGGACATGATACTGAGCGTTGTTGTGCTCTAAAAGCTATCATTTGTCAACACCAAAAAAAGGATACCCTTCTCATCAAGGATCCTCTTGACCACCCCTTCGACAAATCATCAACACCGACCCATGCTTCTCAAACCTCATCACCTAAATTGGGATCTCCACGCCAAAATATGGTCCCTTTGCCACCTTTAACCCCCTTATTCGACATCAACACAGTAAATCTAACTACCAAACCTCAACCAACCTTGACCAATCTATCAAACATTCTTCCTAGCTACTGGGGGAATTCAATGTTCATCCAAGCCTCGACCAACCTTTCAACCCAGTCTCGACCAAATATCAATCACTCTTTTAATCTTAAACCTTGACTAGGCCTCAACCAAGCCTCGACCATGCCTTAACCAAACAACCAAAAACCAAACCTCGACCAAACATTCAACCCAACCATTACCCAATCATCAACCAAATATCCATCGACCTAACCCTCAACCAAACATTCAACTAGTCTCGACCAATCAGTGACCATATCAACCATCAACATCAATCAACACATGACCAATCGAGAAAGAGGCAGATGGGGCAAATTTGGTCCTAATTGACTCAGACCCTATCATCATGCACAAGCATGGACCAGGGAGTTATCAAAACCTGAGCCCCTTTATGCCTTGCATCTTTGACCAGTCTCCTGTTAGTCAAGTAATTATTCACTTGACGTTTAACTTGAGCTTGATCCCTTGAACAATCCCTGTCATTATCATCCCTATTACTTTTCAACCCTCAACCTTGCAAACATCAGTCAACCCTTTTGTCAAGCATGACTACTTTTTCTTAATAAAAGGGAAACCCTCTAAACCTCTTTAGTCAAGTCCATGACCAAAAGTCCATTCAACAAAAAAAATTAAAAAACTATAAAAGTGGGATGCATATTCCAAGGTCATAAAACTCTAAATGTAGACTGCTACCTCGAAGGATAGCTACATAATTGTTTTATTTACTAGACTACTCCCTTGAAGGACAGCTAGGCCAAAGTCATCTCAAAAACATTAAAAGTAGAATATAGACCACTCCCTCGAAGGATGGCTATTCCTAAATTTTTCTACATACACAGCATCATCTCAGAATCTTCTCACATCGATCAGCTTCACAACATGACCGCAAAGCAAAACAACATCCCCTTGCAGACTTCTCGCATCGATCAGTCTGCCCTCATCCAAAAAAAAATGACTGACAAAACTATAAAGTCATGGACTTGTCTATAGTCATTCTCGGGGTCACCTATAAAAGGGGCAAAGTTGTTCCTGCCAAAAAGGGTTCCCCCTTCTATCTCACATAATCAAACATATCACCCCTGGATGCTCAAGGGATTTTGATCTCTCTTAATGTCAAGTGATTCGATTGCTTCTCTAACACAACCACTGGTCAACGACGTAATGCATGAACGGGTCTTTTGTTTCTAAACAACCCCTTATCTATGCCATCATTTTGGTCCTTGTCAATGAAAGAGCAACACACCTTTCACTTCTGACACATCTTGGTCACGCATCCAACCAAATCATTATCTATCCAACCAAACCCAAACCAAACCAATCAAACATTTTCAGACCACCGACATGACCTAGTCCATTTCACATAGTTTCTGTGGACACCAATACACATGGAAACTATCGACCACACAATTTATGTTAGGCATAAACCATTACTTGTTGACGTATAAACAGACTCAATTCATTCTTAGCATACATCCATCACGAATATGGAAAATTGCTAGGGATGAAAGACCCCGACCAATGTTACAGAATACACCATTTAGAAAATATTGTAACATCATCTTCTCCTCATCATTTCAACACATGACCAAACCAATCATCAATCATTTTGACCAAAACCAATCATCAATCACTTTGACCTCTCATTCTAAACTACAATGGTCTGAGGCCATCAACATAAGGGATATGTAGGCAGCACTCAGATGACACATGGTCTCCTAGGTTTAGCTCGACCACATCCATTTGTTTGTTTATTTGATGGACAAACCATATCTGACCTTGACCATGACCTAACCTATCCAAACCAACTATCAACCACTTTGACCCTTCCTCCCTTTTAGGGAGAACTACATTGGCCTCAGGCCCTCTCAATAAGGGCTATGTAGGCAGCACTCAGATGACATGACGTCTCCTGGGGTTAGCTCAACCACATCCGTTTGTTCATCTATCTGATGGATAAACCATATCTGACCTTGACCATGACCTAACCTGTCCAAACCAACTATCAACCACTTTGACCCTTCCTCCCTTTTAGGGAGAACTACATTGGCCTGAGGCCCTTTCAACAGGGACTATGTAGGTAGCACTCAATTGACATGACGTCTTCTGGGGTTACCTCGGCCACATTCCTTCATCCATCCATCTCACGGACTATTTATCTTGACCCGTCCTCGACCAATGACCATGGAGATCTTAACTATCTCCTCTGACCACTTCCAAGACAACATTGCCTTGGTTGTTTTTTGCATGTATGCTACCTCACGAATGGTTAGCAAAATTGTTTACAACCCATATTTTGACCCTCACAAGTATAAGATCACAAGCCGATTGATCCCCACTACTTGTGACTTTTTCATGTTTCCAGGAGCACTTCCTGAGCCAAGGATACCTGGAGCATGACTACCATTAGAGCTTTAGCTTAGATTGAATAACTCAATCATTTTTGACTGAATGCTGGGGCCTGATTATTTTGATTTTGGCACTCCTCGACCCTCGACCTGCGACAATTTTGACCTGACCATCTCGTAAAGTGGTATGCATGCAATCTCAACTTTTGCAGTGTTCTCACTCCACCTTCACCTTATCCATCCACTTTCTATCAAATCAGCACTCGATTTTAGGTTCCCTTCCCTCGACTCCTGCTTTGAGGGGGAATACCTCATCCCATAATCGAGGCAATCGACTCATTCATTTTTGTCTTGCAGTTCACTTGAACAACCAACAAGATAAAAACAACCTCATCCCACCCCTGGGGAAATCAACTCCTATTTTTTTCTTACAGTTCGTCAGAACAACCAACAAGACAAAAAGGGGCAAATGTAGACACCAAAATCATGTCTACCCCTTGGTCGTCCTCCCCCTTTCATCTCGTTCCACTTCTAACCATGCCTAACCTATGTCTTATTAATTTAAAATAATTATCTTATTTTGAATTAATAATTCTTTCTCTCCCCTTGCCATCTCATTCTTGACACCTCACCACCCTTAGATGCCCTCCTTGGATTCTCTCCACTACTCCATGCCAAGTCTTAAATGCCTAAACCCCATTCATGACCTATTCCTATCCTCTCATCCATTTTAACCTGCCTTTGACCGTTTCTTACCCTGACCCATTGACCCGATAATTGGAAAAATGAACAGAAGGCTATTTTTAGCCTTTTTGTCTGCCTTTCAGCCACTGATGTCAGTCAGTATTCGACCGATGTTGACAGTTTTGCCGGTGTTGGTTGCCCTCAAGACTGCATTCTTAATGCGAATGCAGGATCCCATTTTTCAATCTTCATCCCATTTTTCCAATCTTTCAATCCACTCCTTTGACCTTCAATCATCCACCTTTTGACCTTAAAAAATTAGCCAATCTTCCAATCTTCAATCCACCAGACCTCTCACTCTCTCTCTCACAGGGCTTGTGAACTAGCTACAACAATAGTAGGGACTCTACATCAGTCTTCTACATCAACAACTGGTACAAGCATCAGCAACATTTCTTCTTCAGCAAGTATGAGATAAGAATGTTTCATTTATTTCATTTTAATAATCTAGAAATGTATTAGCTGTTAGCTCCCATTCAACACTTCTAGACCAGACCTGAATCCTTATCTCCCTGTTGGCCTCCTCTATCCCTCTGTCCCTTTTTGACATTCTGTCTATTGCCCCAGACCTCTACACAGACACCTCAAGCCATTTTCCTAACCCCAAACAGACCACAGACCCATCCACAGACCAAAAACTTGATGTAGACCTCATCTAATGACTACTGCCCTAACAGATGCTAGCCGCATAGACCACTGCCCTCACCAACATCGACAGACTAACTGACATCATCAGACTTGACCAACTAACGCTGGCAGCCTAACCAACATCAGCGACTATGACCAGGCCGATAGCAGCATTCAAGTAAGCATTTGCTTCTATTTCTATTTTAATCTTTAATCATTTTAGTCTTTTTATCATTCTTCCTTTTATCAGACATTATTTTTATCAATCAGTGGGTTAACATCCGTTAAGGGAGTCTTTAAATTTTTGGGATCAAGCTTTTGCTTGGCAGCCCACCATCTCCTCATCTAACGTCTTCTTTATTTTAGTCTCTTTCTTCTATAGGTGTCATCCTCCACAACCAAAGAGGAGTTCTTTCTATCGTTTGAATTTGGTGCGCACGACTTCATCCAAGTACATACAAGCCTTAGACCATCTCTCTTAGTTTCTCATTTCCTTTTTGAATGTGAAAGCAAAAATTGTATAGAAACATTCTGGCACACCCGGTGGGACCCTAGGGTCTTCCTTGGGTTCTTTTTCATTTCTTTTCATATAGGTGCATCAGGTTTCTCCTTTTCACCTCTTTCTTCTATCTCTTCCAAAAGACACTATTAGCAAAGATTAAAAAGAATCATTCTTGTTCTTTCTTTTCTTGCATCTTAGACTAGTCAAACTCATACTCTTCAACCCTTTCTCAACTTGTTTTCATACGAATGACACATTTTGACTTGGGCTTAAAATACGTTGCATTTCATTTCTTCTTGACTGCATACTTAGTCCACATCTAGTAATTAAACCTCATCATGATTTAATCACACTTATGTTACACAACTGAATCACTTGCACAAATCAAACATCAAAACTTACCTGAGACAAGGCCCGACTGGGATTTCATCACCCAGCAGATACCTTACCTGTCCTGGCAATCTCATTCAGATTTCATCACCAAGGGGAAAGCCCACTCTGTTCTCTGGCAAAGGATAATCTCTAGGGAAAGTATATTTTGGCTAAGCGAGACTAGCTTATCACTAGGCTCGTGAAGTGAGGGGAGCTTGCTCCTTAGCACCAGGCCATGTACGGAACCTAACATAGACTCTTGAGCACCTGAACAAACCTGAAACCATCCATAGTCTACCTCTTCTAGGACTCGTTCTGCAAGCTAACCTCCCCAAACATCACTTTAAGGCATAAGCCAATAGGATTCTAAAAGTTGATTCTTAGGATTTAACGCTTAGGGTCTGCCTGTCTCCATCTATTTTTCTGTTCCTATCTAGTTTTTTGAGCTAGTGAGGACATTTTCTTCCTTTTTTCCAAGAATCTTTAAATTTTTTGAGTTTCTAGAAACCACAAACATCAGCATCAGTTTTACCACTGACATCAGCAACTTACCTTGCTGGCATCAGTTATCTGACCGACATCGGCCATCTTTCTCACCAACATCAATTTTTCAATCGACGTCGATCACTATCACAGTCCTTTTTTTAAAAATAGTAGCCTAAAACCTGACCCTTTTTCTGACAAAAACCACATTCTGAGTTTCTAAAACTAAAAAAACATTGTTTTTGAAACCTGACCCTTCTTGCCTTGAATGGTTTTGACACATAGCCAAACCAAGGCTCTTCTTGACCAAGCAAGGCATCAACTACTTCTGCCTTCCCCATCCATAACCAGTCCTATAATGGAGTTCCACTCAGAGACTGAAATAACTCCTACTCGACCGACCCCAACTCAGACCCCCATTGTCCCTTAAGGGGACCAAGATTTCGAAAGATTCTTGGACCTCAATGTCAAAGCTCTCCAAAGCTATCTCACGAGGAACCAAATGCGAGACCTTTCAGGTGAAGCAGTGATGACATCAACACCATCTACTACCCAACCTTTTATGACTCAAACCATTGCCTCAACCATTAACCCGACCACGGCCAATACACAAAGTTTGGCCTCCCCATCTATTTTCGAACCTACCTCCCTCGGGGTGTCATTACCCCCTCAACCACACACAATTCAACCAAGTTCTACACCATACCAGAACTTGATTGTCTCGACCTCACCCACTCTTACACCTATACACATGGGAGTGACAACCTATCCTTTTACCAGTGTCGCTACTCAACCACCTCTAGCGATATCTAGTCAACTTGTGTCCTCCAACTTCATGGCACAAGCCCCTTTGACCACGACATCTATCCCTATGACACACTACCCATATGTTGCACCTACACAAGCACAACCAAGTTTGACATACACCTCTTCAACCACCTTCCAAGTACCCTACAACTTATGGGGTGGCCCACCTGCCAATCCGTCAGTTGATCTCATCAAGATGCGGATGGATAAGATGTCTAGCGTTGAGACATCCATCTCTGGTTCAAGCAATGCTCTTTCATATGAGCAAATTTGCAATGAACCCATTCATCCCTTTGTCCCAATCCAAACATACCCCAACTAGTGGGAGCTTCCTAAATTTACTTGCTTCTAGAGTAATGAAGACCCGTAACAACACCTACGAGCATTCACACATGCTTGTTATCTTATAGCCCATGATGATGTGTTACTTCTACGCACGTTCCCCATGTCACTTTCAAGGGCCACCCTTGACTGGTATAGCTCTCTTACCAAACATTCTATCTTTTCATTCAATCAACTCACCCAATTATTTCTCAACCATTTTTATATCAATATCACCAAACAAGTCTCAATCACAGACCTCTACTCCATCAGGCAATTTGATGATGAATCAATAGTCAATTTTGTCACCTGTTGGAGAGGCTTGATTAACCAGCTCTCCTTCTCCTTGCCTCAACCTGAGCTCATCGAGCTCTTTTCTTGAGTATGTGCCAGGCACATCTCTTCTACCTTACAAATTCAAACATTCTGCACTTTTGACGAAGCTTTCACCATGGCCCGAAAGCTTGAACTCCGTGCCATAGAAGAAGATAAGGTCAAATTGTGTAATACTAACGCAAAAACCAATGACCCTTCTTCTAGACCTTCTTCTTCCCACTCTAAATCCAAAGGAGTGGCCAACACTATGGTCATTAGATCACCATCCTCGACAACAACCGACCAATCTCAACCTTCTACATCTCCAAGCATCACCAAACAATTCCAACAACGATACATCCAACGTTCATACACTCCACTTGGAGAATCATACGCTTCCATTTTGGAAAAACTCATCAAGCAGGGGGTCCTCAATCTCCCTCCAATCTAACCATCTCAATTCAACCCTTCAAAAGCCCTCCCTACATGGTATAGGGAGGCCGACTTCTGTCACTATCATCACATCCACGGCCATGACATCAACAACTACCGAACCTTTAAAAACATCATTCAAGACATGATAGACAGGGGTGATCTCATATTAGACAACCCAAATGCCCCACCCAACCAACACATAGACAACTTCAAACAACCTTTTCCTAACCATCCTCCTAATCAAAACAATGTCTAGACCATGACCAATGACCCTCAAGACCATAATATACACACGGTCGACACTGTCTCTTCTCTGATCCCTGACCAACCTCTTCCACAGGTAGAAGAATCCTCTTCTCCTGTTAGTCCTCCATCAACCTCTCTCATATTAGAGGATGCCTTAACCATACCAATGCCATTAATCCCACATTCATCCTTCCTCCCACCAATGGAGGACCCTATCCTTCCTACTCCTCAACCACAAGTAGAGGGCACGATCATTCCTGCCCTCTGCCCTCTTGAGGAGTCCCACTCTCCTATTTCTTCTCCACCAAGAGAAGAACCAGTCTCTTCACCCATTTCGATTGAGCAAGACCCAATCATGGTTTCCTCTTGTCTTTTGCCTGAGATTGCTACATCTCACTCACCTCCATCCACATTTGAGCCCAAACCCGTATCTAACCTTGCCTCGCACAATGGTGGCCCTCAACCCAAACCAAAGAAGGCCACTAAACCATGCTGGAGGACTCCTCCCCCACCTTCATCATTACCTTCAATTTTTGGCCCACATCCATCCACTTTAATAGGAGTGCTTCCTACTCCCATACTTCATAGGGGTAAGTCGCCTCCATTGTCCTCTCAACCCATCAGACATATATTTCCTCCAAAACATCCAACACCTATCACCACAAAAGTACCATCTCCACGTGTGGTTACACCACCCATGAAAATGATGGTACGACCAATGCCTCCTATGCCTCTCAAACCAAAGTCATCAACCCCTACTGCAACAAGACACACAGACCCATTAACATGTTCTTATGCCCTACTGTTATGGCAATTGTTGCAATCTTCTCACATCAATCTCCTGCCTCTTAAACCATATCAATCCCTCAGACCAAAACTTCCCTAGTTTGATGACACTTAGATTTGTGCTTATCATCACACACCTGGGCATGACACTGAGCATTGTTGTGCCCTCAAGGTTGTCATTCACCAATGCTTGGAGAAAGACACCCTTCTTCTTGACCACATTATCAACCAACCTTTGACACCGCCCCACTCATCAACTCTCAGATCAAGACCATCTTGGTTTAACAACTCTAAATTTTATCACTATCATCAAAAACTGGGACATGACACTGAGCATTGTTGCACTCTTAAAGCTATCATTCATCAACACCAAAAAAAGGATACCCTTCTCATCAAGGATCCTCTTGACCACCCCTTCGATAAATCATTAACACTGACCCATGCTTCTCAAACCTCATCACCTAAACCAGGATCTCCACACTAGACTATGGTCCCTTTGCCACCTTTAACCCCCTTATTCAACATCAGCATAGTCAATCTAACTACCAAACCTCAACCAACCTTGACCAATCTGTTAATTATTCTTCCTAGCTGCTGGAGGAATTCAACGTTCATTTAAGCCTCGACCAACCTTTCAACCCAGTCTCGACCAAATATCAATCACTCTTTTAATCTTAAACCTTGACTAGGCCTCAACCAAGCCTCGACCATGCCTCGACCAAACAACCAAAAACCAAACCTCGACCAAACATTCAACCCAACCATTAACCAATCATCAACCAAATATCCATCGACCTGACCCTCGACCAAACATTCAACCAGTCTCGACCAATCAACGACCATATCAACCATCCAACATCATTCAACATAAGACCAATCAAGAAAGAGGTAGATGGGGCAAATTTGCTCCTAATTGACTCGACCCCTATCATCACACATGAGCATAGACTAGGGACTTATCAAAACTTGAGCCCCTTTATGCCTTGCATCTTTGACCAGTCTACTGTTAGTCAAGTAATTATTCACTTGACGTTTAACTTGAGCTTGATCCCTTGAGTAATCCCTATCATTGTCATCCCTTTTCCTTTTCAACTCTCAACCCTGCAAACATCAGTCAACCCTTTTGTCAAGCATGACTGCTTTGTCCTAATAAAAGGAAAACCCTATAAACCTCTATAGTCAAGTCCATGACCAAAAGTCCAGTCAACATAAAAAATTTAAAAAATATAAAAGTGGGATGCATACTCCAAGGTCATAAAACTCTAAATGTAGACTGCTCCCTTGAAGGATAGCTACATAATTGTTGTATTTACTAGACTGCTCCCTTGAAGGACAACTAGGCCAAAGTCATCTCAAAAACATAAAAAGTAGAATATAAACCACTCCCTCGAAGGATGGCTATTCTTAAATTTTGTTACATACACATCATCATCTCAGAAGCTTCCCACATCGATCAGCTTCACAACATGACCACAAAGTAAAAAGACATCCCCTCATAGACTTCCCGCATCGATCAGTCTGCCCTCATCCAAAAAAAAAATACTGACAAAACTATAAAGTCATGGACTTGTCTATAGTCGTTCTCGGGGTCACCTATAAAAGGGGGAAAGTTGTTCTTGCCAAAAAGGGTTCCCCGTTCTATCTCACATAATCAAACCTATCACCTCTACATGCTCAAGGGATTTTGAGCTCACTTAATGTCAAGTTATTCGATTGCTTCTCTAACACAACCACTGGTCAACGACGTAATGCATGAACGGGTCTTTTGTTTCTAAACAACCCCTTATCTATGCCATCATTTTGGTCCTTGTCAATGAAAGAGGAACACGCCTTTCACTTCTGACACATCTTGGTCACGCATCCAACCAAATCATTATCTATCCAACCAAACCCAAACCAAACCAATCAAACATTTTCAGACCACCGACATGACCTAGTCCATTTCACATAGTTTCTGTGGACACCAATACACATGGAAACTATCGACCACACAATTTATGTTTAGCATAAACCATTACTTGCTAATGGATAAATAGAATCAATTCATTCTTACCATACATCCATCATGAATATGGAAAATTTATAGACATGAAAGACCCCGACCAATGTTACAGAATACACCATTTGGAAAACGTTGTAACATCATCTTTTCCTCATCATTTCAACACATGACTAAACCAATCATCAACCATTTTGACCAAAACCAATCATAGATCACTTTGACCTGTCAATCTAAACTACAATTTTTTGAGGCCCTCAACATAAGGGCTATGTAGGCAACACTCAAATGACACGCGGTCTCCTGGGGTTAGCTCAACCACATCCGTTTATTCATCTATCTAATAGACAAACCATATATGACCTTGACCATGACCTAACCTATCCAAATCAACTATCGACCACTTTGACCCTTCTCCCTTTTAGGGAGAATTACATTAGCCTGAGGCCCTTTCAATAAGGGCTATGTAGGCAGTACTCAGATGACACGACATCTCCTGGGGTTAGCTCAACCACATCCATTTGTTCATCTATCTGATGGACAAACCATAGCTAACCTTGACCATGACCTAACCTATCCAAACCAACTATCGACCAATTTGACCCTTCCTCCCTTTTAGGGAGAACTACATTAACCTGAGGCCCTTTCAATAGGGGCTATGTAGGTATCACTCAGTTGATGTGACGTCTTTTGGGGTTAGCTCAGCCACATTCCTTCATCCATCCATCTCACGGACTATCTATCTCAACCGGTCCTCGACCAATGACCATGGAGATCAAGACTATCTCCTCTGACCACTTCCAAGACAATGTTGCCTTGGTTGTTTCTTGCATGTATGATACCTCATGAATGGTTAGAAAAATTGTCTGCAACCCATATTTTAACCCTCAAAAGTATAAGATCACAAGCTGGTTGATCCCCACTACTTATGACTTTTTCATGTTTCAAGGAGCACTTCCTGAGCTCGAGATACGTGGAGCACAATGACCATTGGAGCTTCAGCTTAGATTGAATAACCTGATCATCTATGACCAAATGTTGGGGCCCGGTTATTTTGATTTTGGCATTCCTTGACCCTTGACCTACAATAATTTTGACTTGACCATCTTGTAAAGTGGTATGCATGCAATCTCAAGTTTTACAGCGTTCTCACTCCACCTTCACCTTATCCATCCACATTTTATCAAATTAGTACCCGATTTTAGGTTCCCTTCCCTCGACTCCTACTTTGAGGGGGAATACCTCATCCCATAATCAGGGCAATTGACTCATTCATTTTTCTCTTACAGTTCACTTGAACAACCAACAAGATGAAAGCAACCTCATCCCACCCCTAGGACAATCAACTCCTATTTTTGTCTTGTAGTTTTTTAGAACAACCAACAAGACAAAAAGGGGCAAATGTAGACACCGAAATCGTGTCTACCCCTTGGTCGTCCTCCCCCTTTCATCCCGTTCCACTTCTAACCATGCCTAACCTATGTCTTATTAATATAAAATAATTATCTTATTTTGAATTAATAATTCTTTCTCTCCCCTTTCCATCTCACCCTTGACACCTCACCACCCTTAGATGCCCTCCTTGGATTCTCTCCACTACTCCATGCCAAGTCTTAAATGCCTAAACCCCATTCATGACCTATTCCTATCCTCTCGTCCATTTTAACCCACCTTCAACCATTTCTTACCCCGACCTACTGACCTGGCAGTTGGGAAAATAGATAGAAGGCTATTTTTAGCCTTTCTGCCCACCTTCTAGCTGCCAACGTCAATCAGTATTTAGTCGATGTTAGTGGTTTTGCCAGCATCGATTGCCCTCAAGACTGCGTTCTTGACCTAAATGTAGGATCTCATTTTTCAATCTTTAACCCATTTTTCCAATCTTTCAATCCACTCCTTCAACCTTCAATAATCCACCTTTCAACCTTTAACAATCAGCCAATCTTCCAGTCTTCAATCCACTAGACCTCTCACTCTCTCTCCCATAGGGCTTCTACACCAGCTACAACAACAACAGGGACTCTGCATCAGTCTTCTACATCAATAATAGGTACAAGCATCAGCAACATTTCTTATTCAGCAGGTATGAGCTAAGAATGTTTCATTTATTTCATTTCAATAATCTAGAAATGTATTAGCTATTAGCTCCCATTCAGCACTTCTAGACCAGACCCAAATCCTTATCTCCTTATTGGCCTCCTCTATCCCTCTGTCCCTTTTTAAAAATTTTCTATTGCCCCAGACCTCTGCACAGACACTTCAAGCCATGTTGCTGACCCCAAACAGACCACAGACCAAAAACTTGATGCAAACCTTGTCCAAAGACTACTACCCCAACTGACGCTGGCCGTACAGACCACTTCCCTCACCAACATTGGTAGACTAACCAATGTCGGCAAACTTGACCAACCGATGCCGGCAGCCTAACTGATGTCGGTGATTGTGACCAGGCTGACATCATCATTTAGGTAAGCATTTGCTTCTATTTTTGTTTCAGTCTTTAATCATTTTAGTCTTTTTATTATTCTACCTTTTATCAAACATTATTTTTATCAATCAGTGGGTTGACATCCCTTAAGGGAGTCTTTGAACTTCTAGGATCAAGCTTTTGCTTGGTAGGCCACCATCTCCTCATCTATTGTCTTCTTTGTTTTAGTCTCTTTCTTATATAGGTGTCATCCTCCATAACCAAAGAGGAGTTCCTTCTATCATCTGAATTTGGTGCACATGACTTCATCCAGGTACATAAAAGCCTTAGACCATCTCTCTTAGTTTCTCATTTCCTTTTTGAATGTGAAAGCAAAAAATGTATAGAAACACTATGTGCAACATGAAGTTGATGCAATGTACTCAACATCATAAGTTGACAATGCTACTGATGGTATATTTTTGCTTATCCATGACAATAGGCACCATCTAAGTAATAAATCTTCTCCATTAGTACTCTTGTTATCATCTATACTTTCTACCCAATCTGCATCTATGTAGGCTACCAAATTTAACTCCTTACTTCTTCAATACCATAATCCATACTCCATATTAGCCTTGAGATACTTGAGTATCCTTTTGACTACATGCATATGATTATCCTTTTGATCTATTTGAAAACATCCCACAAGACCTACTACTTACATGATTTGAGGTCTAGAGGTAGTGGTAGACAACAAAATTCCAATCATTGACCTATATGACATCTGATTGACCTTTAAATACTCATATTCCTTGCCCAAATTGCATCCTTTGATCATGGGTGTATTAACTACCTTACAATTTCCATCTCAAACTTTTATAACATCTCTCTTATATACTTGGATTGTGATATGAATATTCCTTTTTTAGATTAAGTAATTTCAAATCCTAACAAGAATGATAGTTCTCTTAGCATGGACATCTCAAATTATTTCTTCATTACCTCTACAAAGGCCTTTGTCATGTTATCATTATTTCCACCAAAGATGATGTCATCCACATAAACAACTACTATTATCTGATGGTTATCTTTTGTATTGATGTATAGATTACTATTTGTAATTCTTCTTTTAAATCCTTCATCCAATATATACTTGTCTAACATAGCATACCAATCTCTGAGAGCTTGATTTAGACCATAGAGTGCCTTTTTAAATCTGAAAACATAGTCTCTATTATTTTTTAGTGAAAACCCTTTAGGTTTCTCAATGTATACTTCTTCCAAATTCCCATTTAAAAAATGTAGATTTGACATCCATATTATATACCTTAAATCCTTTGAATCCTATATAAGCTAAAAATAATTTGATTGCCTCTAGTCTTTCTACTGGTGTACATGTCTCCTCAAATAATACCCCTTCAACCTATGCATATCCCTTGCATACTAACCTAGCCTTGTTCGAAGTGACTTCTCCATATTCAATCAACTTATTTCTAAACACCCATTTTGTGTCAATGATATTTTTATCTTTAGGCCTAGGAACTAGTTTCCAAATCTTAGTCTTCTCTATTTGATCTAACTCCTCATTCATGGAATTTATCTAAAAAATTTCTTTCATTGATTTTATAAGAATCTTAGGTTCAATATTGGATAATAGAGAAACATTCTCTTGATTTAGATTGCTTACCAATATTCTCCTTGTTTACATACATGGATTATTGTTTCCAATGATTAGAGATTTAGGATGATCTCTTTGAATCTATCTTGAAGGTCATTTTGAGTAATGTATTTATTAAAATTATTCTTCCTCATTATCAAACTCTATATTCTCCTCATCATTTTTGAAGTCCAAATTCTATAAAGTATTCTTTTACTATGAGCGAGTTTTCTTTGTCTTATCAATCTTTACATTGGTAATTTTTATTATCTTTTGTAGTCTCTTATTATAACATATATAGGCTGATATCATTGATGAGTATCTTAATAATATGCCTTCATTATATCTAGAATCAAAATTACCCATGTTTTATTCATTTATTTTGATGAAACATTTTCTCCCAAACACTCTAAAGAGTTCTATATTTGAAGGTCTACTCTTCCATAGTTAATAAGGATTCTTGTTACCATTGATCCTTATATATCCTCTATTCAAAATGTAGAAAATAGTGCTAACTTCCTCTCTTCAATATCCATTAGATAATATAGACTCATGTAACATAGTTCTATCCATCTCTTGAATTATTCTATTCTTCCTTTACACTACCCCATTCTACTGAGGTGTCCTAGCTATTGAAATTTTCTCCTTATTTCATGAACCTCACAAAAGTCATCAAACTCATTAGACCAAAACTCTCCTCCTTTATCAGAGCTTAGGCACTTGATCTTCCCATTTTTATCATTCTTAATAGGGTCCTTGAATTCATTAAAATTGTCAAGAGCTTTTGATTTTTCCTTCAGGAATGCATCCCAAGTCAATCTTATGTAATCATCAATGAAAAATATGAAGTAGCTATCTCCTTGAATGTTTTTGATTCGTTTAGGTCCATAGAGATTAGTTTGGAGTAAATCCAAGGGTTTTGTGGTAGATTACTCCTAATATTTGAAGTTTTTGCTAATATACTTACCATGTTGACATGCCATGAAAAGTAAGTTTGTAGGTTTGATGATCTTAGCCATGTTATTCATAGACTTCTTAGTTCTAATTCTAACCAAATTTTTAAATTTTAAGTGACCTAGCCTTTTTTTCCATAACCAACTTTCATCTATCTTGATCATGAAACATCTATCTTTCTTGATCTCATTTAGTACATATAGGTTTTTCTTAGTCCTCTTGGTATTGGCAATTAGCCTTCTTGATTTTGATTTTCTTATCTCATATCCTCTATCATGAAAGGTTAGTGTATGTCATTGATTTCATATTTGATTTACACTAAGTAGGTTATTCTTTAAACCTTCCACATACAACACATTCTGAAACTTGGTATTTACATTATCCAAACTCAAGACACCCTTTCCAACTATATTAGAAATTGTGTTATCTCCAAAACTCACTATGCCTTCAACATTCTTCTTTAATGAGATAAAATTATTTTTGTCTCCTATAATTTGGCTTGAGAAACCACTATCTATATGCCATTTCATGGCTTCATCTTGAATGTGAAAGGCAATCTGAGCTAGTTTATAACACTATTTGATTTTTTGTTCCTCCTTGGCAAATAGTCCATCTTGCTTCTTGGGATAAATATGATTTATCCTTACTTTCTTTGTCTTCCATACCAATGTTTAATATTTTTTGTTCATTCTAGGAGCTTAATGTGTCTTGTTGAATCTTTTAGGCATTTCAACTTTAGAGAAAAATATTTTAATGTGTCTTATATTATGCTAGATATAACAAACTACATTGGGATGCCTGATTAATTTTTTTATGTTGATATTATTGATGTATTGTTACTTTTCATGCTCTCTTTCTAAATTTCTATTTTTTTTATTAGTTTCACATGTTCAAACATCAACTAGTTATGCTCAAATTCCTTTGATTTTAACCTTGTGTTGATATATTCCAACCAATTATTGGGATCATTGATAGTATTATTTTCATTCTTCAAATCATCAAGGACACTTATGAGTTCATTTTGAAGGTTAACTTCAACTTCTCCTTCTTCACTATCATAGAATACTTCTTCATCATACATCTTGTCTTCTCCCTATTGATCACAAGAGATCTTATGATTCTTAGGACATCTTTTAAGATATTATACTTTGTCATAAAGGACTAGGATATGATACCAATTTTTGGAGGAAAAATGACTAAGGGGGGTGAATCAATCTTTAAAACTTTTCTTTCTATTTTACTTAACATACATGAACCATTCTAACAAGCATAAGGATCAATTCATAAGAGTATGAAATACATGAGCATAAAATATATGTTAGAAACCCTTAAAGGAAATAAAATCCACTAATGAAGCACATGGAATATAGCCTTATAATATAAACATCAATATTTAGTGAAACACCAACTCCACATAGAGAACTGACCACAACTAGATAAGCACCAACTCATCTAGGATATAACAATCACCCACTTTCAAGGAGGCACCAACCACCTAGATGAATCAACACAAACTCAGCCACTTGAAACACTTGGTCAAATTTATAAACCATTTTTGATAATATCATATATGATGATCTTCTTTCTCATCTCTTCTCTTATTTATATCCCTCAAAAGCTAGCTTTTAGCCTTCTTCACTCAACTAGTCCTCTTCATGGCTTGATTAGTTCTTATGACCTTGATCCTCATACACAAAAAATTTGTATATATTCATGACACATCTATGATGGTTCACCTGACCTCATTATTCTCACCAATTATCTATATAATTATATTATTCTCTACACACTCTCTTAACATATATAAATAGGACTAAATTTCCTTGCTTTTATACAAGTCACTTGATCATATCCTTCTTAGTTAGCCAAATAATTTTATTAGGTTATACATGAAACAAGTCTTATCATATTAAAATAAAATTCATTAATCATTAATAAATCAATACATTAGGTTTACCATAGCTTAATTAGCCCTTACTTCTTTGTTAGGCTTTATCGAGACCTAATAGGCCTTCTTAACATGTTACCCTTTGATCTTTATTGAAGCATATTTAAAAACCTCACATGGAAGGAAAAAATAATATGAAACTCCAATATACATGAGTTAACTCTAAGTTATTTCCACAATACCTTTTAGGTCCAACCACCATTTGAACCCTTTCTCAAAATATTGTTCATAAAAGGCTTGTGCATACACAAAAAATCTATCTTAAACAATTAAGGCATAAACATGTTTTTTGAAAACAAATATGGAAAAAAATTACATGTTAAAAAGCCTCATGACCTAAATGTCATAAAAAAATTCATCATATGCTTCAACTAAGGTAATATAGTCTCAAACTCTTCTCTGCAAGATGCTCACTTAAAACTACCAACTAACTTAAAAACATAGTCGATAAAACATTAACTTATGACACATGATTTAATATATTAAATGTATTTAAATTAATTAATAATATATTATAACATATTTAAAGAAACATCCATTAAACATATCATAAGCTTTGATGGAAAATATTGGTCTTGTAGACAAATCTGTTGACCTTCTCTCTCATAGACTCCACTCAGTCAGATAAGTCATTTTGGCATCAATGTTACAACATATTAAAATGACTTAAAATATTATAAAAATAATGGATATACCATAAAAGTCTCAAAAAATCATCATTAACTTCAATCCATCACTCTTACATTAGATCATATCAAGAATCATCTTTTCACTTCTACCTAATTTCCTTATTTTTTACACCACTAGGCCTATTAGCAACTGATCAACTTGAATCACCAAATTTAGACACATTAGGTATGTAATATATCCATAAACCTTTATTTAATAAAAATATAAGTATCACAATTTAAATTCATCCATTTATCAACTTTCATTCTATCAATTATAACTTTTACAACAAATCTCTGAGAAACAAGGCCTTTCATGTAGGGTTTGCTCACTCACCTAAGAAAATAATAACACTTAGAGATGGTTGGGATAATTTAATAAAACCTAAAATCACTTATCTAACCATAAAAAACTATTTTTATCTCTTTATAATAATATCTTCAACATCAATGAATGTTAGGGTTCTTTGAGGGTTTTGAACTACTTTCAATCTTAATAATCATTCATAAATATTAGCTAATATTTATAGAAACCAATGATTGGAATTTTTAAATATATTACTTATTAATCTACCATTAATAGATTATATTCTCATGTAGATGATACACATTCCAATGAGCACTTGAAAACCCTTCTTGGGTAGATAACTCTTCATTCTATGCACATGAGAGATCTCATAATAGTTTTTCAAGCCTTAACCTTCAAAATCTGACTTGAAACTACATGAAAATACTTAATATGACTTTAATCACCTATTTCAATGATAACTTACTCACTCATGTCATGTAAACTGATCTTGATACCCCATCTTTCCACCATCTCTCTTTTTGCTTTCTAGGTCTTGACTTACAAGTATCATTAAACATAGAATCTAAACTTCTAGCCACCCTATAGACTTCACCTTGAAACTCTCATATGATAAAACTCCTATAGTGTATGATAAATTAACCTCATACACTCACTCTTATTTCTATCTTTAACATATAATCTTTAGATCTTCTTACATATCTTTGGACCTTGACTAAGGATCTTCGTAGCATTTTCAAAATAACATATGTAGATATTTGGAGCTGAATTTATAATCATTTACAAGGTATTTAATACATCATGTATAAACGAAAACAATCTATTTGATGATAAAACACTATCAAGTATTCTTTAGAGCATTCTTATCTTTCTAGCTCATTCAAAACAAATTTAAAACTACTTACATAGATATTTAAAGCATACCATTTCTTCTTTGGAGTCATGCATTTCATCATGCTACTTGTACATACCTTCTCACAAGGACTAGACAAATATTATCAAGATAATATACACTTGAAATACTAAATTATGCTCACTCATGATAATTATCAATGATATTTTTCAAGTCAAAAAGTACTCTCACATCACTGCTTTCATACAACAACAACACTCACTATGCTGGTATAAGAACTCATCATACACATACCTCAAAGATTACTTGACCATGCACCTTCAAAATATATTTTGACATCAATGACAAAATTAATACCAAAAAGTCAGTAATTAATGACAATGCTTAAAAAACTCCCCCTTAATCAATGGCAATGTTTAACATGTTGAAATTCTTTGAATTTTTCAACATTAAAAATTGAAGATCACACTCACTTATTGAGATAAATAAAAAGGATATGGGTGCTATAGTTTTATTTTTATCATTAGGAAATTCTAAAATTTTGCTTATATGTTGGCTCTTCAGTATCATAAAATAAAGGAATAGGAGAGGTATCATAGTCAAGAGGGATAGTACTAAAATCAAATTCATAAGTGAAAATGTCATTATCAATACCTTGATCACTTATATTTTCATTTGCATCATTAGCTATTTCATTATCATAATTTTAAGAAAAAATGGACTTATCCTATTTTTGGTATTCTTATTGGTATCAATATGCAATACATTGATGATTGGTGGATTAAATAAATGTTCATAACTAAGCTTCCATTCATTACCGTCAATTAAGAACTCCATAAACGTTAAAAAATAGTTTAAGATGGCTACAAAACACACAACCAAGAGGACCAAAAAAATAATGTAACTAAACATTCCTAATAAATACCATATAAGTTAGAGATAAATCATATCTAAAAATAAAATATAGATATTTGAGACAAATTTTCAAAGAAGGCAAAAACACTAATATGTAAACTAGGGTCTTAACTCAATAAACATAGGATGGGTTCATCAAATATTTTAATTATTTTGGATTCATAAGAAAAACATACAAGAAATAAATATATATGAATCTAATGAAGTATTTTTTACATTTTAATAATGTAATATAGTATTTTTCTAATATATCTCATTTAGGAAATGTAATTAATACAAGTACTAAGAAACTAAAGGATAAAGATATTGAATCTTGTTTGTTGTTTCATTATGGACTATGGTAGTGATCAAGAATTTTCATAGGGATTCCCTAGAGATATAAACTATATTCTTTCTATATTTTGACTATTTTTAACTTCTAGATAGTCGTGTTGATTATAGATAGTAACATCAATGCATATGTCCACCTTTGATGCAAGATTCGAGTGAGAGATATACACAAGATTGACTAAAATTTTGTACCAGGACTATGTTTCCCCATGTGTAATTATTTTATGGATCAAGTTATGTCCACATGTGTGACATATCTATATAATAATCATCCCTAGTTCCTTTTCATTATGCTTTTTACAACCTTGTTTGTTGCTAAGTGTTGCTTACATAGCTAATACTCCTAATAGGGACTTAGACTCATATGTAGTTCTCCCTCTAATGCATGTGTGTGAATTTTTAATAATGTGACTATTTGTTCCTTCTCATAGTAACCCTTGGTACAAATGATTCAATAGTATTTTTGACCTTTTGAATGATTTAGATATTTGATTTAGTGTTTTAGTGTAATTTGATTGCTTGATATAATTAGTACTTTGTAATTAGATAATTTCCTTATAAAATTAATATGTGTTTTAATTATAATATATCCTTTGTATATATAGGATCCTTTTGAATTTGAATTAGAACCTAGTGACATGAAAATATAACCATAGGATGGGCAAATAGGGATAACAAAATGGTCATAAAAGTGAAAGATACAGAAAAAGATAAAAAGATAAGCCTAGATAGTTTCATCAAAGTTATACAATAATGTTAATGATAGTGTCCAAGAAAGATGTAAGTATCTAGGGGATAGAAACATATATAAAATAGGTACAATAGGTAGGGATCCCTAGTGTATATTGGATGAAGATAAACAAACATAACACATAGTCTTAAGAGGCATGTAAATCAACTGAAATACGATGGAACCAAACAGGTCCATAAGATACAATGTCACTACATGTCTAATTTTTAGTGAAAAGGTATATACATACAAGAAGACCAAAAATATGTGTACATGTACAAAAATAGGTGTATACAGCTACACACATAGTTAGAGATATCTCTACTCACAAACTCAATAATTTATGCCATATAATTTATTATTTCAAGGTACCATGTAAGAAGAAACAATTTATGTTTGTCTAATGGACTTCTAATTCCTATATTTTAGCAAATGAGAGCATTAAATTAATGGAATTCATATGTGAAACTATTTATAAGGTTTCATGGTAGTTAACACATTCCAATTGTAAAAATATTTTCTACATGTCAATAGACCCACTTGCACCTCTATATTAGCTCAAGCTTTATACCTATCAAGTAAGTGAAATTATATCAAATACACCTTACACCTCAATATTTTATATAAAATTATAGTACCACTTGTACCGAAAAGTTTTATTTCCTTTTGGAAGTTGAACTACATCCAAGCTTTTATTCTTATTTAGAGAATAAAGTTATTTTATCATAACTTCTTTCCATTAAAGATGCTAAGAAAACTCATGATAAGTATTTGGATATTGATTTATTATGAAGTGTTCCATGTGTGAAACACCAAACTAATTTTTGATCTAGTGTTTTGTCAAAATTTAGGATCCACTACCCATGCATTGGACTCTTCATGAACTGGTGAACCCAATATGGTTTAGGTTGTGCTACTTGAGTATGATCATTATGAACAATTTATGGAACTAGCATGTAATTATGTTTTCTACTCATGGTGGAAGATATATATTTACACTATAATTCATCATCTAAATTGTATTTAATCTCATAATTTAAGTCATATAAACTACCTTATAATTCATATGAAACATTATCTCGAACCCACTAGAAACTAAAAATTGAGGAGGATAATATGTTGACATCTAAGCCAAGGATTTTTAATCAAAAAACACATCCCTTTCTAAATCACATTAGTTTATCTTGGAAAAATAATATATACCTTCACATATTCATAATATAAAATAAAGACAAGGATGTCCCTTCCCCTCCATTTCTTTACAATTTTAATCTATGATTTTCAACCATGCATTACATCTAAAAAAATCCAAATCTAGAAACATCAGGCTTGAAACCAAGACATTTCATTAAAGATCATATATTTAAATAATAATTAAGGAGTGATAATTTACACAATAGATTACCTGTACCAAATATTAAAGAGGAGAACCTATAGAATACACCATATGATTGGCCATTTCCTCGAGTGTGTGATTTTTTAATTCAAATAGACCATTTAATTGAGGAGTGTCTAGAAAAATATGCTAAATTTTAATGCCTAAATATTCATGTAAGTTGATATTTTTAATAGTGAGAAATATCATCCATTGTATATTATGAAATGCTACATTTTTATCTCTATTAGGTTTCGACAAGGGATCTAATTTTTTTGAAGTACTCACATATTTTTTTTCCAATTAGTATACCTAAGCAATATGATATAAATTATTAGTGAATGTAATAATTGATTTATGTTTATAGAAATAAACATGATGGAGTGACATGAGATCAATATGAATCAACTATATTTTTTCACTTTCCCCATAAGATTTTCCTTTTATAAAAGGATACCTATTTTATTTTCCAAGTACACAACCTAGACAAAATCCATATTCAAATTTTGGTTTTGAAAACCATGAACCATGTTGTGATTTTTGAGGTCTTGTATTGAGAAAAACTAAGTTGACCAAAAAAATCATTCAAAATTTTACTCAAGTAATTTTCATTTACAATCATGACTTATGAAGTTTGAGTGAACATAAAGTTGTCAAAATTTTGAAACCTAGATTGATGACCAATCTTCCCTATGGATAAAATAGTGATATGATATTTTTTTATACAACTAAATTTAGTATTAGCCACTTTATCAATACCAATTTTGTCATAATTTTACATACTTAGATATTTCTCATACATTTAACTCTTATACACAATTTCCCCAATCTGTATACCCACTTGTTGTCATGGTAAATCCAATTTAATAGATACATATATTTAGGATATCCCCAATCTATGTAATAACCTTGTATAATCCTAAAAAATTATCAACATATCTTGGATCACTAATTTTTACTCTGAAGACAATATGAAAAAAAACAAATACTTATAGTTTACTAAAAGTGTATGCCTTTTATGGTAGTGTCCAAGAACACTCGATAATTATTTTTAAAATTGACAAATATACATTAGTTTAGGCTAGATAAAGTTCATGGGTAAGTCATAGTGATAAATATCAAAGAGTCAGATATAAATTCAAATCAATCCTAATGTTAAACCCATGTTCAAATTTCCTTAAAACATGAGAAATAAATTAAATCTCTCTTGATACATTATCATAAAGGCATACATATCTAAATCTATCTTAAAAGAGTATACATATGGATAATTTTAAATGCACACAAATGTGAAATTTCCTTGGTTCAAAATTTTGAAATCTAAATATTATTTCATTATGGATTGATCATGATGTTGGACACACACATATAAATGAAATAATTGTGTGGCGTATGACTCCTCTTCATATTATTGGAATTTAGGCAACACTCTATCACTTTGTGATGAGTGGCTAGGGTTATCCAAACCAACACACTAACCCATATTTCAAGGGTCATAATTTGGAAAAAAATAGTATTAAGGTTTAAAAATAAGGAGAAAGAAAAAAAGGATCCTCACACAAGATAAATTAAAGCACATGTAGATGAAGCATTTACAAGAATAAGAATAGGGGTTTGATGATTAAAAATATACACAATCAACATAGATAATTGTGGTAGATATTTAAAAGTATAGATCACTGTAGGGGTTTTAGTTTCATTAATAATGTCCATGTAGGATTTTGGTTTCTTATTTCTTGATCTAAGTGATTATAGAGTAGATATATAATTTTATAAATAATGATGAACATAATAAGAAATAGAATATTAGAATAAGCTAAAAGCTCAATCCCATTATTTATTTATTAATTTTCAATATTTTAAGTGTAATATCAATCTTTCTATTTATTAATTTAGTTTAGGTTATTATTATTAAATTACACATAATCTAAATTAGTGCTAGTTTTTCATTATTTATCACTATAGACAAAAAAATCCTAAAATATAGTCAAATAAAGGATCTTAAAATAGGTTAAAACATATTGGTGAACCTAAATTTTTTTTCAATCCTTTTATTTCTAATTTGGTTTTCATTTTCATTTATAAATTTTTACTCTATTTTTTTATTTTCCTAAAAATTGTGTTTCAATGGTTTAAAATTATAGGAGTTATAATTCTATGAAAATCAGTCCTTATTTTTACTTGAGTTGTGGTATGATGGATACTATCACAATACTCAATCCATTAGACAACACTATTTATGGATTTATGTCTACACAAACCACATAGTATATCATAAATGCATTTTGTTCACATCCATAGGAAGCCTTCGACCATTTGTTATTGTAGTACATTGATAATCTATTATCCATGAGAAGTTACTATTAAATTAACCCTACCAAAATGTAGTTTGGCTATGGAAATAGTGTAATCCTCCATTTTTAGTGTCTTTATATCCATATACATGATTTATGATAGGGATCAATATATCCAAGAGATTACAAATTAAACACACCCTTGCCTAGTTTCACCATTTTTTTCCTTTTCTTTTGTAAATTTACATGTCATCTAAGAAGTCTAATTATTCCATTCCTCTAATGTGTAGTGATATAATAAGTGGGATTACTATAGATCATACTCAAATTACTTTAATATATTCTCAAACAGATAATATATACATTGTTAATCAATAAGTTGATGCAACCATTGAAAATTATATGCACATTAAAGATGATGTTAGTGATAAAAATTATAATAAAGATAATAAAAAAAATTTAATCATAAAATAACTAATCTAATTAATACCAATGAAATTAATCAATTAGACCTCGATAAATTCAAATAATTGTCTGAAATTTTCTATTGACCTCAATAATGCCCATAACAAGTAGATAAATTTATCTAATTAATTATATCATCTAGGATTAAATGTAAGGAAAATAACGTTTCATATCATGATAAAAAACAAGAGGTGAATTTTAAAGTTGTTAACCATAAAATTTTAGGCATTCTTATTTCTACTATTATTTTAATTACTGTATCAACCAATTTTGATATAGATATGCCAACACCCCTATGTATGACGGTATAACTTTGTTTGCACCATATTAACATTCCTATTTTTATAAGTGCATAATATACACCTCCCTTGATCACTACATAATTTATACTTCTAATTTTTTTTTATGTATCCTCTCTTGTAAAAATAATTCTAGCAATACATGCTAAAATATTAAAATTAGAGAGAGGTGTATTATTATTTAGTCACTTAATGGAATCTCATACTATGATTAACAATCCTTTAGCACATTAAATATCCTCTTACCCACCACCAAATTTTATTGTATCTCCCGAGATAAAAATTTTGAGGGTAAAGGTGATTGATCCTAGACAAAATATTCATCCATTCCATGCATAATGTTTGGACTATGCTTATAATGAAAAAATATTCAGCAAAACTCTTTCCTTCAAGTATCAAAGACTATGATCTTTTATGGTTATATTATATCTTGATTAAATTGCCTATATCATTAAACCCATTGGTAGATAATATTTATAATATTTCTCAATCAACATTGGTGAAACATTACCCTATGCACAAATTACCAAGCTCAAGTATGGTCAAATGAAGAAATCAATGACTATTTTATATAGCACAATACCATTCTACTAAATATGAATAAATATATGTTAAAAAATAAACTAAAATACATCTTCACTCAAATCTTATTAGCACCACTCCATGAATCAATCATGTTTGATAAATTCAAATCCTTTGATGAGCTATGTAATACAATCAAAGAAAGAGATGTTAAGAATATATCATTGAATAAGATAAAGTACACACAAAGTATTTTAACCACATCAAATGTAAAGTTTTAAGTCTTGACATAAATTTGTGCAGTTATAGACACATATGTAGAATCTAATGATTACCCTATTTTTATATTATAATTATAGACACATAAATATGGTCAGAAGGACTAAAAAATGCTAATTTTTGACACATTCTAAACCACATGGATTGAACACAAATACATGGATCTTAATCACCATTACTCTACTCCATTTTCATATATGTGGGATGGAACTATTATTTTTCATTACTAACATATAGAAATTTTAATGTCAAATTCTAAAGATGTCTAAAAGTAGCATCAAAAGGTCTCTAATTTAAGACATGTGTCCTTGATCCTCCTAAATAATTCCTCTCTAAGTAAATCAAAGCATAAATCACCACTATATACTTAGGCCAATTGTGTCCCACACCAAATAATGGCTCGTTTCTAAAATTCAATTCAACATTTTGGATCTCCTTGCAAGTTTCATAATGTTAGATAAAGGAAATTGTTAAAATATTTTCCTATAGATACATGTTAAGAGTTACACATGAAGGACACTTTATTTTACTTGGATAAATATTTTACATTTATGAACATTGAGAAAATATTACCTCTTCCACCTGAATTCTAAAGAATTCACAAGGAGTAGCCAAAAGTCAAGTCAAGGTCCCTCTAAAGCAAGTCAAGAGCTATCATTCTCAATTATGAAAGTCATTTTATAGTTACATACAAATATTCAAATGACCATAATTTCACATTAAATATATGTGGGAGAAATATGTGGGCTTTATTTACCTCAAAGTATTAGATACTCAGATAATGATCAATCCTCAATGAGGTGAACTCAACCCATTACCCTCCCCTCTCTTTATTATAGGTTTCCAATATATAAAATTGACATAAGGGTTTTAAATACAAGAGAAAATAAATAACGATTTATGTGTGCCCAAAACCAAGTTATGATATATTATATTACTCAACATCCACAAGTGCACAAGGTGCAATAATAATTTTTTATGCATAGTCAATAGGAATAAGTCTATAGTCAACATGCTTGAACACACTGTGTTAGTATCCATCTATAGTGGACTTTACTATAAACATATTTTTATTATTCTTCTAATCATTCATTTCTAGAGTTTTAATTTCTCTATATTTTCCTATTAGTAGTCTATTATAGTCCATAAGGACAAGTCTATAGTCAACAAAATTATCCAAACTCTATTTATGTTCCTAATTCTTATCCTTTCCATGTACAATAATACTTATAATTTACACTTATAGATAGTTATAAAAACCAACAAAAAATAATGTACAAGCTAAGTATATTTCTTTGTACTGTTATCAAAACATAATTTCCCATATTTAGTAATTTGTCAAAATCATATTAGTTGAATATTTTATATCTATAAAAATTTGATATTTATCATTTTAAACCTATATAATCATATAAAATTTGTTTTTTTTATAAAATATAGGTTTAAACATATTGGTGAACATGAAGATTCTTTTCAGGCCATTTAATTTTTGATTTGGCCTTCATTTTCATCTTTTAATTTTTAATTTATTTTTCCTTTGTTTTCATAGAAAATATGTTGTGACAATTTTAAAACTCATAATAGCTATTGTTTTTGGCAAATTAGTCTTAATTATTAAGTTAGTTATGGTTTTATGGGTACTTTACCAATACCCAATCCATTAGAAAACACAATTCATGTATTTTAGTTTACATGTACCTAATAGTATATTATAAATGCCTAAGGTCTGTTTCAATCCATATAAAGCCTTTGATCATATGTTCTTATAGTGTAGCAGTAAGTAGTTAAGCCTAAGAAGTTAATCTCAAAGTAACATAGAGATAGGATAGTAATTATATGGGAATGTTAAATCCTTTCTTGTTAGTGCCTTTGTGACTATATTTACAAGTTATGACTAGGATCAATATATCTTAGAGCATACAAATCAAACACACCATTGCCTAGTTTCACCTGTTTACATCATTTATTTTATGGGATGATTGATTATTTTTAATAATTAAGCTTAGTATTTTTATATTCACTTTATCTTGGCTCACCAAATATAAACTAGATTATAATAATGCAACCCATAAGTAAGTTCATCCTTTGTATGTATTATTCTATCACAATGATTTATTTTAGGCCAATAAATTTAAAATACATGTTAAAATGGATAAAATAACTAAATTAAAAATCCAATCCTTAATAAAATTACATTATTTTAATAATACTCCTAAAATACAAGCACTAATAAGGAAAATATTTTTAAATTATAACATGAGCTAGAACAAAACCAATAATACATTTAGAAATCTATAAAGTTTGCATTACACCCCATTGATAGAATTATCATGGATATTAGGAATGATCATGTTAATATAGAAAAATATTAATAATTTAATGAAAAATAATATATTGATTATCTTAAAATAAACCCACATAATGTTAATGATTTTATATACATTTTAATATATGAACAAACTAAATTGGATTTTAGTTCCACTTTTCCTTTATATATTCTACTCACTTCCATCCTTATATCAACTCCTAAAATTACATATACTCTCAGATCCTTAGGTATGGGGGAATCAAGTGGGTTGTAAAAAATTAACATTACTATTTATATAAGGGAATCATATACACCTCCATTGATCACTATTCAAGGTCCACTTTAAATTTTGATTAATGTATCCTCTCTTGAGTAAATATTTGTAGACATAGATGTTAAAATATTGAAGTTAGAGAAAGGCTCCTCCAAAGTTAGTAACTCAATGGATTTTCATACTCTTATTCACAATATTTTGGCACTTGGAATAGCCTATTACCCACTACTAGATGATTTTTTTATCTTCTAAGCTACATTTTTTATGAGGGTAAATGTCAATTTGAACAACATATTTATTTATTCCATGAAACATGTTTAGAATATGTTTAAAATGATAAATTATTCACCAAGAACTTTCGATGAAGCCTTAAATAATATGCTATTTATGGTTCTATGGTCTCCCACTATAATTAATTAGATCATTAATCACACTGGAAGATAAATTTTTAACACATTTATCAATTAGCAATGTTGATAAGTTATTGATTTAATCTATTAGGGTTTAATTATTTAAAACCTATGTTTAGATTAAAGGATTGAGATGTCTAAATTAGTTAAATAAATTGAAATAATTAATAACTAATGTGTTATAACATTTAACCTTCTTTGAATTTCTAAAATTAGAAATAAATAGGCATAAATATAGAATTATCTAAAAAGTGACTGTTGTAGATGATTTGGGTTCTAAAAATTGGGTTTTGGATAATTTTGAGTGTTGTCAATAGGAATCTGGAGTATATTTACTCACTAAATAGTGGCACCCTGTATAGATAGTAACACCATGTTTCTATAGTGTCCTTAAAGTGGTAGTAGTGTTCCCTTTACATGACTATTTTTTTTTGGGAGTACTAACACCTATGTTTATAGCTCTTATTCCTACACACAGAAACTAAAACTCTATGTTGTGTTTGGAAAACTTGATTTAGTGTGAAAACCCATTAGGGTTTTCACACTAAATCAAGTTTTCCAAACACAACATAGAGATTTAGGTTTTTATGTGTGTAGGAATGAAAAATAATTGTGTGTTCATTATTATGATAGGTTAGATATCCTCAACACCCTTATATGAAAAGAGTTTCATATATATCAATACTCTAAAGATGTATCAACCTCAATGTAGTTTTCCCACCTAGGGCTTGATGCAAGTGCAAGTGAATGCTAGAATGAGAGTGTACTTGGATGCCTTGAATTTGCTTGAGATTTGAAATATTTGAAAATGTATCTATTTTTCATCTAGTGAATAGATGTAAATAAGACTTGTATTTATAGAGATCTATAGTTTGTGTGGATAAAAAAAATTTCTTATGTTAACCTTATGAGGGGCACACATTTGAAAAAGTATTAATATATTAGGAAGAGTTAGGGATAAACATAGCAGCTCTTAATTGGGGACACTAGATCCATGTGGTTGTGTGTCGTAAATGTGGCACTAATGTTGACTTGAAAAATTGTTAATCAAGTTGGGTTAGGTTCTAAGAAGATAGTCTTGGGATTATGTTTTGGATGATTGTGGGTGATTGTGGTCTATTCAATGACTCAAAAATTGTGTCTAAGGATCTCGGATAGGTCTAGGGCTACGTTAGGAATAAGGTAACTCAAATGACACTCTTAGCATCTAATTACCAATTTTAGGTGATTACATTTCCCCTTTATTCATGATAGTAATGCAACAAAGTGAAATGACTAGTATAAAGGAAACAAAAGCATACCTATATTTTCTTTAGAAGTGAAGCCCATATAGCTTAGTCTGATTATTAAGATTTGGGTCTACATATGTGGAACATGATTCAAAGTAATGTCTTGTAATGAAATATAAATAAATTAGTCCTTACTTAAGATATTATCAAAATAAAATCATTATGATAAAATGAAGTAACTAAGTAACTATATTTAAAGAGAGAGGAAATAAATAAATACAACTCATTGGGTATGCAATCCAATTCATGAACTTGGTGATAGCCTGTATGTGTGAGTATACATATTGATCATATCATTGAATATGACTTGATCAATCCTCATATGGGTAGATCAAGAACTCAATCCATTTTTGACTCCATCATTGTCCACCCCTAATCGATGGAACCTAATATGTGAATAACTTGGATAATATTTTAAGTCTGTCTAACCCTCTCATTTGGGTGGATCAATAACTCAATTAGGAAGTGACTCATCATTTCCCACTTGTGTGAAGTAGATGCATCTATAATTAAACTATGTAAAGTGTTAAAAGTATATAATTAAGTAAATTTAATTGTACATGTCATCTCCACAACCACTCGAGAATGCCAACCATTGTAGGTGGAGTAAGTCATGAATCTGGTGACAACATGGAATGTGATAGAAAGTGTTTACAACATAGATAATGACATGGATTTATCCATTCCATCTGATCAACATGTGTGTAACTAAATATATGGAAATTATGTGTTGTGAATATGCCTCCAATCTAGTATTTGAGTATATTTAATCTGAATTGATTATGTAATAGCTAAATATGTGTATCTAAATTGAATGTAGTAGTGATCATGTCACATTTATGTACCCAAATCTAAGCAACTAGTATGAATTTGAGCTAAAATGAGTGTATCTAATCAAAATCTAAACATAATTGTCAAACTTATGATTCTATGTATTCAAATTTGTATTGTACTTGGTGTATTAGTCTAAATTATATATATTTCCCTAAAGTTTGGGATATTGTATAGTAGTGACCTATATTTGACTATAGTTTTATGTGGTGTTAGTGTCCCAATTTGGGCACTAATGTCTACCTAGTCTGAAATCTAGGTGATCTAAACTAGCTTGTGAGTCTCTATTATTTCTTGTGTTTGCCTTGTATTTGATTTATGAAACTAAGTTAGTGTGCTAAAATTTAGTTATGAATAGCAGCATATGATCATAATCTCTATGACAAACCCTTATGAATTCCCCCTCTTTTGAAGGTAGTTTTGAAATCTATGTATGAACTTCCCTCTAAAGAAGTAGCTCTAAAAAATGTGTTAGTCAGAGCAAGTACATGATATTCCATTATAATGTACAAACATAACATTAGAATATAAATAAGCTTGACCATAATTAAGTAAAGTAATATGTATGTTTTAATTGAGCATTGCATAAGGGTGTCAAGATATATTTAATCAATGTGTATAACATCAAATCTAAGTAACTACCTAGGGGAATGGGGTATGATATCCATCATGACTCCCAAGTAAGAAGAGAATATTCATGATATCCCTCATGGCATATAAAATTGGTGGGTGTGAATAAGAAAATACAAGTGTAATGGTGTACAATCATATATACAAGTAGATGAGACACACAAAGGTAGGCTAAGGACCCACAATATAAAGGACATGAGAACATGTCACTAAATCTATGAATGAATACATAAAATGACATGTTCAAATTTCCACATACACAAGAAATAATTAATTTGGCTTAGATCCACATAGAAGGACATGTTAAAATTTCCACCAATAGAAACATGAAATCATACACAAAGGACATGGGCACATGTACAAAGCATACAAATAGAGAAGTGGCATAGATCCAAGAGCAATGGAATATGCAAATGCCCTTGAAGATGGAAGAATCATAGAAAACATAATAAATTCTAATATAGGAAAACTAGAAATGAAATCATGTATAACTGTGTAGCAAAAATCTATGTAAATTCTAGGATGCACATATGATTAGTATAACTAGTTATAGTTAACAAAAATTCTATGTAATATGTAGCAATGATGAATGTTAATAAATATAAGTGCATAAATTGGAATGTATAGAATGTTAAAATATAACCTGATAGTAGAAACTATATATGAGATGCACCCAAGTGGGTAGATGTATCAAATGTATAAACTTGGATCAATGTATATGCCCCCAATGGGTAGATGATAACAAGTCTAGATCAGTGTAATAGACTAGGGTCATATATGTAATCTATAAGCACTCAAAAAGAATAAGTGAAGTGTATATGTATGATAAAATTTATTATACTAAGATAGATAGAATTATATAATACATGAAAATTAGTATAAATGTAAACATTGCAATGCATACAATCTATAAATTTTGTATTCTTTTATTAATATTTGAATGTTTTTATATTTTGACATATTATATTATTTTAGTTTTTTTTTGGATATAAGATATGTACAAGGAACAAGATAGAAAGAGAGAAGGATGTATGTACAAGGGTAGGAATCATACGAGTCTCTTTCGAGACTCACTATCAATATGGCATGTGTTTAAAATAAGAGTGATAATTTTTGGTTTAGTGTGATTACTATGTTGTTGAATGTTGTTGCAGTACGAATATGAGTATTTTTCATCATCAAAATCATAATAACCTAGATTATTATATGTAATTGCCTCATGAGGTGGATTTGACATTTCTAAATTGTGTTTTGTAATGTTGATTATGATTTTTCCATTTGAAACTATGCTTATTGTAGACATATAGTGTTGTGGAGGCTCTTTTACTAGAAAGCCTTATTTGAGAATGCTTGTTAGTTGAGCATGATTTTGACTCTAAAACTAAAGATCTTGATCTTTCAATAACATTTATTATGTATATATATGTTTTTCCTTGATAAATTGTATGTGTGAATGATGTGCCTTAAGATGTTAAATGAATTCCAAACCTTGTTGAACAACATTTTCAGTTGCTTGAATAGGAGTAGTGATGCCTTGAGCCTATTTACCCAAACCTTGAACATGGTAATCATACTATCATATATAATTTAGACCAAAACCATAACATATTAAATGTTTATCCTCATTTTTGAGAGGTAGATTTTATTTATTTATCTTAATATGATTATGCTTTTGGAACCTTTTATTGTTTTGAGTTATGCTTTGGTAATGATTTTTATACTATTTATGATTTTTTCCATTTTTAAATTGGTATACGTGTCAATGTATGTTTTATGAATGATGTGGCATTATGTTATTTACCTATATTCATGATCTATTATATTTTGATTTTCAATTTTAAACATGAATTGGTGTGGTTGCCATGCATCCTATGATATGCACAATTTTTTTTGGATCTCCTTATTGGCTGCAAATTAGGTAGGTTGATCAACTTAGATATAATCATTTCCTTTAGTGTCTCACTTGAACTATTATTTGACATTTGAATTAATTTGAATCACTTGTTTTAAATATACTTTGTCATGATTTCATGTTTTGATATGTAACATTATTTACCATAAATTAACTAGTTGAGAGGTATAAATAAGATTTATAATGTTGTGCCTTGAAGGCCTTTGTCTTGTAAACTATTTTTAAAATGTTGTAATATTTTTATGTAGTAGTTTATTTTTTATTTTTTAAACCTTTAATTATCTTTCCTATACGAATAAGTTGATCACACATATTTTTCCAAGTACAAACCCTAGTTGTTTCTATTTGAGCATGTAGGCACACACCCTATATGGAAGAGGTGTGAATAAGATAACTAGTCAGATTAATGATAGTGTTATACGCTACTTCATATCATGGAGGAATGATATCATGGACTTGGTTAGATAGAAATTATTTATCACCCTCATGAAGATGAGAAGGAGAAGGATATTATTTCCTATGCATAAGAAATGACATTGAAGCTTGAAACATAGTTTTTATCTTATGTGATAAATCCTCTATATGTGTATAGGTTTCCTTGTTAATATAATTACATATAGGAGAAATATAACATGATATGAGATACGACATATATTTCAATTAATATAAATAATCATCTATACATGTATTTATGTATTTTTTAAGTTCATTTAGAATTAAAGAGAACAAACATGTAAATGAAAGTATTAGAATTTAAATCAAAAAATTATTGATTTATTATATCATTATGATCATGATTATATGAATTAGAATATATATGAATCTTAAATCTAAGTTTTGGAAATAAAATCTTAATAAATAGAAAAGGATACAAACCTTGATTGTGTCTAGTGTTAGGGTTTTTTAAATCTAGGGTTTTTTTGTAACAAGTTTAAATTATATTCAAATAAATTTAAACCCTAATATGAAATTTATTTAATTAGATGGGTTGTCTAAAAAAAGAAAAAATTTATAAGTATTGATTCCTAATTTATTGTATAAAAATTTGGATTAATCTAAACTAGGTTTTGAAGCAATATTCGAAGTAAGTTGGGTTGACCAAATGATTTAACTTTTAGAATTTAAGTATGTAAAACCTATATACAGATTAAAGGTTTGATATGCCTAAATTAGTTACATAAATTAAATAATTAATCATTGATTTGCTATATCATTTGACCTTATTTTGATTTCTAAAAATAGTAATAAATAGGCATAAATATAGACTTATCTAAAAAGCAATTTTCATGGATGATCTATGTTCTAAAAACTAGGTTCTATATAGTTCTAAGTGTTATCAACATGATTTTAGAGTCTATTTGATCACTGGAAAGTATTAACCCATATGGATATTAGTTCCATGTTGTTGTAGTATCCTCAAAGTGGTGATTGTGTCCCTTTTGTGAGACTATTCCTATTTTTTAGGAGCACCTATGCCTATATTTTTAGGTCTTGTTACTATGTACATAAAAACTTGGAACTCTATGTTATGCCTGGAAAACCTAATTTATTATTAAAACCCTAATCCTCCTTTTAAGTATGGCATGAAAAATAATTATGTGTTCATTAGTAGGATAGGATATACATCCTCAACACCCCACTATAAATATAGTTGCCTACACACCAATATTTCAAAGAAGTATCAAGCTCAATGTAGTTCTCTCACCTAGTACTTGATGAAAGTACACGTGAATGCAAGACTGAGAGTGGACTTGGATGCCTTGAATGTGATTAAGATTTTACATCTTTGAAAACTATGCTTAGGTATATTGTAGATGGTATTATGTAAAAGTAGGGTAAAATAGGGATCAAATACTAATTTTTCTCAACTTATCTTTGGTTTGAATGTGCTTTTGCAAACACTTTCCATATAGTGAATAAATTTCAATTATACTTGTATTTATAGATATTTGTATCTTGTGTGAATAAAAAATATGCTTAGGCTAACCTTAGGAGGGGCACACATTTGAAAAAGTATATGTTGTGAAGATTTAGGTATAAGGATAGTAACACCTAGCTAGGGACACTAACATCATGTGGTTGTAGTGTCCCATATGTAGGGCTAGTTTCCACTTAGTAGACTACTAAGCAATTTTGGTTGGGATGTGAGAAGAAAATATTGGGAATATGTTTTGGCTAACTATAGGTGATTGTGGTCTACTCAATGATTGAAAAAGTGTCTAAAGCTCTAGGATAGGTCTAGGGCTAAGATTTGAATAAGGTAACTCAAGCGACACTCTTACAATCTAACTACCACTTTTAGGTGATTACAATTATCTTATACATAAATTTATAAACTAAAAGGGTCAAACTAGAAAATCAATGACCATTTTCTATAGTATAATACCATACTAGTAAAGATGAAAAAAATATGGAAGATAATGAACTATAATATATATTCACTCAAAGCTTGTTAGTAAGAATCCATGAATCAATCATGTGTTGATAAATTAAAATCCTTTGATGATATACACCATATATTCAAATTAAAAAATTTAATTTTATAGCATTAAACAAGATATAATATGCATCAAGTGTTTTAGCCACTTAAAATGTGAAGTTTCAAAAAAGGCCAAATTACAAGGTTAAATTTAATGAAAGCAAAAATACAACAAAATTATTACTTAATGCACTATCATAACCCTAAAATAAAAATCAATTGACAACTCCACTAATAATGAAATTTAAAATCTTACCATAACCTCCTCATATCTTGTTACAAAATATAATTGGTTACAATTTCATCTATATACCTTATCCATTTGAGATTGATTTGACCAAGCATCAAAATAAGGGTTTTGAAAATAACTATTATTGTAATTACCATAGATGCATCAAGCATTCTATAGAAAATGTCATAAGATAAGACTTCAAATAAAATATATCATTAATTATAATACCATTGAGGTAATCACACTATCAAAGGAAGCAAAATCATAACACAATAATAATGCAAAGCTTTAAAAAAATCACTAATAGTTTTCCAAATCATGGTACAAATAATACCAATAATTTATAAGATATCATAAAAAAAATCAAACACCCTCATCTTACAACACATGGGCATGTAATAGATGAAATTATGTGTACAACTACATTCACAATGGCACCAAGTCAAATAATTATATTTGATGATAGTGAAATCAAACATTATGATTGTGATAATAATTAACTCTTTATTAGAGCATACATAAACAAGAAATCCATTCACAATGTAATGATTGATAATGAGTCAATAAAAAATTCATTCACTATGAAAATCATTCATATCTTTGCATACACATATTAGGATCTACAAGATACATCAATAATAGTTAAAAAATTTGATGGGGATATATAAGATACTTTGGGATGTATAGTGCTACCACTCCAATTTAGTCTATAAATAATGGCTACTCTATTTATAGTCTTACCATGCATATGGAACCTAAATATGTTTTTAGGATGCCCTTGGATACAAAATATTTGTATAATACCATCTATAGTGAATATATTCCTAAAGTGTGTACATTTCAATCAAGTATTCAAAGTTTATGTCATTTTATATGAGTAACCTCTATAATATGCAATAAATCCTCCTTCCCCTCCCCCCCCAACCACCGTAATTGGTTGTGGCACCTATTACGGAGAACCATAAAAAAATATTTATGGCACATAATCCAAAGCATATAAAAAATATAATTAGTCCACCTATTCAAGAGAATAATGTAGTATCAATTATGGAACATATACAAAACATTTATACTCAACTTGTTCAAAGAATAAGGTATATTATCCCAAGCCACAAACTTCATATTAAAGAGTTAATTAAGGTTTCAATAACTCTCAATCTCCTATGACACATCATAAGGAAAATCCTAATATAAATTAGAATTTTTAATAATGAATACAATATACTTCACCAAGTCATACACATTCCTTAATTACACATGGTAATAAATTATATTATAAATTATCAGGATAGTTATGATTTAACACTTAATGTTATTTCAAATCCAGATACATCTACATGTATCATCCATAATCTATGGAAAGTTAGGATTTAATTATTTTATCAAGAACACACTATGATCCTTACATTTATGGGATATAGTATAAATCTTCTTTAAAATATTTCAAAAATATAAAAAAAATATTCAAAAAACACAAAAACATTGAAAATATTTTTAGAAAATAAAAAATCAAGACTTGAGCATGATATAAAATGCTAGTGAACTTGTTTACATATGTTATTTATCATATAAGTTTGTATAAAACATATAATTTTATATAAAAATATTAATTTCATAAGGTATATTAGTGTGATGTAGGATATACAATACACATACATTTATTATATGTTGGACTCCCTTCTACCTAGTCACCATGCTTATGTTTGGGCATCTCTTTCAATAGGTTAAATTATGGCATGATATATCTATATATGGCCTCAAATGTAATGTTTCATTACATATATTACAAGTGTCTTGATAATCACTTATATTTTACATTATACCACTAGATATTTTACTTTACTAACAATATGGTATTGATACATATGGATATAATAGACTAGTTTTCAATTTTATTATGCTCCTTTGATGTTGGTTATTTTATTTTATAATAATATTAAAATTTATTTATTTTTGTGTGTGGACCTAGTCCCTTGTCCAAAAATTTCATGAGCATATCTAAGTTATGTTTTTGGCATGTAAATTTTTTTAACATGTCTATTTATTTTTGCCCTTGGCCCTATGTGTGCAATCTTTGCTTATGAAATATTTGAACATGTCCATTGTATGTGGTCCTTTTAATTATTACATGACACTATATGACATCATTTCATGCTATTATTATGTGTTTTTTGAGCTTGATTAGTGGTGCCATGATATATATCATGTAATTTTTCTATGGTTACCTTATTGTGTTCTTCAATGCTAAATATATCTACACAACAATATTTATTCCTTGACATCAATATTTTACATACATAATTTATTGAAAATTACATTCCAAATGATAACATACTATCCAACATGATAAAATAATATTAAATGATCATATCTTTATTACATAATGCATTAGCTCTTCTTTTGAGATAAACATTTTTTAGGATACATGCCTTATATCTGAAATGGGGAATCATAGTAGTATTTTATTATATATTTAAACCTTAATGAGAGGATTTTTCAAATAATAAAAATTAAAACATAAATAATATAGGTTTCATAAATACATAGTACAAGTTTTTAAATATTCAAACTAATGAAAAAATAGCTTTTATAAGTAAAATACAAGTTTTCAAAGATTCAAAGTGATTCAAAAATTAAAAAATATGATATATATTATCACATCAATATAGATTATAGGGGAATATTAAATTCATATTCACTAATTTCTAAAAGATACAAGGCATATAGTTATAAATAGTTGAATGCATATGAATGGGAATATGCAAAATACTTAAAAGATCAAAAGTAATAGGTTATAAATAAATTCATAATTGATCATATAGATTCATATAATTCTACTTAATTGGAACATATTTTGAGGGGTCATGATAGTCATTGATTATAAAACTTATTCATAGTTTAAAAATTTAAAGCCTTAATGTTTTAGAGTTTTAAAATGGAAAAAACAATATTTTCCAATGTTTTAAAGTACAAAATAAAAATATACATTTTACAAAAAATTATATGAGAAATGTTTTAGATTAAGGTAAAAATAGGTTTTGAAGGGGCCCCAAAACCCTTTACAAATTAAAAATAATAAAGCAATAAAAACTGCCAGAACAGGCAAACCCACTAAACACCAGTAATAAAACCAGGTTTTACATGGTCTTGAAACCATCAAGATAATCCAGACAAAGCTCCCCAAGTTTTACAAGGACCTAAAACCTATACAATAAAACTAGGCTCTACGACCTGAAATAGGAACCCAGGTTTTACAAGGACATGTAACCTTAAAAAATCCATGCAATAATAGATCTGTACATTTCAGATCCACGTTAACATGAGGAGGGGTTTTTGGGAGCCACATAAATGTTCACCTTCAGACCCCATCCCCAACCAAACAAACCCTAGAACCAGCACCACCATCGCCCCAAACATTTATCCGATCGTCAACCCATTCTCCCCCTCTACAAAACACAGAGGCAACACCGCCTTGGCAATCAAAATTTCATCAAAAGATGTCTTGAAGCACTTCAACACGAGCTATGACCCCAAAGATGGAAGGCAATGGCAAAAAACTAGATCTGGCAACCACCCCCAAAAAACTCATCTTCAATCTAACCCCTGGGATTACAGTAGAAACAGAGCCCCTCTAGATCCACTATTAACACATCATCTACTGCCACGGGGAGCCGTTCAAGGCCCTCCCCATAGCCAAACCCTCTCCAAGTGCACTGGTCGAGTATCACATCGGCCAACTCCATGCCATGTGCTGGTTAGACAGTCCTATCAGGGAAATTTTTTTCCCCTTTCACGCAATAAAAGGAATCCGTTGCCGCACTGCGCTCAGCACCAAGGTACCCATAGTCTCTGGGACCTGGTCTCCAAAAACCATGGCCACGAGGGTTTCAACGCGGCCGTATCCACGGCCGCACTCCCTCTTTAATATCATATTATATGAGAAATGTTATAATGATAGGGGAATGAATATTATTCACTATTTGTAAATCATGAGAATTATAATATGATCCATATATAATGATTTGACTTAAATCTATGTGGTCAATGTAAGTTTGAGTCTAGTGACACTTTATATCTTTGGCATCACATGGAGTGAACTTATCATGGTTTTATATTTTTTGATTAGTAAGTTGGGTACTCTACCCTATTCATGATAGTTGGAATAATTCATATTTAAAATTCAAGAGCTGCATTATTTATTCAAATTATGACATAATCAATCTAATTTATACATTGGGTTAAATTATCCAATTTCTTCAATAAGGGGGTGTGGTTATCTATTGTCAGTTTGAAGTTATAGGGAAATTTATTTTCACCTATGTACAAGTGTAATCCTACATTACTCTCTTTTAAATTTTTTCAATTTTCAAAGATAAGATTTTTAAAATTTAAAATAAACAAAGTGAATACTTCATACATTGTTTAAGTATTTGTTAAATTTTAGTGCGCTACATAATTGAAGTATCCACTTAAATAAAAAGTGTGTTTTACACACTCAGGTTCAATTCTTTATCCTTGATTATATCAATTTCATTTCTTGAATAAAATTAGGGAAAACATAGACACAAAATATGGTCACATGTACTTGACAATGCTAATTATTAACACATTCAAAACCATATTATTTGTTTAGAAATATATTAATCATTCACCATTATTCTAATCCATTTTTATATATGTGGGGATTTACCCTTTGTTTTCAATTGCTAATGTACAAAAATTTCAATGTTAAATTCTGAAGCTATCTAAAACCACCTTTAAATTGTGTCTATTTATAAAAGGTGTCTCTAATCCTCATATAAAGGTTCACTTTAAGAAGAGTGGAGTGTAGTGTGTCCCTATCCACTTGGGCCAATCATATACAATGACAAATAATTAATATTTTACAACATTGAAATCAATATTTTGTTCTTTGTGTATGTTTCATAAAGTTGGATAAAGGAAATTTTCAAAAGATTAACCTATAAATACGTGTCAAGGTAAATAATTAAGGACACTTTTTATTCACTTGGTTCAATTTTATAAGCTTTTATACATTGCTAAAATATACCATATTCTTACATAATTTGGAATCATTCATATGGGGAAACCATAAGCCAAGTCAAAATCCCTCTAAATCAAGTCAATAGTTATCATTATCAAGTATCAAATCTATTTTATAGTTACATACATATTCAAAGGAGCATAATTTCACATTCACTCTAGATGGGAAAACTACGTCAACCTGATTTCCATCCATATATGAATGTATACATAGGGAGTGGTTAATCATCAAGGGGCAATTGAGGTCAATTTAATCCATTAAACTCCCTTATTTTAGATTATGGTAAAAGCAAGTTTTGAAGGGGCCCTGAAACCCTAGTACAAGGAAAAAAGATACATCAGCCAAAACACAGACAAAGTCTAAAAACTACTACAAGGACGTAGCAAAAACAGGTTTTAAAATGGACCTGAAACCACTGGAAAGACAACCGGTCACAACCCAAAAAAATAGAGATCTGGCACCACCTTAGACATAGGCAGACAACAAGAAAACAAAGAACTAGACCAGATTCTTTACCAGCAAGAGGAACCAAATTATTCATCCAGTTATAATATCATTTCATAGTTTCTTTTTCTTTCAAAACAGTATCCTGGGTAGTGGTTTCCACCAGCATTGCTCCTTTTTGTGTTACCTTCTTTCTAGTACTTTGTCTCATTCTTTTGCTGGGTTCCTCCAAAGCTTTAGTCTCCTCATTGGCTCTTTTACCAATATTGGCAGCAGCAGCACAAATATTGGACGTAGCTTCCTCCATTTTCATTCTATTTTCCTTAATTAGTTCCTGGAGGTTTTTCTCATAGGCATTGAGCTTGGCTGGGATCTCTCCTATCTAATTATCCATATAGTTGATTTTGTTCCATACCTCTTTTAGGTTATCTTCCATTGTTTCCACTTTCATTTTGAGGTTCATAACCTCCCTGCACATCTAAGAATCAAATTGAGAAGATGCCTCTGCTTTGCACTTTACCTAGTTCATTGGTGTATGTGTTTCATCATTCAGTTTTTCCCCCTCCATTCCTCAGAATTTTTATTAGGACTATTCCTGTCTTCTTCAGTGATATCTTCTTGATCCTTATGTTCCCACTCTTTAATTCCATTTTGAATTTCCATTTCCATATCTTGATTATCATCCTGCCCAGTGGTTTCCTATTCGTTCTTTGATGCTGGGTCCTCAACAGGGTCCTCCTGGACAAAATTAGACTCCGCCTCTTTTTGGTTTTCCTCAGTGTCTTCAGTTCTGTTTGCAAAATCCTCCTCTATATTAACATCATCTTTTTCATTCTTCTTAGGACATTCATCATCCTCATTAGAGTTTGTATCCCGACTATCAGTTCCTTCTTCTTCCTCCAAGTTTTCCTCACTAGGTTTATCAATACTCTCCCGCTCCATATCTTCTTCTACAATCTGCTTTTTAGTACTATGGAGCTTGATTTTGCCTTTCTCAGTAACACATTTACTCTTTTTGTTCCCTGACTCCTTGTTTTTCCCCTGTTTAGGGTGCTTAACCATAGCATTATTCTTATAGTAGCCTTCGATTAATAGAATAAGGCCTTCATGATGGATAGGGCACATTTCCTTTTTCCTATGAGCATATAAACTTTAGACCAAGGAGAAACATAGATAAAAGGGAAAAGACAAACTAACCTTGTGCCTGAAATGGTTAAGGAAGACAAAGTGGAATTTGTGCACACACTTACTTCTTCTGTCCAAAATGAAGTACTCCCTTATGCATCTTAAGACATCCCTCCATATCCCTTTAATCTGATCCAATTCAAAGAAATCCCCTTTCTTGACTAGTTTCTACTCTTCCACTTCCGTTTTGGGGAACCTACAGAAGGCCTCATTTGAAATGCTTGTCTGTTTGGAGAATTTGAGTCCATCGGTAGGCAGCCCAGTAACCTCAACTATAAAATCCTCGGTTAAGTTCACTGTGACACCATGCAGGGTGACCCTTTCATCCTTCCAATTTTTGAAAAAAGCCATAGTGACATGCGGTTTCGATCCATGAATTCTTTCCAAATAGCTCACAACTTTTCCTTTCTGCAAAATTCTCCAGACTTCATGTTTTTCTTTCCATTCATCACAGCTCTTAGGTTCCTGTTTCTGAGGTTCTCCCTTCTTTTCGCTTGCCATATTCATTTTCTTAGAACCCCAATTGTTAAGGTCATTGCAATAATCCCATCTGTTGCCGAGTCGATAGGAAAATCGGCTTTGATTGTGCTTTTTTAGGATCCTCTTCTCTCTCTTGAGGGCCTTACTCTTTAATGATTGTTGTCCTTTCCCCGCGTTGCCACTCCTCCTACTCATATTATTTCTTATACACTTCGATCTTTCCTTCCTTTGCATGGGTTGCATCATGAAGAATGAGCGCCCTCAAATCCACATTCTTTACTAATGTTTCATGCCACCTCACTATTTGACCAGTCCAGACTGCACAATTAGCTAGCCAATCTGCAACACCATTGGCTTCCCGATAGGTGTGGATAATGATCACTTCTTCATATTTTTTAATTAAAGTTTTCATCTCCATTACCTTATTCTCTATGGTCCAAGACACAGTATTAATATTGTTAAGAATATTTATAATATTCAAGGAGTCCCCTTCAAGCCACAATTTGGGATATCCTGAATCCACAGCAATTTTGAGAGTCTGAAGGGCAGCAGTAGCTTCAGCAATGTGACAATTCAATTTTCCAATAAGGATGGCTACAGCATCAATTACCTTTCCCATATGGTTTCTCAACACTCCACCACAACTTGCATTCCCTAGGTTCCCTTTGGCCGCACCATCAAAGTTTCCTTTAATCCATCCTTGAGGGGGAACATTCCAAGTAACTCTTACTCTGGGATTATTAGGTTTACCAATAGAATTATCCATCCTCAAGGGATTTTCCATTTGAAGAGTTGAGCTTGGATTCTTTTGTGATAACAAATTCTCCTTTAAAGCTCTTATGATGTTCTGTCCTACCACCCATCTAGGAAGTTCTTTATTTCTAAAGATTCGGTTATTTCTTTCCTTCCATATTCCCCACCAAATATGGGGAAGAGTAAGTTTCCATAAAAAAAAGAACTTTAGGATTCTTCGAGGGGCAGTACCAGCTTTTGAAAGATAATTCCACATTTTTGTGATGAATCCATGTAATACCCCACATATTGAGAATCTCCTTCCAAACTAGCTGAGTGAAGGAACAGTTCACGAACAAATGATCTCTATCTTCAAGGTCTTTTTTACATAGAATACACCTGTTGACAATATTAATTCTGCATTTTTGTAAATTATCCAAAGTCAATATTTTGTTTTGGAGAAGGGTCTAGAAAAAGAATTTGATTTTAGGGATGAGCCCCTTAATCCAGGCTCTCGTCCAAAACGGATTGCTGCCATTTCCCTTAGAGGTGAAAATGGAGGAGACTTTAAACTGTTCGCTTGGATTTTTATGCCAAAAAATTTTATATTCAAGGTTAGGATATAGAGATATAGCATTTAGGGATAATTGAATTTCCTTGAGATCTTGATCATAGTCAATTAGGTTAACCCAAGAGTTGTTCTACCAGTAATGATAAACCATAATTCCCACTCTTTGCTTGCATCTTTCTATAACCTCTTTATCTTGGATTTCTTCCTGTAAAGGTTTTCCTTTTAACCAAATATCTTCCCAAAACTTCACCTTTTTACCATTGCCAACTTTCCATGAACTTCCTTCTTCTAGAAGATGTTTTGTTCCCTGGACTGCCCCCCATATGGCAGAAGGATGAGAAATGTCCAGAGTAGAAAAGAATTTAGGGAGTGACTTAGCCTTGAATAAGTACTTGTGCTTCCATATTTTACTCCATTCTTTTTTTTCCTGATAAACCCTCCACCCTTGTTTAGCTAAGAGGGCTGTGTTCATACTTCTAATTTTCCTTATACCAAGTCCACCTTCCCTGACATGTTTACATATGTTATCCCATGCTATAAGAGGCATTCTCCTTTTCTCCTCGGTACCTAACCAAAGAAAGTTTCTCTGAATTTTTTCAATAGCTTCTGCAAATTTAGTAGGGATTTTGAAGAGACTTAAAGCGTACGTAGGTATGCTTTGAAGACTTGCTTTGAGTAGTATAATCTTTCTGCCTTGGCTTAGAAGACTGCCTTTCCATCCCACTAATTTCTTACTAAATTTGTTAATAAGACCTTCCCAGAAAGCTTCAGGTACTTTCGACCCTAAAGGGAGACCAAGGTAGGTAGAGGGAAGAACACCTATAGAGCATTCAAGGATCCTTGCTATTTTGTTTTGTTTGTAAACTGGGCTATTCATAAAAAATACAACACTTTTGTTCCAGTTAACCAGCTATCCTGAGGCAGAGGAATACAGATTTATAGCTTCCTTTAGAATTCTAGCTTCTGAAACTTCAGACTGTCCCATGAAAATAGTATCATCCACAAATTGACCGTGGGAGCAAATTAAAGGATGTGAAGAGGGTTTCAGACCTTTAAATAATCCTTTACAAACTAAGTCCCCTAGGTATCACCCCATACTATCAGCCATGATAATGAACATAATAGGGGAGATCAAATCCCCCTGTCTCAATCCCCTAGATGGATTAAAAAAATGAGACAAACTTTCATTTACCAACACAGCTATAGAAGTTTTTGATATCAGCTGTTTGATAATTTCAACCACTCTTTGTTCAAAGCCAAAGGCAATAAGGCTATTTGAAAGGAACAGCCAATCCACCGTGTCATATGCTTTAGCTATATCCACTTTCATTAGGAACCCCTCTGTGTTTGAGCTAGACAGTGAGTGAATATTCTCATGCGCCGTTATAACGGAGTTGAGGATTTGTCTGCCTGGAATGAATCCATTTTACTGATCAGCAATTAACGAAGGGATAACTTGAATTAGTCTTATCGTAAGAACTTTGGAAATTATCTTATAGAATGAGTTGCACAAACTAATTGGTTTGAACTGATCAGGGCATTCAGCTCCAGCCTTCTTAGGAATAAGGCACAGAAAAGTGGCATTAATTTCCTTCAGCATTTGTTTTGCTCTAAAAAACTCCTTCACCGCATTGCTAACATCCTTCCCTATAATTTTCCAGAGCTTTTGAAAGAAAAACATGGGGAATCCATATGGTCCAGGTGCTTTTTCTCCTCCTAAAGATTTAACAGCCTTGAAGATTTCCTCCTCCTTAGGGATAAAACATAACATATTATTTTGCTCCTTCGAGATCAGTGGAGGAATCACTCGTAGGATATCAGCCTGGCTTTGCAAGTTGATGTTACTATCAGCCTTCATCAGGGAAGAGAAAAATGAGATCATTTCCTCCATTATTTCCTTTTCCTCTGTTATCTTCTGATCTCCTTTTTTCAAGTGATGAATATGAGTTTTCGCTCTGTGTTTCAAAGTGGAAAGATGAAAAAACTTAGTATTTTTATCCCCTTCTTTCAACCATTGCACCCTAGATCTTTGTCTCCAAAAGGTTTCCTCCTTTTTTATAATGTCTTGATATTGTATCAATTGATCACTTTCTTCTCTGTGGGATTCTGGGGTATATCCATTTTGCTGAATTTTTTCCTGAATTCTACTGATATCCTCCTTGATGGTCTTCTTTTTCTCAAAAATATTTCCAAAACAATCCTTATTCCATTTCTTAACTTCCTTTTTAACATTTTTGAGTTTTGAGGCAACTTTGAATAGGGTTGTTCCCTCAATAGGCTTATTCCACCATTCTTTAATTTTGCTTTCAAATTGTGGATGCTGCATCCACATCTTTTCAAATCTAAACGGATGATTCTTTTTTTGGTTCAATTTGACAGCTATGAGTATAAGAGGGAAATGATCTGAGCCTATTCTATGGCTTGTTTCCAGCTTACAAATATAGTCTTTCATCCAATCAAGGGAAATGAGATCCCTATCAAGCTTAGCCTGTATACATTCCTTATCCAACCTCTTGTTGCTCCAGGTATACTGAATTCCTTGCAATTCCACATCCATGAAACCTTCTTTACTTATAAACTCCATGAGATCAAATCTCCCTTCCATTTGAATAGTGTTACCACCCATTTTCTCATAATCATAGAGTGGAACATTAAAGTCTCCCATTATAATCCATCACCCATAATGAACTTTGCTTCTGAGATTTGAGAGAATATCCCATACCTTTTTCCTATCGTTCCTGGCATTAGGAGCATAGATATTTACAACATGCCAACTTTCCTTTTGGTCGGCACTGGTAATATTGACAGCCAAAAAATTTTTACTTTCCATCAAAATAGACCCAGTATATTGATTTTTTTTCCATAACATAACGGTTCCTTCCGAAGCTCCTTCAGAGCTGCTGGCCTTAATGGTGTAATTTTTAAAGTCTTTGATCTGTTCTGCTTTCTCTTTACTCATTTTAGTTTCTTGAAGCAGAAGGAGGTCTAGCTTTTGCTCTCTGACAAAATTCCTAACTAAATATACTTTATAGAAGCTATTTAGCCCCCTTATATTCCAACTAAGAATTCTCATTTATTTTTATTGGTTAGGAGACATTCCTACAGAGTCACCTACTTTTCGTCTGCTATATTAAGCTTACATTCCAGCTCTCTATTCTTCTTTACAAATTTTTTCCCTGGTTTATCTGTTAATCCTACATCTGGTTTAAATTTGACTTGCTTTTCAGATCCTTTTCCTTCTTTACTCCTAAGGGGACTATTTACTTTCACACCGCTGTTTCTCGTCATTATGTGATTAGTATTGTTCTTTTTCACTCCTTTTATCTTTTGGTTTTTTGGTTTTTTTCCAGTCTCTTTCATTTCTTCTGCTAATAGAATCTCTTTCACTGGAGTGTTATTTTCAACCCTTGAATCCTCCTGCTTTTCCCCCATCCAAACTTCACACAGAACTCCCTTTCCTTCTTCTATTTTTTTCACCTCTTCAGGAAATACTTCTCCTTCCTCTAATCCTTCATTGTCCTTTACCTTAGAAAATTGATATTCTAATCTTTGGGTAATCTGGTTTAGGATATTAACATTTCCTTCTGTTAGAAGATTTGATTTGTTGTCCTCTGATCCCTTCCCCTTCTCTTCCATAAGGGGACTTAATTTATTTAAAAGGGGATCTATTGTTCCTAATAAATTAAAGTCGCCCTCTTCTTCTGTTGCAAAAATTATACCCTTTTATGTGTTTTGGTCGGCTAAGGCATCTTGAGACTCCCTTATCTTACGATAGTCTTCTTTTACCTTCCATATTTTCTTTTGTTGAATCTTTATATTTTTCCTTTCCTGAAGATTTCTTGAAAGAGGTCTACCCCTGTTGGGACAATTCTTAACCTAATGTCCATATTTCTTGCACGCATAACAAGAATTTGGCAGATCTTCAAAGATAATTTCTTGAGTTTTCTTACCAAGCTTAGAGATTAATTCCACTTTTTTAGGGAGCTGGTTCAGGTCTGCCACTTTAACATAAATTCTGGCGCTTTGGAGTTTAGTTCTTGAAGTCGTGGCATTATCCACTGCCACTAACTCCCCAAATGAATTAGCAATTCCATTAAAAATGTCCTCATGCCAGAATTCTAATGGAAGCCCAGGTAGTCTTGCCCATATAGGGGTTGTTAAGAAGAATGAGTCTGATAAATCCATTTTTGGTTCCCATTTCTTGATAGTAAGAGTACTTTTTTCAAAGGACCAGGGTCCTTCACTCAGAATCTTGTTCAAATCTTCTTTATAGTTAAAGATAAAAGAGAAAAAACCATTCACCATTGGTGCAATGTCTACTTCTCTGCATATTGCCCATTTTTTCTTGATCATAGATCTAAGAGAATCTATATTTGGTCTTACTCCTAGAAACTCACCAACTAGGGTGAGATCCATAGAAGATACAGAGAAGTCAAGTAGAGGATCCGGGATGAAAATTTGAAACTCACCTTTCTCCCAGCATTATTTAGATATCACCGGTGGGAAGAGGGATTTCCCTATTGGTTTTTTCCCAAACAACGATGACCAGGTCTTTTGTTCAGGGGCCCCTATCTGTCTTTTAGAGTTCTTTTCTATTTTATCACCAGATTTGTCTTTCACTTTCTCAATGATTTGTTCTAACACATTTTTCGATGATGAGTCTCCGGCCCCACTATAGGACTCAATGGCAGATGAAATCCTTCTTGTGTCTGCGTTATTTAGTAGACCTGGCCTTCCACATTTTCCTTCTTCCTCTGTTGTCCCTCCCAAATCCGTTCCTCCTGCCAGATTTTCCCCATCACTGTTCCCGCTCATTCCCATTTCAAATTTGAGACACTCTCATGTTACTCTATATCATGTTACTCTATATTAAACTCCCTTATTATTTATGAAGGATTTAAAGATATAAAAACTATATAAGGGTTTCAAAAATAGGATAAAATAAAACATGATTTATACATGTCCAAACCCTAGTTTTAATATATTATATTACTCAACATCTACAAGTTTATAAGGCATAATAATCATTTTTTATGCATAGTGAAGTGGGACAATTCCATGGTGAATAAAATTAGGGGCACTGCACCACTATCCATCTAAAATGGACTTATTTAAAAACATTGTTTTTATTTTACCTTTGATCTATCATTTTATAATTATAATTTATTTGTCTTTTCCTATTAGTAGTTTGTCATAGTCAACCTAGACAAGTATGTAGGACTAGAATGTCCTATGCCAATATCCACTTAAAGTAGACCCATTGATATTTTTATTTGTGTTTTACATTTTTATTTTGAGTCTATACAATAATAATTTATTCTAATTTAAAATTTTATATAATTATAAAATACAAAATAAATCAATGTGAAATCTAAGTATATTTATTTATAATATTTTCAAAAAATAGAAACTTTCCAATTTTATAATTTGTCAAAATCAAAATAATTAAATATTATATATCTTTAGCATGATAATATTTCTAGTTTTAAACATATATAATCACTTGAATTTGTAATTATTTTTATCAAAAAATAGGATAAAAATAGTATTATTTTTATTAGATACGGTTAAAAACTAGGAATGAGGTCTCATTCCTTCATAATAAATAACAAGGAATATTTAACTTAAAAAAAATAATAAAAGCAAAGGATAGTGACAACACATGTTATATACACAATATTTTAAACTTTTTATCAATAATGATGCTTTACATATTACAAGAACCTGTCAAGACTCAATATCTCTAAGTGCATGCCTTAAAGGGTGCACTAGGAAAGGGGTGGGTAGACCATTGGTGCTTCACAGGATTTTGTCCCTTATTACCACTTATTACCAATTGAACCAACTCATAAAAACCATTTCCTAAACTATTACTCCTCACTTGTACACTTTTCTAGTCTTTCTCCTCTTTCTAAGCCTCTTTTCCTCACCTTATTACCTTTCTTTAGTCAATTATACTAGGTCGATTGGGTCAACCCTATACATTTTTAGGTGATTTTCACTTAGTAGTTAGTTTTTCCTCTAGCCAACCTAGCTAGGGACCTAGTAAATATTGATCATTACATAGGGTTGACTAGGTCAACCCTATTGGCCAACATTTTTGGATAGTTTTAGGGAAATATCTACCTATAAAAACAATATCATTTCATCATTATTTTAGTATGAAATCAAGAGTTACTATTTTTTCATGCTTCTTTACACTCTTTTCTTCCACCATTCTACTTGAGGAGTCTTAGCTTAGAGTTTCTACTTTCATAATCTAGTCTTGTGGATAAGTCTTAGATGTTTTAACCTTTCTTAGTGATCCTTAAAAAACACAATAACCTCTTGAGAGCCATTTTGGACAAGGGAGAGATTGAGTCTTGATGAGTTCACACTTAGGTAAGTATTCTCTAACTTTGTTCCTCTCTTTAGTAGATAGAAGTAGCATAAGTATTGTCTTTGAATAATACTTCATATTTCATGTATTAGGGTCTTAATCATATTTAGTTTAATTGAGATTCTCTTATACATGTTTTTAGTTTTTACTAACCCCTTACTCTGTGCCATAAGCTTTGGTGAGCCCTAGATTAGATTTATTTTTCTTGTTATTAAGTTAGGTGAAATATTAAAACCTACGACTACCTTAGGGTTAGTGCATGATTATGTTAGACTAGAGTCTTTCAAACCATTATTATCATATTTTATTATGATAAGTTCTCCCACAATCAAGTCTAGTAGATCCCCATATTGGTCATGATCCTACTTAACAAATGGATTCCTAATCGAAAGTGTAGGTATGCTCTATCTTCTCTAAGCCAAAATTGATTTATAGACATGATAAATTTTTTATTGTATAAATTATAGTGAACCTAACATGAACTTACCATTGTAAGATTTATTCACTTATTTCCTTATTTTATCTTTATTTTTATCATATATTTGCCATACTAGGTCGACTGCATCAACCCAGTTCTAATTTTTCTAAGCAAGTTTTCAAGTATAGGCTACTAGATTGAGTCAATCAACCCAATATAATTTTACAAATTTTTAGATATCAATTTAATCATACTAAGTCAACCTAGTTGACCTTTTACATTTTTAGGCATCATGTTCAGCATACTAGGTCAACCTAGTTGACCCTATATGATTTAGGCACTCAACAACAAGCTCCTACAAAGCTAGATAAACCTAATCAACCCTATTAATAGGATTTAAAATAAATTCTCAAGGTTATTTGATAATAATATCACCTATATATATCTTAAAAATCACCAAGGTTCCTTTCTATCCTTTCTTTCTTTATAGTCTTTCTTTTCACAATTTATAGTCTTTAAAATTGCCCTTGCACAGTCAACTAGATTAACCCTATTGACCCAATTCTATATCCTATGTGTTATCTAAATAATTGGATCAACTCTATTAACCTTGTTCATTTTCAAATCTTTCTTCCATAGTATATAGGCAACATTATCAACCATATTCTATACTTTATGCATACACTATCAACTATATAGACACTATATCATGTTTCAAAGTTAGAATTAACCTTTATATGCTAGTAATTAGTCTCACACTTTCATTTATTATTGCTTGCATGCTTAGAATAAAACACATAGTCTAATTAGGTGGTTTTTAATTTACCATTTAGTTTCATTATTTTCTATTTTATGCACAGACAACCAAATTACTAAATCTTTAACAAGAATTTTAATAATTATCTACCCAAGGCCAACTTACTTGGATTTCATCACTAAGCAGGAAGCTAACTTGGTTTACTAACCAAGTATAAATACATGGTTAATGGTATATTCTAGATAAACACATGATACCCTTATCATTATGGTGTGTGAAGTGAGGGGGTAGGCCCCAATACCAATCCTATACCATTGCCAATATAGATCCCTTTCAACCCAAACTTTTTGAAACTATCCTTAGTTTGTTTTCTAGTTCCCTACTTATAGACAACTTCCCATAACATTTAAAATTATATTCTAAAAATCAAACAAAATTTAGGTTGACTAATTAGTTAGATTTACTTTTAAAAGTTGATTGCTTGCTCTTTGCTCAATTATATTTTGTATTGTAAAAATTTGCATTAGCCAACATTGGTGTAAGGATTTGTGTTGTGTGCCTCAATTGGATTAACCTCATTAATACAATTGATTGTTTGTTTCCTTTTAGTTCTTACTTTTTCCAAGTATTTTCAAAATTGTTTTTAGTACACAATTATTTTAGTTGACACAGTCTATTATAGTTTTTTTTTAATTTTCCATGGCTATTATACTAGGTCAACCAAGTTGACCATGTACTTTTTACAACCTCTATTTATTGTACTAGGTTGACCTAGTCGACCCTGTACTAGTTTTAGGACCTATTTTTTATGATAGGTTAACCTAGTTGACCCTATACTAATTTTTGCCTTCTCTATTTACTGATTTAGTTCACAACCTTTCCTTATTAGCATTTTATTCATTTCTCTTCAATCATAGTGAAGTCTCCTATTATAATCTTCTTTGATATATTTAATCCATTTAGATATTATATGGGATTATCATTTCTCCCTCTCATTTATTCTCACAATCACCATCACTCTTGTGACACCTCTTCCCCTTATTCATATATGATTTATAACATGATGAAAATCACACCACAAGATGAAGTTATTGGGTTTGATCCTTTCTATACTTACCAAGTTACTTCTCATCTCCAAAATCTTCAAACTAATGTGGGATAAATTGATATGAATTTAAAAGATAATCCTACTATTAACTCTTCTTTTATTAATCCTCTCCTTAATACCAATTTAGGGAGTGCCCCTACCAACACCAACTTACCTCTCGATATAACACAACTTCTTACCTAAGTTATTCATAAAATGAACATAATGAAAAACTCTAACACTAATCAAATGATAAAACTTCAAGAACATTTGATTAATATTGCTAATCAACCTCTAGCTATTCATGCTCAAGTTAATCCCAATTACATTCCTCCACCTCTTAGAGATGCCTTAGGCAATGTTATTCCTCAACCCATAATGAATAATAAGATGATTCAAAATATTTAAAATGAACCTTTAACCCTTTTATTGTATCTATTAATGTTGGTAACATATCTCCAACTATCAAGTATGATGGGGTTAAAGAACCTGCCTCATTTCTTAAAGCCTTTGTCAATCTTTACAAAAAATGGATCCAAACTAATAATTTTACCACAACTAAACTCTTAGTCAAAACCTTCACTATCAATGTATTAGAATGGTATAACCAATTACCTTAATGTTCTATTTGGCAACTTGAATATTTGGTTAATCCCTTAGTTAAAGAATTTCAACACAATGATCTTCCCAAAAATTATCTTATCCACTTCATTAAAGCTAAGAAATATCCCACTAAATTAACTCATGAATTTATCAAAAGAAGGAAACTATTATCCCATAAATCTAACCATAACATGACTAATGATAACTTGTTCAAACTCTTTATCACTACTTTGAGTACTTCTCTTAAATAAAAGGTTTGGACCTTTGCTCATTAAACACTTAATGAAGCTCTTGACCAAGATAAATGTTAAGATTTTCTCATAAAGTAATTCAAACCTAATCCTAAACTTTTAAAAGTAACTTTTCACACATATACCAATGTTATTACTATTAATACTTTGAAAACCAAACCAAGTGTTTCCAAGATAGATATTCCTTCATTTTCTCACACACCTCTCTTAGTTCAACAAATGAAACAATTTTTACCACCATCTAAGCCTTTCATTTATCATAATAATCTTTCCAAATGGTATGAACCTAATCTAATTTGTTGGTTCCATACTGACATTGGTCATTCCTATGAGTCTTATAGAGGTCTCACTAAATTTTTTGTTTCTTATATGCTCAGTGATTCATTTAATCATGAAGCCATGATCAACCTTCATCATCAAGATTAGACCACTACTTAAAAATGAAAAGAATTTAAAGCTTCCACTTGAAATAACAAAAAATATTTTTCTAATGATCAACCTAATACCAAGGATCTTTGTGTCATTGATGACATTATGATCAATATTATAATAATTCTCAATAATTTAAAATTACCAAGGTCAATTATCATCACAAGCTAGCTCACAAAGATCTTATTACCAAACATAAGATTCCATCTTTAGAAGAAAAAATTCTTAAAGATGGTACCACCACTAATATTTCTTCATAATCCCATGAGGAACCACCTCCTCCTTATGATCCTCTAGCCATATTTATTCCTTTAAAATGTAATTTACCTCCTAAACCTCATGTGGGTTCTTCTAAATCTCATTAGAACTTCCTTGAAAAACTCAACTCTATGACTTGTAAGATTCATCTTATGGAGTTGGTATGTACCTCATCCAATCATCATAAATTACTTATAAAACAACTCTAAGAAATTGAAGAGCCATCTTATATTAATGAAAAACCACCTTCTATTGAATCTCAACCTACCAACATGAATACCATTGAAACTATGTGTCCTTTTTCCAAGATTTCCATTGAATTCAATAAAGAGGACATGATCAATGATAAAATTATTTTTTGTGTTGATGATCTACCACTTTTCATTAAAATGGCCATTAATACTACCTTTATCCATAAATTTCTAGTTGATGAAGGTTGTGGTATTAATGTAACATCTTTTTGGCTTATCTAACAACTTGGCTATAACAAGGATCATCTTAAGCAAACTCATCTCACTTGTTATGGTTTTGATAATACAAATCAAAAGCCACTTGGTTGTATTTATCTTCCATTAACCACTATACCTAATACCATTTTAACTAAGATTATTGTCCTTGATTTACCTTTATCTTATAATATACTCCTTAGTCACCCATGAACTCATTGAATGAGGGATATTTCCTCTTCCATTAGCCAATGCATTAAATTATTACATAATGTAAAATGATATAAGAATGAAGTTGATGAAAAACCCATGAAACGTCCAAATTCCTAATCCCAAATCTAAATATCTTATTCCTACAATTCCTAAGATCAATAGTGTTCCTTTACCCGAGTTCATCAACATGAATCTTGATTTACAAGTTACTCTTTTGGATTATGATGATGATGAACCCAATGATTTGTAATATTCTTTAAATACTACAAAGCTACCTCCATAAATTTCATAATTACTTCCTCCTTCTTTATTACCCAGAGACCATACTATTCCTCTTATTGATGAAATTACTAATTTTCCCACTCCATATAATGCACAAAATCCTTCTTTACCTAAAGATGACTTTACCTACAATAATTTTGGAGTGGCCAACTTATTTCAAGATATTCTCATCATTTCTCCTCGTAAATTTAGTAATCTTGGGATTTACCTTCTAAAACTCCCTCTAACTCTCAAGCATGTAAAATTTCTCCCACATATGATTACAATTATATAATGGCCCAAGATCAATCTCAAAACTTGGATTTCCAGCACTATTAGAAAACCTTAGCCCAAATACATGATTTTAATCAAGATTTCCATACCATTTCTATAGATCATGACTTAGATCTTAAAGGTCATTTTCCTCCTACCAATTCTCTTTTTATTGATACTCCTTGGGTGGTAGAGAAAATTATACCTTTTGAACCTCTAGAAATTCTTGCATCCCCTTTATCACCTATTGATTCAATCATTGCCTTTTATTCTTCTCCTATCACCAAAACTACTGACACTCCATTCCCTTCTAATCTATCTACTTCTCATACTCCTATGATTACACTCCATGCCATGGAAATCAATATCTGTTAGATACATTTTGAGTATGATCACCGTGGTAATAAAATTCTAGATCTCAAAGTAGATGTTGAGTATTATGGTCCTCTTCCTACCTTGCCTAGTGATGAAGCTATTCTTGAAATAATTCATGCCTAAGAATCTCAACTTCCTTGGAAACATCATAAACTTGGGAATTTTAAACTAAAACCCCTTATTTTAACAACTTTATTTCTAGCATTGATCCTAAAACTAATCATATTTCTTCCTTACCTCATGCACCATGCCACTTTCAAGATGGTAATTCCATGCTTCTTGAAAAAACCACTCATATAGAATATGGTAATCCCTCTTGTACTTGACAAATTACTATCTCTCATGAAATCTCACATACCAAACATGATAATTTTAGATTATTATTTGATAAGAATCATGAGGTTTTTGCTTGGTCTTATGAGGACATGCATGGTATTGACCCTAGCATTATGGTGCATAGTATCATTAAATATCTTGATCCTAAACTTGTGCATTCAAAACAAAGTAAAATTCCACTTAAATTTTCCACATTATGTCACAAAGAAATCATCAAATTACTCAATGTTAAATTTATCAAAATAGTGGATTATTCTTAATTGGTTTCCAACATTATCCTTGTTCAAAAAAAGCTCACTATGGTCATTATCATTTGTATTGATTTTTACAATCATAACCTCAATTGTCCCAAGGATAACTTCCCTTTACCTTTAATAGATTCCATCATCAATTTCACAACTAGATACAAAATATTATCTCTTATGGATGGCTTTTTAGGATATAATCAAATTCACATTGCCCCTAAGGACCAACATAAGACTAATTTCATGTGGAATGGGCCACCTATTTCTATGTCAAAATGCCCTTCAATTTTAAAAATATTGGAGCTAATTACCAATGAGTAATGAATAAAATCTTTCATGATCTTATCCACAAATTTATTGAAACATATGTCGATGATCTCATTACTAAATCCAAAATTTATAAGACTCATTTATCTAATATTTATATCATATTTGATCACCTCCTTAAATAATTAGTTGGAACTCAATCCTTAGAATTGTGTCTTTGGTATCACATCTAAAAAATTATTAGGTCTCTTATTTATCTTCATGGCATCGATGTTGACCCCAATAAGATTAGTGATATCATAAACATGCCCATTTCTTGATCTATTCTTGATATTCATACTTATTTAGGTAAACTTGGGGTAATTAGATGATTTGTCCCTAAAATGGATTATCACATACATTGCATCAATTCTCTTCTCAAGAAATTTATTACTTTATAATGGATGAATCCTTTTAAAAAATCCTTTGATAATATGAAATAGTCATTACTTCACCTTCCTAAACTTCATCCTCCTTCCAAATGATAGACCCTTGATTCTATATACTTCTTAAACACCTATTTTAGTTGGGGCAATGCTTGCTTAACATGATGATACTAGAAGGGAGTATGATATCTATTACATTATCTAAGGCCTTATTGATTATGAGACATGTTATACCAAAATTGAATGTGATTGCCTCACCATTTATTTCATAGCTAAAAAACTTTGCCATTACATGATTTACCAAACTAATTATGTCATCATTCATTCTAACCCCCTTTGTCACTTATTTTCCAAAGCCTTTCTTCTTAAAGATAGAAATGGATAATGGATAGTCCTTCTTATGGAATTTGATAACTACATCATCACTCAAAAACATGTCAAAGGGTAAGTCATATATGATCAACTTTCCATAACTCTTGTATTGTCTAATTTTCCCCTTTAAGATAGTCTTCTTAATGATAATATCCTCTAAATTTAAGGTCTTAATTAAGTTATTTCTCTCAAATATTATTTTCATAACTTTACCACTGATCTTGAAGCAAATAATATTGATGAATCTTCTCTTTAATCTAATACTACTAAACATAAAGTAGTTATCAAGGAGCTTCTTGAAATTAATCTTGACTTCAATGAGGATATATGGACCCTTCACTTTGATTTTGATAAATTCCTTCATGGAGCAAGGTCATATTGTATTCTCACAAGTCCTCTAGGTAAGATCATTCCTTTAGATTTTCCATTCACATTTGATGTCACCAATAATATGGATGAGTACGCAGCTCTCATTTTAAGCATGAGATTTATTCTTGACTTAGACATTCAACACCTATATGTTTTAGGTTATTCTCAACTTATTTACTACCAAGTCAATGGTGATTATAAATACAAAATCAAAAATCCAATTTTGTATCATCAAATTGTAAAAACTCTTGCTAAAGATTTTATCTCTTTCACTACTAAGCCTATCCCTAGAGATAAAAATTCCATTATCAATTCCCTCACTCTTGATGAATGTAATCTTTCTGATCTACAACATAACTACCAATGCAAGGCTTGTATTTCTAAACAATATAATGAATTTATTAAAGTTTACACATTTAATGTTGGTGATATTATCCTTAAATTAGATTACACCCATGATAAATATTGTAAATATGCCCAAAAATGATGGTTCCCATATTTATTCAAAGATATTCTTGGTCTAAGCACCTACCACCTTTAAACTAATCAAGGTCATGTTTTCAAAGAGCCCACCAATGCACAATTCCTTAAAAAGTGTTTTGCCTACACCTTTCCTTATTTTCATGCTTTTTATCTACATATATATAACACTTTTTGTAGCTTACTTACATCAGTCTCTCCCTCTACAATATTTATCTCTTATTGCAAACCATTAAGTCCTTCCTTTTTGGTCTTTTGGTTTCCCCTTTCTCTCATGAATTGCATTGTAAAACTATGGATAGGACCTGATCCTCCTCATGATGTACCATAGTCTTCTTTATTTTTATATTCTTTTTACACACTTTATGGCATCCCTTGGATTTTGATTTTATGAGTTGTATTGTAAAACCATAGATAAGACCTAGTCTTCCTCATAAATACCATATTTATCTTATATCATTTGTTTTTACATACTTTTTGTGTCAGCCTTGTTGATTTATCTTTTATGAGTTATAGTGTAAGACCATCGATAGGACTTGGCCTTCTTCATAAAATTACCATCCTATCATTCCTTTTCTATAATTTTTTTTATAATAGTTACAAGTGTTTGATACTTATTCTCAAATTTAGCTTTTGCTTCTTTTGATAGATGGAATTTTCACAAAAATCTATGATATCATGTTTTCTTTCATTTTCCCTCAGTATTAGGATAAGGAATCACACTTTAATACCATTGTATCCTTTTTTCCCTTTGTCATTTTCTATTATTTTAATTAATTCAAATTGTTTCATGTGTCATCCCTCTTGATTTATTTTCCTTTCACTCCACATTAGATAAAACAAGGTTGAAGTCAAGATAACACTTTTATTTTACCTAGATTTATGAGACTCTTAGATCCCATGCTCTTTGAATTTTTATCTCTTACAAACTAAGTCCAAAGTGTTTAAATAAAAGTCATCTTTAGCACCCATGTTTGGTTTTCCAAATCCATGTAGAGGAGGAACAAGAAAAATCCATCAAGAAAGTTAAAAGCCAAATAATTTGAAATAAAAGACAAAGATATACAAAAGGCAACATACAAATATTAAAAGTCAAAATCACACCAAAAGATATGATTACAAGCACATCTCCTATCTTTAATCAAAGATGAAACTCCAAAGTTGGCCTCACATAAAGTTGAGGTCCATTGGGATATGTTAGGCTAGTAGATTAGAATAGGATAATTCAACAAACTCTATGGTGGTACCTACTTTATCACACAAGTACCCAATCTTCATAGTAGACTGATGAATCTATAAGGGGTCCTAAGGAAAGGGGAACATGTTGTGGGAAGGTAGGTCCATTTTAATTTTCACGTATATAGCCTTTATGGGATGATATAAATATTTCCTTTTTGACCTCAACTTCAAGACTCTCCTTAGTGTCATCACCTGAGTCGTCCCCTACTATGCATATCAATCATCTTGCTAACATATTTTACTCATAGGGGTTCACCTATGTGGATGATAAGGAGAATAAGCCCCTAGTGAATATGGTTAATAAGAGGGATTGACCTTGAATTAAGTAACAAAATATTTGATAGAATTTAATAAAAAAATGGGAGATTAATCCAATGACCCTTAAATGGTTCATTAACAAAAAATGTGTGAGAACATGATAGTGTGTTTGCCCTTGAGGGTGATATACTTCATGATTTGAAGGCAAATATTACTCTATTTCCTAGGTAAATTAGCATGGGGGAATACTTGTTAAGATAAGATGACTAGAATATCAGAATTAAAGAATATTCTCATTACCTCTTCCTTTTTTATCCTTATAGGCTTTAAATCTACCACAAATCATGGTAGTTACTTCAATTTTAATCTAATCCATGATTTTAATTCTCATCCCTCTCATCCTTACTATATATTTATCCACACCTTATCAAAATCCTTGGATATGGTCGAGTCATGTCCTTCTTTCCATGAAGCTGTAAACCCATATTTTGACTAGATTTTGTAAATAAATTGGGTGTCACTTTGCCTTTATGAAGGAAATGGGTGTTACCTTATCTCTCTCACCTCCTATATTGACTATGAATGTAAAGCTCTGAGTTTCATAGAAAATTACCATATTAATATTAACATGTGTGCTCTTACTTTCAAATTTATATAATTTTTTGAATGAAATGACTTGGAGCTTCCCATGGTTCCTAACCTTGGTAATAATTTGGTCTTGATTGATATGAATCATACTTCAAGATCTATATATCATATCATAAATTGTGAGGAGATATAATGCATCATCTTGCATGTGGGATATGGCTTATCTTTTTGAAATAATAATGAAGCCTTAGATAGGAGATTAGATGTATTTGATCAATGTTTTAACACCTCGCATCAAACCCCTATATTTCCCACATAATTATCACCCATATTATCTTCTTTATATATATGAGATATGGTGATGTCCTAGGATAATTTTTTCATCTTCCATGATCTTCGAGATGGTCTAGGAGGATTTATAGATATCTTTTAGGTATTTAACAATGTTGAGGAAGCCTCCTTCAATCTATATTTGCTCTATTCCCAATTTAGCCACAAGTTTATTCCATATAAAGTTGTGGAAGCTTCGACCACATAGCTAGATTAAACACCTCAGGGGCCAACATAGGTCATAACCATATTCCCATTAACATCCCTAATAATTCCCCCTTCCCTAATCATCCCTAGGTTTCCTTTAGATGCACTATTGAAATTGAATTGAATCCAATGGTGGAGGTAAAATCCATTTGACCATATATTTGTCCACCTTCTTCTAGGATTGAGATGGGATATTATTATTTTATCATAAGGTTATATGTTAGATTCATGTTGGGTTCCCTAATATGTTTTACCCTATTTTTGATAAAATAGATAATTTTTATGTGATTATATAGGTGCAAAAATTTAAATATGATAATGATAAAGATATAAATTATTAAACTATTCTAATTTTGACAAATTTTTATATATGTAAAGTGAATATTTTTGGAAAAAAATAAAAGGAAGTATACTTAGCTTACATATTCATTTTTATTGACTATGTCTAACTATCTAAAACTATAAATTAAGATAAAATATAATTCTAAAGGATAAATATAACAATAAATAAGAAAAATATAATATGTATAGGACCAATGTAATTGGGTGATAGTTTAATGAATTATATTCCATTGACTATAGACTTGTCTTAGTTGATTGTGATATACTACTGATAGGAAATTTTAAAAAAAGAAGAATTATATAAATGAAAAATTAGAGGAAAATTAAAAATATGTTTTTGGAATGGTCTATTGTATATGGATATCATCATAGTGCATTGATTATATTTAACACAAAATTATCCCAATTGACTGTGCATAAAAACTAATTTAGACACCTTATGCACTTATAAATGTTGACTAATCTAATATATTGTAACTATAATTTTTATATGATACAATAGTTATTTGCCTTATCTTATCCTTAAAACCCTTAGGGTATATTAAATCTTTGAAACCTAAAATAAAAATATGTGTGTGTAATAGGCTAAAATGACCTAATAAATTCCATAATTATTAACCAACACCTATGTATCTAATACTCCAATGAGGTAAATCAAACCTTCACAATTCTCCCACCTAGAGTGAATGTGAAATTGTGATTATTTTAATATGTGTATGTATATATAAAATTGATTTTATACTTTAAAATGGTATATATTTACTTTATTTAGATGTATATTGACTTGGATTATGTCTTCTCCTTTTGAATGATTCAAATTTTGGGAATAATAGTGAATATTTACTCAATGTGCAAAAGTGTATAAGCCTAAACCAAGTGAATAGAAAGTTTACATCATGAGTGACCCCTGACTTATATTTATTATTAATATTTTAATAATTTTATTTATTTGACCTTATAAAACATGTGGTAAGACCTGATAAGATGGAGAGAGAATTTTCAATCTTATTACAAGTTTATTCAATAAGTAACATTTCCTTGTAGCCCATCCAAAGCACAAATATAGTGGTTAGAACAACACACATGGGTGAAATATAAAATAATACTATATTTAGATACCTATTAATCCATTACAACTCCTTACAAATTTTTAGGGTCTAACTCTCAAGGAAAGTTTATCAATTCAATAGGACCTTATAACAATTAGGCCTTAATTAGGTATCTACAACTAGTCAGACTACATTTTAGCTCTAAAATGATCCATGCATGAAATATATTCAAGAAGCATATTGAATAATTTTAATAATAATTATCAAAATCTTTAGGTGAAATTTTGAGCGTTGAAATGGTTTCTAGAGTGAAAAACCAGAAATTATTCATAAACCCTAGACATGGTTTTACATAGACTTGAGAGACTATAAATCAAGCTTATCAAACTAAATATTATGTTTCAAGGATAAAAAAGTCCAATATAAAGTCTTTAAAATAATTTTTCAACTATATGAACTTCTAAAAAACCTAAATATACTGGAAATAGACTCATAAATTCAATTTACTTGCCTGACTTTACATAAAATGATAATGTACATAATTATCTAGGATGAATTTTCAAATATTCTTGCCCCAAAATTTAAATAAACTTAATATAACATAATAAATTGATCAATAATCCTATGATATCACTCCATACATAATAAAAATTCAACTTCAACCTATACATTATTGGCATTCATCACATTTGTATACAAACCATGTTCTTGTTCTTAAAACAATCACACACATACTTTTCAATGTAGATAGAATTATCTCAATTATTTCTATTTTATTGTGTCTATTTAAATTATATACCTATGTCTATATATAATAATAGTCCCTTCAATCCAATTTCCATTTTTGTAACTCTTAAAAAGTCTCTAATTGATTCTTGGCTACTTCAACATATACCAATTCTTTGAAGATCAGCTTTCGTAAGTGTTATGCAAGGTTGAAACATGGAAAATATTACCGATAAAGTATAAAACAATTAAATACCATAATAATATCTAAAATAATCCCAAACATACTATTTTTCATCATTATAACCTTTGAAAAACATAGAAAAGTCCCTACAAACCATGATGGAAATTCAAATATTTAAATTGGTAGTTCTTCAAGGAAAGTAAATAATTTGAATTTTGATACCTATAAATGAATATACATACCTATAAATTATTAATTATTAATACCTAAGACTAATAATACCATAAAGACTCAAAATACTAGATGAAAAATCTAAAATTTGAACTAACTAGTCTTTTTAGGTGATGGTCATGCATCATACTCCATAGGAACTAGCAATTGACTCATGAATTCTTGTTCATGAGGTCTTAAAGAATAAATCCATTATTGATGATGTATAATTCATTCATACAAGTGTAATCCTCTAAAATATGATGTTTTCACTTCATAAATTATTGGTAATACTCCTTTCCCATAGTTCTCTTAACAACCTTCTTATTCAAGATGAGTTCAAGTTCGTCTTTATTTACTTATGCAACTTATTTTCCCATTATTTGACTACTAATCCTTCATTTCCTTATTTAAATGGATACAATTTTACAACATTTAATATATGAGAGATTCTCACACCACTAGATAATTCTATCTCATATGCATTATTGGAGAACTTCTTAAAGACATTACAAGGGCCAATCTTCTTCATCTTCAATTTCTTATACTCAAATTTTCTAAACCTTTTATTCCTCAAATGAAATAACACCATATCCCCAAGCCAAAAAATTTTCTTCTCTCCTCTTAAGATATAGATGATGATTTCACTTTTCCACACTTTACTCCAATTATTTCTTAACTTGCTCATGCAACTCTTACATAAAAATAGAAAACTTTTATCCATTGAAACTTCTTTTCTCCATATTACCTAGATATATTAAATCAAAGACTCTTATTGGGTGCATAGCATACACAACATTAAATAGGCTTTTTCTTCTGCTTCTATTGGGTGAGTCATTATAGGCAAATTCTACTCATAGCTATACTAAGTCCCACTATTTAGGACTATCCCTTTTTAGACACCTCAGCAAATTACCCAAAATTATATTTACCACCTTAGTTTATCCATCTATTTTAGGGTTGTAAATTGAACTAAATTTCAAGTTTGTTCCTAGTTTCTTCCATATGGTCCTCTAAAATGTCCCCACAAAATTGGTGTTTATATCTAATATAATGTTTAATGGAATTCCAGGCACTCTAACCATCTCTTTGAAAAATAAATTAAACACATGAGTAGCATCATTTTTATCTTACAATTCATTAAGTTAGACATATTTGAAAATTTATCCACAACTACAAAAATGAAGTCATGCCCTCTTTGAGTTATTAATAACCCCATGATAAAATCCATGCTAATAGAGTCCCAAGGTCTATTTAGCATTGGTAAGGGCTGATAAAGACATGAATTATTACTCTTTCGTTTAGAAAATTAATAAACCTTACATCTCTCTACAAACTTACTTACATATGTTTGCATTCTAGCTAAATGATAGTGACTACTTAGTTGAGCTAAGGTCTTGACAAGACCAAAATGACTTGCTAAAATTATATAATGCTTCTCCTTGATTAAATTTTCTCTCACAAAACTCCTTGTCACACAAACCTAAACTCTTTTAGATAATAAACCACCATATGATGACTAATTCTCCTAATAGGTGATACCTCATTAGATAGTTCATCCATAAAAATATCAAAAAAATCCTCCAACATATCTTACACTTTTTGAGGTAACTCATTCTTATTGGTGGCTATTATTATATTACTTGGTTTAATCACCAATATAAAACCCAACTTTTCCTCCTTCATGTCATTTAATAACTCTTTCTCACTTACCATCATAGAACTTTCATTGGTCCTTTGTTCATTATCTTCTTTTTTAGAAGCAACAATGTATGGTTTATGCCATCATTTCCAAATGTGTAAAAAATCTTTCTTCCTTTATGATTAGTATTTATATCATATTTCTTAGGCTTCCCTAAGATCACATGGCACACATCTATTAGTAGTATGTCACATATTACCTTGTCTTTGTATCCTATAATATGAAAATCTACCCAATATTGCTCATTCATAAGAACTTACTAACCTTTATAAATCCATGAGACCTTATAGGGGTTTATATGTGTTACTCTCCTTAATCCAATATTTTTTACCATATATAATACCACTACATTATCTATACTACCTAAGTTAATACCAATTTATAACATTTACCTTGACATTTACAAATTGTCTTAAATAGTGTCTTTCTTTGGGTAAGTTCCTTCTCATTGAGTGGTTTTATCATTGCTCTCCTCATCAACAAAGACTCCCTAGATTTTGGTTCTTCTATGTTGGATGGAGAATAAAACCTATCTTCTTCTACTCAGACTACTTTATTTCTACTTTTAGTTATATGCTAACTTGACAATTTTATGGACACTACCAAAAAAATGACCTATAAATTTATTAGATTTGAAACACTTACCATTGAATGCATTGAATCATCTTATTCATTGTGTGTATCCTCCTCTAAACTATGTTATATTTCAAATGAATCCACTTTGTTAATTGGATGAATGTTATTATGAGGTACTTAGTTTTGAATTTGTTCTTTAAGATATGCCTCTTCCTCTTTGTTGGCCTCTCCCTCTATAAATTCTACCTTTGCCCCTATTTTTATGAGTTTTCCTTCTATTAAAATTTTATTCTACATTCAAATCATATTTATAACATTATTAAAGTGTACTTGGACTTAATAGGCTAAGTTCATCTTTAATATTATACCTTAACCTATTAATATATTTAGTAATCTTCTCCACATCCTATTCTACATGTCTTAATTTGATTGTCAACTTGTAGAACTCCTCAGTATACTCTTTAATGCCCATATATTTTTTATTCTAATTTTTCAATTTCTTGAAGAGGTTTGTATTATAGTCACTAGGTAGAAAAATTTTATTCAATTTTTCTACCATCTTGTCTAAAGATTTGATCTTGTCTTTACCTTTCTTTTTCCTTTCATCTTGTACATAATCCCACCAAATAGTTACATGTCCTTTTATTTTTTTGTAATAAAATTTAACCTTGTTCTCATCTGGTACATTCTCATAATCAAAATATTTATTTAAATTCATAATCAAATCAATCATTTACTCTCCAATTAAGCTTATTGCATATGTAATAAGTTTTATATTTAGTTTAGACACCTATCCCATGAATACTTTCAGTATTCTATCAATTCCTTCTTTTGCATGCTCTTAAAATTATTCTTCCTCCTTTGGTGCTTCTATTTATTCTTCCATATCATTGATGCCTCCTACTACAAATTACCTTCTCTAATTTTCCTCTAATACTATAAGCCTTGTATCAAAATTTAACCTCGGGTTTCTCAACTCCTTCAAGATTTCATCTCTCATATGGATACCTCTTCTTCCACCTCCTCTAGGGTTCCTTTTAGGAGGCATTTTCGATTATCACATCAATTTACCAATAAAAAATCAATTAAATATTAATCTCAAAGAGTTACCTTAATTTAAGCCTCCTTAAATTATCTAACATTCTCTAATACCAATCTAATGTAGAGGGGAGAGAGAATTTTCAATCTTATTATAATTTTGTTCAATTAAACTTATTTCCTTATAGCCCTTCCAAAACAAAAATCTAGTTGGTTAAAAAAAAAGGGATCAAGACAAAATAATATTAGTTTTATATACCCATTAATCCCTTATAACACATTGAAAATTTTTAGGGTCTAACTCTCAAGTAAATTTTATCAACTCAAAAGACTTTCTAATAATTAGGCCTTAATTAGGTCTCTACAGCTAGTCAGACTGAGTTTTTATCTATGATATTATCCACATGAGAAAAAATTTAAACAAATCTATTGAATAAGTTTAATAAAAATTAACACAATATTTAGGTGAAGTTTGGATGTTGAAAGGTTTCTAGAGTGTAAAACCATAAATTGTTCATAAACCTTAGATAAGGTTTTACACAGACCCAAGAGACTGCAAATCAAGGTTCTTAAAATCAATATTATGTTTCAAGGAGAAAAACATATAGGATAAGGTATGTTTAATAATTCTTAAACTATATTAATTTAAATAAAAACCAAATAGACTAGAAATATACTAAAAAAGTCAATTTACTTGCCTGACTATGCACAAAATGATAGTGTACATGACTGTCTAGGATGAATATGCAAATATTATTATTACACAATTGAAAGTGACTTAATAACATATGAAATTTATAATTAATAATATTATATCACTCCATTAATAGTAAACATGCAACATAAACTAGTATTGTATTATCATTCATCACATTTATATACAAGCCATGTTCTTTTTCTTAAAATAATCACACACAAAATTTTCAATGCAAATAGAGTTATCTTAAATATTTATATTTTATTATCTCTCTTTGATTTATCGACATATTTAAATACGTAGTAATAATATATTGGGTCCAATTTACCTATCTATAACTCCTATAATGTCTCTAACTAATTCTTGGCTACTTCAACATATACCAGTTGTTTGAAGATCAACTTTCTTAGGCATTATGCAAGGTTAGAACATAATTAACATAACCAATTAAGTGTGAAACAATTAAATATAATAATAATATCTATAATTATCATAAACATACTAATTTATATCATTATAACCTTTAAATAACACATAAAGGTCCCTACAAACCATGATAAAAATTCAAATATTTAAATTGGTAGTTTTGGCAAAAAAGTTAAGAATTTGAATTTGAGACCTCCAAATGCATTGACATACCTATAAATTATTACTTATTGATATATAACACAAATAATACCCATAAAAACTTAAAATAATATATGAACAAGCTAAAACTTGAAATAAATAGTCTTCATAAGTGATGTTCTTGCATCAAGACCCAAAATATTAATTTCAAATTTAGAAACTATATGTTATTTAGTGTAGGAAATGGTCAACCTAATAATATAAGAGTGAACTACCTAAAATTTTATTATAAAAAACCTATATATAATGATCAAATACACTTTTCCTAAACTAGAGATAGTCTAAAGGTGATTTTTTAAAGCTTGAGAATTTGACATTAAAATTTATATATATTAGTAATGACAAACAAAGGGTTAAGCCTGCATATATAAAAAATGGATTATAAAATTATTAAATAATATTAATGTATTGGTTCACAAGTCATGTGGTTTGGAATGTGTCAAGAATTATAATTATAAATTACCTATGACCATATTTATATGTCTAAAAATACATGACATTGATAACCCTTGAATTGATTTAGAGGGCTCATGACTTTGTTTATGGATACCCCTTGTGAATTATTCATTTTTTTGGAAGAATAGGGTAAATTTTATCAATTTATAGAAGTGTGTAATATTAAACCAAGTGAATAGTAAGTGTCCTTAATGAGTGACACTTGACATGTATTTATAGGTGAATATTTTAAAATTTTAATTTATCCAATCTTATAAAACATTTAAGAATACTCAAAATAATAATTTTAAATTTAGAAACTAGTTTTAGTTTATTAAATGATGTGGTTGGCCTAAATGGATAAGGGCGCACTATGTTATAGTCTACTTAGAGTGGATTTGTCCTAGAGAATCAAGGGCATCTATCCAAAATTAGAGACAATCTAAAAGGGATTTTAGATAGCTTAAGCATTTCACATTAAAATATATGTATAATAGTAATAAAAAATAAAGGTTAAATTTAGAATTAAAAAAAATGTCATACCGTAGTGGGGAATAAGAGTCAAGTATTTGTACATAATTCATGTCCTTTAGAATATGTCAATTATTAACATTATCAAAATAATTATGACTATATTTATGTGTCTACATTTTCCCCCTATTTATTTTATAAATTAAAATACTATAAGAAAGGATAAATATTAAACCTGGGTGTGTACAACACACTTTGTCTTTGAGAAAATATGTAAATTGTGCAAGGAACTCAAATTTAGAAAAATCTGAAACAAATCATGAAGTAATCATTTTGTTGATTTTAAAATTTGAAAAATCTTAAATTTAAAAATATTTAAAAGAGATAGAGGTAGGAGTACACCTTTACATAGGTGAAACTAAATTTACTTGTAACTTGTAACTAATAATGTAAAACCATGCCTCCTTATTGAAACACTTGGAGAATTTGAACTAATGTAGAACTGAGAGTGCCCAAGTCCCAATTTGAATAAAAAATTAGAAAATTGAGTTGTAAAAATGAACTATTACAATTCTCATGAAAATAAAATAGTTCCCCATGTATTTATCCAAAAAATTGGAACTATGATAGGTTTTATAAAAGTGATGCCAAAGCCATTGAGCATGACTAGACTCGAATGCACATCACCTGCATAGATACAAATCACCTTGTTACACACAGATATAGATTATAATTTGTATTATAAATGGAAATTTATAATATTCATTACCTCAAAATTGATACATTTATCATATCATATTTTTTTAAATTAATATTTTGATTTTTAACTTTAAACTTTGAAAAATACTAAATTTTTATATTTTAAACTTTAAACCTTTGACATTTTCAATTTTTAACTTTGAATACTTGTTTTATTCCATTTTTAAACTTTGATAATTTTAATTATAATAATTTAATAAGATTTAAAGATAATGAGTATCACACCACCTCTAAATATGTGACAATTTTAGAGAGTACAATGCAACTATATTCGCATTGGTGAATGAGTTTACACTTATAACATTTACAATTGTAACTATTTTATATATTCCTATGCATATTCATTGAAGTGTGTATGATTATATAATTTGAATATTTTATTAATGAATATCCCTCACATATTCCCATAGAATAATTATTAATGTGATGATATATGTCATATGTTTGATTTTTGAATCACTTTGATTATTTAAAAAACTATATTTTACTTATAAAATATGATGTTGCATTAGTTTAAATCTTTGAAAACATGTATTCTATATTTGTGAAACCCATATTATGTATCTTTGAAACTATATTTTATCCAAAATTTTATCATGGATGTTTGTGTCTCTAATGAAAACCCATTGTGATGCCCCTATTTTGAGATAAGGGATATAGCCTACAAGTCACACATCTAAAAAAAGAGTTAACTATATCATGTGATAAAGGTGTGATCATATAGTATTATGTCATCATATTGTATAGTATGTTATCATAAAAAATGCACTTTTCACCAAATCATGTATGTAACATATTTAATGTAACATATAAAAAATGTTATTTCTATATAGATATAAAATTGAGGCACATTTTAAGGTAACCATAGTAAAATTTCATGATATGTATCATGGCATTGTTAATAAATCTCAACAAACTCATAATAACAACACACAATGTCAATCAATAAGGATTCAAACCACATATAAGATACATGTTCAAATGGTATACAAACAAAGACTAAAAATATATGGCCAAGGGAAATAAACAATGGACATGTTAAAGTGTCACACATACCAAAAAAATCTTAGAGATATTCAAGGAATTTACACACAATGGAGAATGTACACGCACAATAAGTAATAAATTTTAATATTATTATGAAATAAATTAAACAACATTTAAGAGAATAAAAAATGTGAAAACTATTATATTCTATCCATATGTATCAAATTCATATTTTTGTAAAATTAGTATATCTAGTAACACAATGTAAAATATGAATGATTAACAAGGAACTTGTAATATATGTAGCTCAACATTAAATTTGAGTTCATAAATAGATATAATAAATTATAATGTAACTTATTGAAAGAGATGGCACCAATTTAAGAATGGCCACTAGGTAGAAAGGAGTCCAACATCTAATAAATGTAGGTATAATGTATGCCCCACATCACATTCATATACCTTGTGAAATGGATGAGTATAAAAAATAATATGATTTCTCTATAATAAAAATAACATATGTAAATTTAAATTTTTTTTTGTCACACTCAAGTCTTGATTTTTTATTTTAAAAAAGAATATTTTAAATGTTTTTATACTTCTGATATTTTTAGAAAGATATTTAGCCTATGATCCCATCAATGCAAGGATTATAGTTTGTTCTTAGATTAAATAGTTGAAGCATAACTTTTCATGGATGAGGAAAACTACATGTTTATGTATCTAAATATAAAATAAGCATAAAGTCTCATACCATAACTATCATGATCACTACAAATATAATCTATTTCTATATGTGTAACTAAAAAAGGTGTAGGACTAGGTGAAGTCTTATAAATAGTTACATTTTTTTGTTATGTAACATGTTGAACTATCTAAGGACATAATTTAGAAGACTGATACTTATTTAAAACTTGATTAACTCTTTGATATGAATCTTACTAATTCAAATTCCCTTAAACTAGTTATATAAAAACATTATGTATAGGTGTCATAATTGATTTTTCATTATTCTCTTGAATGATTGAAATTAATATATTAATTTACACTTTGGAACAGGTAACATAATAATCTACTAATTGTGTTATTGAATAGGTTCCATAAAAATGTGTGGTGGTGATGGGGGAGGAATTATCGCTAAATATAGATTGATGTTGGGTTCACCAATATGTTTTACCCTATTTTTTTTAAAAAAAATTAAATGTTTATGTGATTATATAGGTGTAATACTATAAATATCAAAATTAAAAAATATATAATATTCAATTATTCTAATTCTTAGAAATTTCTAAATATGGAAAACTTCTAATTTTTGAAAACACTAGGTTGAAAAATATACATAGATTTCCCATAGATTTTAGTTAACTAGTATAGTTGTCTAAAATTAAAAATTATAAGAAATGATTAATACAAAATATCAAGATTAGAATTATGAACACAAATACATTTTGAATAGGTCTACTATAAGTATATGATGGTGTTCTATATTCTAGTCCATTGAATGAAAATGTTTCTTGGCTGATTGTGAAAGAATTATGAAAAGAATATATATATATATATTTATATATATATATATATATATATATATATATACATATACATATTATAATTATAGAAATAATAGATCATATGCATATTAAAAATATTCTTCTAGATATCTACCCTCTATTAGATAATGGTTTAGTACACCTAAGTCTGTTAACCATAGATTTATCCTAGTTGTCTATCTATAAAAACTAATTTCTACATCTTCTATGGTTTTATATTTTGGGTAAGTTAATATAAATTTATATTTATCTTCTCTTGTATTTTAAAACCTTAGGGAAATTTGATATATTGAAATCATGTAATAAAAATATGGGAGTGTAATTGGTTTAGTTAAACTCAATCATCTCCTTGATGATTGAAAATTGCATACATATCTAATATTTTGAGGGAAATCAAGCCCATGTAGTTCTCCCACCTAGACTGAATATGGAATTTTGATCTTTTAACTATATTCATGTATCTATAAAATTGATTTTATACTTGAAAATGATATATATTGACATTATTTATAGTTATATTTACTTATCTTATGGTTTATCCCCATGAATTATTTATAATTCAGGTAAAATATGGAAAATATGTTCAATGCAAAGAAGTATATAAGATTAAACCATGTGAAGATCAAATTTCCTTAATGAGTGACTCTTAACATGTATTTATAGTTGAATATTTTGAAAATTTTATTTATGACCATGTGAAATGTATGGGAAGACCCAAAAGGATAATTAAAAATATGTAAACTATCCATTATTTTTCACTAGATGAGACCAACTTAAGTGGATAGGGGCACTACCCTAAGTGGATAAGGGTATACTACACTTTGGTATGATTAGAGCGTACATATCTAGGACGATCAAGGACACTTGTCCTAAATTTTATATAATATAGATGTAATTTTATCCATCTTGAGGATTTGACATTGAAATTTTTATACAATTCAAGACATGTGTCCTTGATCCTCCTAGACATGTCTTTTCTAAGAAGACTAAAACATAGCATGTCACTGTTTACTTAGGTTAGCCACATTATACACCAAATAATGACTAGCTTCTAAATTTGAAATAAATATTTTGGATTTTCTTGCACATTTATCAAATTATAAAAATATTAACCTATAAATACATTTCAAGAGTGACTCATTAAGGACACTTGTTGTTCACTTGGTTAGAGCTTATATACTTATACACATTGTAAAATATACTTTATTCATCTCAAATTATAAATAATTCACAAGGATAAACCATAATCTAAGTTAATATCCCTCTAAAACAAAACAATAGCTATCATTATCAAGTATCAAAACCATTGTATAGGTGCATACACATATTCAAAGGAGCATAATTTCACATTTGCTCTAGGTATATGGGATTTGTTGATAATTTTTTTATGCTCACCAATTAATTAATTAATTAGACTCTAACATTTTGGGATATTTATGGAGGTAAATCCACTATATGGCATGATTTTTAGGTATAGGTTAAAATAACCTGATGGTGGAATATTCTATTGAGAATGCAGGTTATTAACCTGGGGAACATGGGTGAGTGAAACCCAAAATAAACCAAAATCTTATTTGAGTTGGATGGGTGATAGTCTAAGATAAGATGGGAAGATCTCAAAATAAACTCAAAAATATAGAAGGTAGAGTAGAAAAGGAAGTTTTTTGATCAAGAAAGGGATCAATTATAGGTTGGTCTCGTACATGGATAAGTGTCTTTTAAACTAATGTTTACATGTAGTAACTATTCACTACATGCATACAAACATAATGAGAGATTATTAGGGAAAAAGATATAATAAATGCCAAGATCTTAGCCAAGGGTTTTTCCTCTTTAGAGTAGTTATTTCTCACCCTTATTATAGAGGATTATGAATCAGATAAGTGAGGTATATAAAGTAGTTATTTATAAATTTATAAATCTATATTGTGAAAAACACTTCTACACACTTAAAATAATGAATTAGTCAACTTTATTATTTACAATTACTGATACTAGCCAATCACCAAATATTTGTTGCACATCTTATATTAGCATATATCAATAATAATAATAATAAATAATTTTATGTATAATTTACACACCTCAAATTATTGAATCAATAAAAGGGAAGAAATTATATTCAATTACATAGATTTGGAGAAGAAACTTATTAACATAGTTATATGATAATCCAAATATTTCTTCTTCAACTTATTAAAATTTCAACTCCCTTTGAAATGGGAGAAATACAAGTATATATAGATTTTGGGAAGGGGTCACCTCATCCTAAAAATTCATGAAAAATATGGTACTTACAAGTGAATAATTAGAATATTAGTTATAAATCAATCCAGACTATACATGTATAATTTGAAATGGACAAAATTTTATCTCCAAAACATAATTCATACTAAAAAATAAATTCAACATGTGTATGTTACAAGATTCCGTGGTTAATGTTTACATGTAGTATAAGTGGAATATAAATATAAGTAATCTTCAATTTACATGCATTAACTATTATGAAATAAATACATATAATGTTGTCTTTGGCTACTAAGGTCTATTGATGTTGGAGCTTGCATGGCCAAGGGAGTAGCACTTGAAGTGGTCAATGGAGTAGGAGTGGTATGTGAAGTTGAACTTTCAATTTATATTGTGGCTTGTTTATTTTCATTGAAGTCTAGATATCACTTGTATTCTTTATCATATTGAGCCTTGATTGTGTCTAGGTTAAGAAGGGGAGGTCTATGTGCCCTAGAGACTTCCATGAGTAGGCATTCATGCTCTTTCTTAGAATTTATGAACACTAATTTAATTATTTAAACCTCCATCAAATTCTTCCTCAAAAAACAAATATCTTGCTTAATTTCCTCTCTTGTGCATTCTTGAAGACTTTGTTTGAATTTATAGAAGCCATTTTGAGTAACTTATCAAAATTGCCTATGTTAATCAATTTTCCCAAAGTGTCCATTGCTTGTAAAAACTTTAGTTATTAAAAAAAAATTATAGCTTGCCTCTCAGGCTTAGCTAATTTTTAAATTAAGACCTATACACAATACACCCATTCATGAGCCTCCTATGTTTTAATAATTACCAAATTAAGGGAATTGGTTTCCTAAAGAGGGGCCATAAAATCTAAATGCCTAAAGGCCTCATTTGTGGTGAAATTTATGAGAAAGTTTAATTTACTCTCTTCTTCCTTCAAATAAATAAATAATTTAATAGTCCCAACCAAATGGGGAGACATTTAAATCTTTTGTGTATTAATAGTGTTAGAAACATTATATAGTATAAGGGCTACATTTTGCATATCTTCCATTATTTCTCTAAGGATATGCATAATCTATTATTTTTCCAATACTTGATTTAATTACTAATGAAGATCTTACCTAGCCTGGTTAGTACCTTTATGGAGTTACATTAAGGCCTCTATGTGTATTTAAAAATAAGCCATAAAATATTCATTGGATGGGGATCCCCTAATTATTTGATTTTTCCCTTTTCACAAGGAAAATAGATCTTGTTTCTCTTCAAGGATTAAGCCTCAGCCAGATTCATATTGTATCTTTCTCTTACAAACCCTCTAAAACATCCTTGTAGATTTTTTAAAAATGGAGCTAACTTTGACAAGCTCCAAAATTACCAAGTTTTTCCTTTGAGTATCCTAGGCACTTAAGTCCTTTACCCATTTTATAATTATCAATTCTAATGTAATAGCTAGTTGAGTGTCCTGGCTAGTTCCCCTTAGAGTTCTAGGTTATACCTAAGGTGGGCAGAGGAGTGTTCATGTCCAAATCTCAAACCTAGTCCAACAGTCATGTCATAATCTATATGGTCCATACAATATTGTGAAGAATTTTTAAAATCCATAGTTGTAAAAAACTATCTATCTCTTCCATTGATCCATTTGTAAGCTAATGAAGTCCAAGTTCAATCAGATGGTACAAGATATACAAGTAGAGTTGTAGGCTAAGATTTTGGAAAATTTTTGGGTCCCCTATGGGATTTAAATTTTCAGCATTGGTTTTTGGATTGATGTTATTATAATTATTAACAATCATTAAGGATCCAAACTACTTTTCAAAGGATCAAATCCCCATAGGATGAGTTTGGTCTAACTCCAAAACAAAGTTTGAATTATTGTCTACATGAAACCATTTGCATAGAGTTATTAGACATCTATAGATGTCCCATACATGTTCAATCATCATTTTGTCATGTGTGGATGGTCCTTTGGCAAGTAAAGTCTCTCTTGTATATTATCTACAAATGAATATCATATTTTCTATGTTTCTAAGATCTTTAGGTTTTCTAATGAATTTGAGTGGTTATTAATTATATTTTATCATCCTCATGATCTATTAATTTTCTCCTTATTATATATATATATATATATATATATATATATATATATAATATAAAATTCTCAACTGGTCATTTCCCTCATTTACCCCTTGTAGATTATGTTTTATGTATTAATGCATAGTAGGGTGTTTTGAGTCTTTGAATATTCATTTAAAAGGATTTTTAGAGTTATATTTTTTATATTATATGTTTTTATGAAATGTAATAAATATTATTTTCCTCTAATAGTCACTTTGGCACTTTCTATCTTCCTAAAGATAAGGTTGTAGAACTATAGGTCTACAGACCTGTAGGTCTAAAAATCCAAGATAAATTCATGTTTTCAAGGATAATGAAGGTTTCAAAATAATTGGATCCTGGATAAAATGTATTTATCTAATCATATGAAGTTTATGAAAGTTTAATACTAAATTATTAGACTAAGATGAACCAACATAATTGTGTGTAGGAGAAATAGTGAATGCATAGGTTTGAAGAGAACTTAATGATGCTAATGGAGTTGGGAATGAAATAATAAATACTAAATAATAATAAATAAACACTATTATAAGTTACATGGTGGATTTAAAAAGGAAAAATCAAACTATATACACAATTAAACCTTTTAGATAGTCACCTAGAGACTGTATGTGTGAACAAGTGAAGCCAGTAGTAAAGGATGTCTTGAGAGAGAGATGATGGAACTTGGACTTAAAGTCTTTGAGAAGTGTCCAAAAAATTAATAGTTACAAGGATAACCTATGGATATTCATAATGACTAGCATATAAATCCTACATGACTCACACACTCAAAAATCTCAAATACATACCTATGGCCATCTATTGAAAATAATTAGTCTTTAGATAGTGGGTTGATGAAACACTAAGTTTTTTGGGTATTTTGAGGAAGTATCAAACCATAAATAGAATAAAAATAATTTTAAGGTTTTAGTGTTAAAATTAGATATTAGAACACCAACTTCAAGACCAATCATAGTCCTATAACAACTATAGGTAATAGGTTACTTTTAGGTCTGCCCAAATGACTCAAGGTCTCTCAAAACCTGAGAACAGTGATGTGTGATTGTTTTATGTCTAGGACAGAAATCAGATTATCAATTCATGAAGGATACATAGATTCTAAGTAGAGAGTAGAATAATTAAAACCCCTATATACACAGTCCTTACACATATAGTCTACATAGTTTCTCAATAAAGTTATTTATTTGAATGTCTTGAAGTCTATGAGAAGGTCACAAGGAGATGATTATTTGAATATGATCTGATGGTGATAGAATAACTCCATGAGGGCCCTTAGACTCAAACATGAAGTGAAAAAAACCCACCCAACCAAGACAATACTAAGTTTATTAGCTCATAGAGTAAATTGCTTATTTAGAAGGTTAAGGAGACTGTAGGGAGATCTAAGAGAGTATAATTTTTTAAGATGATTAGGAATTGATGACATTATCCCATGCAATCCCTCAAACCCATCACAAAGTGAAACATCATATAATTGAAAATTTTTCAATCTCAAGTAGGGATAGTTATATACTCAGGGATGTACAGGTAGTAAATTGAGAGATGTCTAGTAAGATATAGTTTAGTTAATAAAATTTAGATCCTTTAGAAGATGGTGAAAGATATACACAAAAATCCCATGAGAACTTAGACCTCTTGACAATGGAAAAGAGAAGAATACAAGTAACTAGGGTATGATAGTCAACTTGGTTCAAAAATTGTAATTTTGAGCTAGTGTGATCGTTAGAGAGTTTTATGGAGGAAGGTCATTAGATATGTTAAGCACGGAATAGACTAAGAGGGGGAGTGAATCAGTATATTATATATCTTATAAATATTTCCTTTAACCGAATTCCACTTAATCAAACATTTAAGGTATGCAATTAAACTCAAACAATAAACATCCACACAAGATAGAGAGAGACACCAAATATAACGTGGAAACCCAATGTGGGAAAAACATGGAGAATCAATCTCAAATATATTCATGAGAACAACCCCACAGGAGCACCATACCCCTTTGCCAAGTATAAACCTCAGCTAAAATTTGTGAGCACCAACCCACAGGAGTTTCAAACCCCTTTGCCGAGCACCAACCCAGCACCTATTCGTGAGCACCAGCCCACAGGAGCACCAACCCATAGGAACACCAACCCCTTTTCCAAGCACCAACTCAGCAACAATTTATGAGCACCAACCCACAGGAGCACCAACCCCTTTGTGGTCAATGTTGCTATCTCAAAAAATGATAGACCAATACAACATCTCCTTCCTCTCTCTCTCACCTTTGCTCTTCTAAGCTAGATATAACAAATACAAATCATATTCATCTCTCACAATTTCTCTTCTAAGCTAGATATTACAATATCAAATCAACCTCTCACTTTCATATTACAAATGGCTACTCAAGCCTTTATTTATAGCTTTCCAAATGACCTTTGGCCTTCCCCCTTTGTGACCTTTCAATTCTCATGGAAAATGGCACCAATCTTGGATGACCCTTCATATCCAAGCATTTCAAAAGTCATGTGGTGACCCTTCAAGACCAAAAACATCTTTCCCACTTTTATCCTTATCTTTGGTGACTTTTCGTATTCCTTAAGGTGTCCCTTCATGATAAATTCACCCTTTACTCTTTTGTCTTCACTTGGTGACTCTTGGTATTCCCCAAGATGACTCTTCATGGGAAAATGCATCCCATCCTTCTTTTGTCTTTATCCCATGACTCTTCAACTTCTCCATGGGCCCTTATTTTGTCTCATATGCAACCAAAAATATATTCATTAATATTAAATAAATATTAACTCATATTAGACAAGATAAACAACATTAAATGCAATGGGGCCTTTATCACCAATAATACTAAACCTTTGACATCAATGACAATATTTCTAATAATCTCCCCCTTTGTCATTGATGGTAACCTCAATCCTGAAACTGCCACATCATGTCACCTACGCATACCATCATCTAAAAACATACAGTAACTCCCCCTTACTATAGCAACTTGTACCTGTTCCCTGTACCTATTTTATGCACCTATAGCTATACCTATTATTCTCCCCCTTTGACATCAATGGCAAAGGGCCTACCTAGAGCTAACACTTAGCTCCCCCTCACTTGATGCTGAACATCAATGGCAAGAAGTAATAGAAATTACTCCCAACTCCTCTCATCAATCTTTGAATGTATCCTTTGATTGTGACTTTGAGAAGATATCTGACAATACATACACATTGTTCCCTGTCCTTTGAGCATCTACAATCAACTCATTTAAATCTTTTTTTCTAATCTCACAACCTTTAGCATGAAACCTTAATGTGTATCCTTGATCACAAATTTTACTAACACTCAACAGATTATGCTTAAGACCTTTTACATATAAAACATTCTTAGTCTTAGTTCTACCATAATCCAAACTCAAAGTACCTTTTCCAACTATCTTGGCAGTGGTTTTATCTCTGAATCTCACTATACCACCATTTAACTTCTTTAGAGAAATGAACTTACTTTTATCACCTGTCATATGGCTCGAACATTTGCTATCAATTAACCATGGCTGATCTTTACCTCCCACATGCAGATCTGTCTACACCATCATAGAATCTTCATGTTATTTCTTTTGCCATGAACACGACTGAACCTTCTTCCTGATGAATGGAGCTTTGAAACTCTACTCCTTCTTGATGAATGGAGCTTTGAACCTTTGATCCTTCTTGACTAAATCGAACATGATTCTATAATACTGAGCTGTGTCTGAATTTGTTGCACTTGTAGCATACTATGGTCTCTTCATTAAAGCTTGATAGAGGAGCAAAAGAGTTGTGGCTTCTGCTTGACTCTACTTGACTTTCCTTCTTATTTATAAAATGGTTAGCTCTTTTTCTACATTCTACTTTCTTGTGACCATATCCATTACAATAAAAACAATAGCCATAAAAATAAGACCTATTTGTATATCTCTGACCTGATTGCCTTTTGTAGCTTTGTTCCTTCTAGCCTTCTCTATTTAGAATGTCCTCTATATTCTTCACTTCTCCCCTTTCTATTTCCTCTTGTGTCAGAGCTTCAACATAGCTCTTTTTATTTTCAAAATTAATCCCTATCTTATTTGAATATGCTTTTTGACTTTCCAATATCTTATTCAGCATGTTAGTGATATCTTCAAATTTTGAATCACAGATTACTTTATCATTGACTGCTTTCTTAATATCTTCTTTTAAAGAGGCAATTTCAATAACATACCTTTCACAATCTTTTCTTGCTATTTCCAACTATGCTTTGAGATCTTCTTCATTGTTCTTGGCTTCTTCAAAGTGTGCTTGTAGATCTTCAATCATTTCCTTTGACTCTTGTTCATTTTTTTTGATTTGGTGATTTAACCTTCAATTCTTCTTCTGAACAGCTTCTAACTCTTTTAGGGCACAATTGAGTTCTCCTTCCATATCTACTTCAGCTTCTTCCTCTTCTTCTCCTTGATCATCATCATGTATGGCCATGAATAGATTCTCTTCTTCTTCTGAATCACTGACTCCACTATCTTCACCTGAGCTAGGATTTTTAGAATACAGGCTCTTCTTCTCAAATCCCTTCTTAGATTTGCCTTTGAAATTCTTCTTGTATGTAGGCTTTTCTTCTTCATCATCTTTAACTTTATCTAGGCATCTAGATGAAAAATGTCCAATCTTCCCACAATTAAAACATTTAAAAGGTAATTTTCCTTGATATTTACCTGTTCCTCTTTTTGGCTTGTGAGTGAAAAGTGCTTCGTTGTCATCTTCATCATCACTGGAACTATCACTTGATTCTTGAGTCTTAGCTTTCTCCTTCTTTGATGTCTTAAAAGCCGCTTCTCTCTTTGAGGGTTTATCTTGTTCTGTCTGCATCTCATATGCTGTGAGAATACCATGAAGCTCATCCATCTTTAGCTTGGCTAAATTCTTCATCTCCTCGATTGTTGAAACCTTTACATCATATCTCATTGGCAGAGATCTCAAAACCTTTGGCACCACCGTTGACTCATCCAATGTTTCTCCAAGACCTTGAATCTGATTTACTATCTGATCAACTCGCAAAAGATAACTTGCTATATCTTCTTCTTCTTCCATCTTCAAACTTTCAAACTGCCTTCTAAAAGTCTACAGCTTAGCTTACTAAACCTTTACATCACCTTTATAAATATTCTCAAGTTTTACCCAAGTTTCATGAGCAGATTTACATTGCATAACTTTAACAAATTCAGATTCACATAAACCACATAAAATATCATTTAAAGCTTTAGCATTACATTTACTTTCCTTCTTTTCTACTGGAGTAATTGTAGATGTCTATGGCTCTTCATATTCCTCCACCACTAATTTCCATATGTCAAATCCAAGGGCCATCAAATAAACCTTCATTCTCATGCTCCAAAAAGCATAATTCATCCCATCAAACAAAGGTGCCTTATTTGTAGAAAATCCTTCCTGTGACCCAGCCATTGTCAGGAACCTAGAATAATAAACATGCTCCGATGCCTACTTAGTCAGGATCTTGCTCTACCAATTAGAGCACATATGATTACGTCTTGTATCAGTGACTAAACACAGAATTATACCAGAATCAATAAGTAACTAGAAATATGAAACAACACAGGAATATGAGAGACAATACACAATTGTATTAATAATCACTCAGAAGAATATAAAATAAGGAAGATGCCACTTCTTCCTCCACCTCAAAGGTTCGCCACACCTCAAGACCTTCTTCCCTCTCTCTCTCAATCACAACAATCAACTCCAATATAGAATTGATGTTCACCTCTCCAACCAGTCAGTAACATGCTGCCAATTCACCAAGTACACAACCGTACTCCAAGTAGATCCCCTTCTCTCTGCTACCTATAAATCGCTAGACCTTACTCACCATGTAGATATCTCTACACCCCTAAATAACCCTTGTCATTGCCTCACCAAGTCCTTATGATTCTTCAACCATTACCCTGATGGATCAGCTCCTAGACCTTCCAGACCTTGTAACTCTCCCTGATCATACACACTCAACACCCCTTTGGAACTAGGAGGAGCTACACTAGCTCTCTCTAAAAGCTCTATGGCTTTCTAGCACACATTTTTACAATACAGCCCATGAGTCCATATATAGATCTCATGCTTACAATAATTAGACACGCAACTCAAGACTAAGACTAGCCTTCAACATGCAAACTAACAGTCCAAAAATAGACTCTCCAGAATCAACATGCGAACTACCTATTCACGCACAGGCTGCTGATGTCGGCTCCTCCATGACCAATGTCAGCTGAATGGTAACCGACGCTGGTTGCTTCCTCACTGCCATCTGACCAATGTCAGCTGATCAGACCGAAGCCAGTTTCCTTGCAACTAATTCTGTAACTCCCCATAACTCTGCATCCTCCATAACTTCTCTTGTTTGCATCCTGGTGAAGCTTTTAGCTCCACAATCTAACAATCTCCCACTGGAGATAAATAGTTGCACCTGTACCTATACTTGTACACTGTCTAAATTATTCCCTGGCTTGTATCCCTCTTCAAGATCAATCCTGAAGACCAACCACCACACAACCTGTGATGCTATACCTGTCATTCAAGTAACCTGCCACACCCGAACCTACACATCCATGTAGTGAAGAACTTGACCTTGCATAACAAGAATCCCTGCTACTAGTCCCACTGAACTACCCTCCAGTACTCCTTCCTCTAATTGGCTCCATATTTTTTGACAACCCCCACTGATTGGGAAAACTCAGGTCTACACTAGACCTCATGTGATTTTGAACCCTGTTTCAAGCTAAGCTTGAACTGTCTAGCCATTGGTGTGCTTAACGATTCTACATCCTGCGTAATGAACCTCGCCAACACCATCTTCACATCAACTACCACTGAAGACCAAATCTCCATGTCTCTTATGCCAAAGAATTTTGCTGCTCCAAATTCTTCATGACACACCTCTGAACCAACCTTACCTTTAGCTCAACAAAACCCTATATGTATAAACCTGCTAGCAAATCGCCCACATATAGTAACAAAATAATGTTGCAATCATTATCCACCTGGTAAGATAATCACAATAGTTACACCGACATTGACTGAAGCAATGCTTAGTCATCTCCCTGTCAAACCTGTACCACTGTCCTGCAGCTTCCTCAAGACCTATACCTTAGCCTTCCATCTCATGTATCCATCCACTCTCTTCTTTAAAATGGGAATCCATTCCATCTCTCAATGCTTTCTTCTAGCTGACATCTCTACCAACAAATACTTGTTTGGTTTTTCTCCAAGGACTCACACTCCTCATCCATGCCAAGCTCTCACTATACCTGGATTCTACCTACATTGCCTCTTCACATCTTCCTGCTTCTTGACCATCAATAAGCAATATAAAGAAGGTGAAAAATGAATATGAGGTTCACTTACCCTTTCTAACCTCGACATGAGCATTTGAGACTTGTTGATAGCTTGCTGTCTGCCCAATATCCATTCCAGTGACCAATCTTGGCCATCTCCCAGTCTGCTCCCGACCGATGTCAATTTCCTACGCTGACCTTGACTGCCGACGTTGTTTCCATGGCCGATGCCGGTATCCTTTCTTTCGACATCAGTTCCTTCATGACCAATTTTGGTCTTCCTGTTGCCGACGTCGGTTACTATATGACCGACGCCAGTACCTGTGTTCATCTGTGAGTGATAACTTTTTACTCGTGAGCTCTTCATGGATCAAAATCCTAATCAAATCAACATAGCCTTGCTCAGAATAATTCAGTTCCCTCACCTGATCTCTATCCGTCATCTCCTCCATGAACACCAAGGCTTTCCAGTTCTTTAGCTTGTCAAAGACATCTATCTTCCACTTCAAAACCTACATTCTCCTTCTACATATGTGACTAAGCCTATGAAGCCACATCTCTGCAATAGAAGGTGAATCAGTAATATAAGTAGATAGATAAAGGATACCTACTTTCTTACCACCATCTAATTTAAGTGTATCCACTGTGAGAGTTATAGTGCATCTCTCATCACCCAAATTTCTTGAAGAAATTAGACTCATCTCCAAGACTGGTACCTGCATGACTTCCTTCAACCACTGTGTGTCATCCATCTACAATTTTAGCTTCACTTCCCCTGTGCCAATTCTTTGGTAAGGCTCACCAGCTCCTCTCACTGGGGCTGCATGGAAAGAGGCAACATAATCTATTATCCAAGATTCAACTTCATCTAAGAAACCTCCCAAAGCATCCTGTGCAACAACACCTGCAACATCTGCATCTTCAGTTCCTTCATGCTGATCTGCTACCAACCAACAATATCTTTTTCCCTACTCTTTCTTTCCATCAATCAGACCATTCATGCTATTCAGTTTCTCCATTCGTAGCTTACTTCCTTCTACCATTGCTATACTCCCACTCAATCAAAAACCCCTGTGAGTAACCTATAATCAACAAAAAACTACCAGATCTGAAACCACCTATTAGTCAACTCAACCAAAAGCTCTGATACCACGTGTTAGGAACCTAGAACAATAAACATGCTCCAATGCCTACTTAGTCAGGATCTTGCGCTACCAATTAGAGCACATATGATTACTTCTTGTATTAGCGACTAAACATGGAATTATACTAGAATCAATAAGTAACTAGAAATATGAAACAACACAGGAATATGAGAGACAATACACAATTATATTAATAATCACTCAGAAGAATATACAATAAGGAAGATGCCACTTCTTCCTCCACCTCAAAGGTTTGCCACGCCTCAAGACCTTCTTCCCTCTCTCTCTCGGTCACAACAATCAACTCCAATATAGAATTGATGTTCACCTCTCCAACCAGTCAGTAACACGCTGCTAGTTCACCAAGTACACAACCGTACTCCAAGTAGATCCCCAGCTCTCTACTACCTACAAATCACTAGACCTTAATCACCATGTAGATATCTCTACACCCCTAAAGAACCCTTGTCCTTACCTCACCAAGTCCTTATGATTCTTCAACCAGTACCCTGGTGGATCAGCTCCTAAACCTTGCAGACCTTGCAACTCTCCCTGATCATACACACTTAGCACCCCTTCAGAACTAGGAGGAGCTACACTAGCTCTCTCTAAAATCTCTATGGCTTTCAAGCACACATTTTTACAATACAGCCCATGAGTCCATATATAAATCTCATGCTTACAATAATTAGACATGCAACTCAAGACTAAGACTAGCCTTCAACATGCAAACTAACAGTCCAAAAATAGACTCTCCAGAATCAACATGTGAACTGCCTATTCATGCACAAGCTGTCAACGTCGGCTCCTCCATGACTGATGTCAGCCGATTGGTAACTGACGCTGGTTACTTCCTCACTACCATATGACCAACGTCGACTGATCAGACCGAAGCTGGTTTCCCTGCAACGGATTCTGCAACTCCCTACAACTCTGAATCTTCCATAACTTCTCTTGTTTGCATCCTGGTGAAGCTTTTAGCTCCATAACCTAACAGCCATTGTGCTTTCTCGATCTACCTTCAAGCTGTAAAAATTTTCAAAAAGGAACCTGCTGATACCAATTATTAAGCACAAAATATACTAAGAGGGGGGGGGTGAATCAGTATATTATATATCTTATAAATCTTTCCTTTAACCAAATTCCACTTAATCAAACATTCAAGATATGTAATAAAAATCAAACAGTAAACATCCACACAAGATAAAGAGAGACACCAGATATAACGTGGAAACCCAATGTGGGAAAAACCACAGAGAATCAATCTCAAATATATTCATGAGAACAACCCCATAGGAGCACCATACCCCTTTCCCAAGTACAAACCTCAGCTACAATTTGTGAGCACCAACCCACAAGAGCTTCAAACCCCTTTGCTAAGCCAACCCAACACCTATTCATGAGCACCAACCCATAGAAGTACCAACCCCTTTGCCAAGCACCAACCCAGCAACAATTCGTGAGCACCAACCCACAGGAGCACCAACCCCTTTGCCAAGCACCAACTCAGCAACAATTCATGAGCACCAACACACAGGAGCACCAACCCCTTTGTGTATACCACACACCTATCTCTCAATGTTGCTATCTCAACAAATGATATATCAATACAACATCTGCTTCCTCTCTCTCTCACCTTTGCTCTTCTAAGCTAGATATAACAAATACAAATCATATTCATCTCTCACAATTGTTCTTCTAAGCTAGATATTACAATATCAAATCAACCTCTCACTTCCATATTACAAATGGATACTCAAGCCCTTATTTATAGCTTTCCAAATGACCTTTGGCCTTCCCCCTTTGTGACCTTTCAATTCTCATGGAAAATGGTGCCAATCTTGGATGACCCTTCATATCCAAGCATTTGAAAAGTCATGTGGTGACCATTCATGACCAAAAACGTCTTTCCCACTTTTGTCCTTATCTTTGGTGACTTTTCGTATTCCTTAAAGTGTCCCTTCATGAGAAATTCACCCTTTCCTCTTTTGTCTTCACTTGGTGACTCTTGGTATTCTCCAAGATGACTCTTCATGGGAGAATACATCCCATCCTTCTTTTGTCTTATCCCATGACTCTTTGACTTCTCCATAGGCCCTTATTTTGTCTCATATGCAACCAAAAATATATTCACTAATATTAAATAAATATTAACTCATATGAGCCAAGATAAACAACATTAAATGCAATGGGGCCTTTATCACCAATAATACTAAACCTTTGACATCAATGACAATATTTCCAACAAGATAGATATTTTAAGATGTTAAGGATAACATCACATACCTCTTTAAGGTTATTGGAGGTCAAATCAAACTTAGACACTTACCTATAGACCTTGATTTATTCACAAACATCATAGAGTGCTCACTAACAACCTAAGAGGCTAGTTTATTTTTCTAATTATGGAATAAAGGATTTGTTTTGGACTTTGGGATCATAGGGTAGTTAAATACCTTAGTTAACTTCCATTTTTTTCAATTGGTTGGTGGTTTTAGGCGTTGAGCTATATGAACTAACATCAAGAGCTCAAAGCACTTTTAATCTACCAAGGAAAACTAAAACAACCCAATGAGAGAGATTTTAACTTATATTCTTATATATGTACTCAAAAATGATATAAAACATATTTAAAACTGTCCTGATCATCCTCCAATGCCATTGGTTGGTATAATAGTGTACAAAATTGTATAAAATAGGCCTTAAAAGACTTTTTTTATATTTTATAGGTCTGCACAAGTTTTCAAACCTTAAAAATTGGTATGTATAACAAGGAGGAGGTTTTATAGGTTAATAACACACTTTTGGTGGGGGGGTGGGGGTGTTTCCATGTGTTAAGATCATGTAGATCCATTTTTTAGTCTCTTGGTAGGGATGCCTAATTGAGGCCTAGTTAGGAAAGAGAAGTTATAGAAAAGTACATCTCCACTCAGTATTAGATCATGAAATTGAACTTGGAGTTGTAAGGATATAATGGGTCCTATAATGTTCCCTAATATTTGTATTATCATCCATATAAATCTCTACATAAAGAGGTCTGTATGATTTTAGGAATACAAAGAATGAGGCCTAATTAAGGCTTTAGGTAGAGAATGAATGGTCGGGGCTAGTTTGAGACCTCAAAGTGTATTGTTTAAATTATATTATGAGTTTAATAGGCCATTCCTAAAGTTTGGATGAGTTGAGGAAGAATAAACCAATTTTGACACTTGTGTGTAAAGTTAGCCTAAGGAGATGAAGAGTCCTCTAAACACCTTGTAATAGAAAGAGATCATGTTTCAAAGATAACCTAATGGGGTAAATTGAGAGGTTTCAATATCAAATAAAATAGGTAAGATAAACTTATTTAATCATCAATAAGGCCCTGTGTCCTTAACATTGCCAAGTCAAAGGGTAGTTTCAAGAAGCTAGTCAAGGTGTCTAGCAAGCATTTCAATTCCTATGCCACTTGGAGGGTTAGATCATATTTATAGGAGATAAACATGGAATCCTAGACTTTTTTATGTAGTTACCTAAATCCTATTATTTTTTTAAGTCATGGACACTTATCTAATCTTATCTCTTTTATTCCCTTCTTTTCTTTTCTCTCACTTATGCTATATATTATGCCTTTTAGCAAAGTTTTAAGTATCCTCCACCTAGGTATGGAAAATAATTACTAATTTTTTGCCTTTTATAAGTAAATAAAAATCTATTTTACCTTCTCCATGAGCTATTTTAATGTTTATGTTACGCTATTTGATCTTGTTAAGTGATAAATTCTCTTCCTTAGCATGTTGTCATTTTTAGCATTCATATTCAGCTTTGAAAGTATTTTGTAGGTCTCTTGAAGTGTTTTAATGAAGATTTCATGATATTAATATTCAATAGTGTCAATTCATGACCTTTTTTTAGTCCTTCTAGATTAATTTTGCTTCACAAGACTCCATGAGAAATACCAATGCAAGGAGAAATTTTGGATTAGTGTCATGTGCAGATTAGGATTTTGTTTGAAGTCTAATAGTAATTTCTTGGTAGTGATCAGGTATAAATTAGTGAATCACCTCATTAGGATATGTTTACTTTAGGTTTTATTATTCATCTAGATGAGTTAGTAGTATTGGTGATGAGCAATCAAGACAAATCTAGGGAGTTAACCCTTTAATCTAGAGGTTTACCCCTACTATAAGCGACCCATAGGCCTAGGGATAATCCCATATTCCACTCAATTTGGATAAGTATTGAAATACCTCTTAAGGGTTAAAAATTGAGTGACAACAGTTATAAAATCTAAATCAGTTTTATATTCAAAAACTCTTTTATGGAGTGTTGACACATCATATATTTTTATGTACTGATACACTAGTTATATTTTTATGGATTTTATTAAGCTAATCTAATGCAATATTTGGTTTGATTTTTTTTATGGTTGAGGTGATTAAACCACTCAATCTTGTCAATTTTTTAGGTTGTACATGATTGTATCAACCAACCTCACTTGGTTATAAGTATCATTAGGTTTCATAGTTGAGTTAATCTCAACTTGTAGGTCGCAAATCATATTTTCTCTAATGTTGAGGGCATGGGTATTCCAATCCCACCATCTCTACATCTCCTTGGATATATGAAATTTAAATATTTATATATATTTATCCTAATCCCATATTTAGAGCATTATATTGATACATCTTTTTCAAATCAACTTGCTAATAGGCAAGGTGGTTACATTGAATCCCATGTGTACTCCTAAACCTCACTCTTTCAATTTCAATCTATTTCAAGTACTTTAAATTAAAGATTATATGCACTAATTATATTCTAAAACATGATTTTGGTTGAAGTTTATTCACCATTAAATCACTCAGGTTGGCTACATACAAAGATAAGGTATGATATACACACCCATGTATGTGTATACACATAATATTTTTAAAATTTATCAATTATTGATGTTTTCTCTCTAATAGGAACCCATCAAGTCTCAATATCTCTGAGTGCACACTTTAAAGGGTGTACCAAGAAAGTGGTGGGTAGACCTTTGATTCTTTTAAATATTATTATCCCCTATAATACCACTTAAAAACAATAAAAAAACCCTAATATATGTTTTCCTAAGCTTTCACACCTCACTCACACTCTCATCTAACAATCACTACCTCAAATAGCCCCTACCTAAAAAAAAACCTATTTTTACCATTTTCTAAACATAGACAATTAGGTTGACCTAGTTTTGGAATAACACATGTTATTAGGATGAGTTAGCCTATGTTGACTTAGTTCAAGACCTAACGACTCTATTTTACACATAAAAAGGTCAACTGGGCCGACTACGTCTACTACATTTACAAATGGACTTAGGGTTAAATTAGGATATATATATATATATATATATATATATATATATATATATCCATATCCATCTTTAACTTCATTTCTAATAGAGATAATCATTTATTTTCACTTCTTTATTATTTTAATTTATTATAATCTAATTAAGGAGTCATTGCTTAGGGGTTCATGCTTCTTGAAAGATAATTTTCATCTTGTGAAATCTTAAGATTCACTAGGAGGTCTTTGGATAGAATATAGTTCATTTTCCATCCTTAGATTCTTTAGTAATACAAAAAAACCTATTAAAATATACTATTGTCTAAGGGAGAGGTTAAGGCTCAATAGATTCATCTTCAAGGTATGTATTCCTAATTCTTACTCTTATATTTTAGTAGATATATTTGCATAAATAATGGATAATGAATGCATTGTCTCTCTTTTCTTAGGATTACCAATAAATTAACTTAAGTAGATTTTTAGTTTTCATGTTTATTGTTTATGTTTATCCCCCATTTATGCCACTAGATTTAGTAAGAACTAGATTAACTTTACTTTATTATTGCATTATAGACCTAGGTAGGGTTATTTTGTGGTGTTTCTCAAATAGAGGCTTTAGAACCCTCTCTATTCATATTATATGATAAGATATTGATTAGGTAGGTTTAGTGGATCCATATTTTTCATGAACCTAGTTATCTAAATATTAATAGAGGTATATTTAGTTGATTTATCTTCTCTATGTTACAATTGATTTGTAGACCAACTTCACATTCGCTTGCAATACATTCTAGTGAACTTGACATTAACTAACCCTTGAATATTTTTAACTTTTATTTCTAAACTACTAGATAACTTCTTTAGAATTAGTATAATAACCATTATCTAGGTCTTAATACTCTATCAATCCAATCAACTTAGTTCAAATCTTTGTGTAAGTCATTTTCTTTTAGAGATAATTGTATCAATCTGATCGACCTAGTTTAATACTCTTTGTAGGTAATATTCTACTTCATCAATATAATTGAGACAATTAGGGAATTATTTCATAGGTTTTAAAATTTAGGTGATCCTTTTGATCTTGTTTAGCTCTCTATGATCATATTTTTCATATTAGCACACTAGATTAAAACCTATCAATTTAGTTATTCACCCTATCTCTTAAATTTTCTATCTATGTCTATGATTATAGATTTTATGGAAGTATTTATTTTATTGAAAGTTATATTCAAAATAATAGATTGATTATGTTGACATAGTTCTTTCTATTATTTTTATTATTTAGTTTTATGTAAACTTGGTTAACAAGTTCAAATCTATTTTAACATTTTATCTTGCAAGATCAAACCCTCATCTTGGAAACACAACTTAAAAACAATAACTCAACATTTTAATTACACTACTACCTCAATCCAATTGAATTCCTTATCAAGTTCATTTTATCTATCCTAATTATTTTCCTTTCTCAAATTTATTTTCCTACTATTTTTTAAAATTCAAAATTTTGTCCTATTTTCCTAGTGTTTTAGTTATATAAAGTTGTAACCTTAAAATCAACTAAGTAGACCAGCTTGACTTAGTTATGTAATTATTTTTTCCCATTAAAATTATTTGACTTGCTCAACTACATTTCTTTAAACTATTTTTCAACAGACAAAGTTGACCAGCTCAGCTATGTTCTATATTATTTGCATACTAGGTCCACCTAATCGACCTAGTACTATGTATTTCTCAAGTAAAGTAAATTAACTGACATTGGTAGTATTAATTCATTTTTCATTTAACTACTTGATTGATTAAATAGTGCACATAGTATAACTAGGATAATTTAAGAAATTATTAGCATTCTTCCCTCACACACTACCAAATCACAACAATATCAAATAAAAACTTAAACACTTCTACCAAGGTATACCTACTTTCAATTTCATCACTCAGGGGCAAATTGAATTAGTGTTCTATTCAAGTATAAATAAGTGGATGATGGCGTATTGGAAAGCACCTAAGACCCTTATCATTGTTAGATTGTGAAGTGATGGGGTAGGCCCCAATATCAAGCTTATACCATCACTAATATAGATCATTTCATCCTCCAAAACCTTGAAACTAGCTTTAACTTACCTCTTTTTAGTTCCCTTACAAAGCCAAACACCCTATCAAATTTTAAATCATAATTTAAAATACATCAATAATATTATCATTTACATATAAGTATTATTTCTTATTGTTTATAAATTATATTTTGTATTGCAAAACTTGTATTATCCAATATTGGTTAATGGTTTGTGCTATGTGCTACAACTAGATTGACCCAATAAACGTAGTTATGTGTTTAACTTATTTCTCTAAAAATAAACACTAAATTATCTAGATTCAGAAGATTTAATTTTTTTCCTACCTATAAAACACAATTAACTTGTTTGACTCAGTCTCATATAGACTATTTTTTTTGTTTACCTATAGAACATAGTCTACTCACTGAACTCAATATTTTATAGCCTATTCCATTTATTTTCCCAAAGAAAATAGGTGCTCTATTTTAATTATTTTCCAATAGAGATGTTTTATTTGTCCTCTCATATAATATAGTTGATCCATTAAACTTTGTCTCTTAACATCTATTCTTTTTACCTTATTACAGAACATAATCAAACCATTCGACTCAATCTCTAACAATTTATTCTATTTATTTTCTCATAGAACATAGTTGACCTATTTGACTTGGTCTCTTATAGATTGTTTAATTTTTTTTCCAAAGTTAATTGATAATTTCAATTTTGAACAATCTATCTGATTGTGTACCCTCAATACGACTTAATTTTTTTTTTAACATACTATGTAGCCAATCGAGTATAGTAGTACCTAACCAACTTTATAAAAATTTCACATTTTTTACACATCCTCATATATCCCTATTTTAAGCATCATGAAATCACTTATTAAAATATTTTTGGATAATCTTATTCCATCTGGATTATACATAGGTTGTTATTCCTTCCCACCCTACTTACCCAAGTGGATACTCAATCTTGATGAAGTTTATCTCAACCTTAATCTATGGATTTCAATATAATTCAAATTACCAAAGATGAATTTAAATCAATGGTTTTGATCCATTTCACATGTCTAAAGACACTTCCCTATCAAAGTTACCTTATTACAGTGTAGGGAAATTTGATACAAACCTAACAAATAATCCTACAAGAAATCCTCCACTAACCAATATCCCAATTCCTAATAATGTGAATATTCATCCTAAAAACATTAACATTCCTCCTCTTAACAACACCAATATTACATTACTTAATCAAAATGTAAAATTGATATTACTCAAATCCTTCCACAAATAATCAAACAAATTAAAGTTATGCAAATATAAAATACCTATCAAATGATGTGAAAGTAAAATCATTTATTACATATGATTAATCAACCTCATATTATTCTCCCTCTAAATCATCAAAATTCTACCCCTCCTGTTAGAGATGTTAGTGTAAATATAACTTTGCAACCCCTTATGCATAACAAGATTATTAACCATATCCAAAATGTACCTTTAGTTCCTTTCATTATTTCTATTATTATGGGAAATATCTATCCAACCATTAAATATGATGGGAATAAATACCCTACATATTTTCTTAAGTTGTTTGGTAATCTCTACAAAAAATGGATTCAAATAAATACCTTTCCTACCACCAAAATTCTAGTCAAAATTTTTATAGGAGATGTCCTAGAATGGTATAATAAATTACCTCAACATTATTTATATAAATTAGAATATTTGGTTAATGCATCAATCAAGGAATTTAAACAAAATGACCTTCCAAGGAAAATATCTTAGTCATTTTAAAATATCAAACAATCACCCTCTGAATCATCTCATAATTTCATTAAATGATGGAAATCTTTGGCTCATAAAGTAGATCATAACATGAATGATAATAATCTATTTAAAATCTTTATAACCATGTTAACACCTTCATTTAAATATAAGGTTCAAAATTTTTCTCCAAAAAAATTAAATGATGCATTTGATCAAGCTAAAAGACAAGATTTTCTTATGAAAAAAATTAAGCCAAACCATAAATCCATTAAGGAATCTTTCCAAAATTCAACTAATGTAATCACTATCACTCTAAAAAAAAAACTAAAGCAGTCAAAGTGGATAGTCCCCTTACTTCCCATACACTGTTAATAGTCTAAAAAATGAATCAACTATTATTTCCCTCTAAAAAAATCACCTATAATAATTCCCCACCTTCATGGTATGACCTTAACAAATTATGTTGGTTCCATGTTGACGTGGGTCATTCTCATGAGACATGTCATGGGATTATCAAATTCACTGCTTATGTTATGTTAGTAGATATATTTGAACATGAAATTATAATTAAATTATGTCATCATGATTATGTCAAAGCCTCTCAAAAGAATATTTTTAACAAATCTTAATCATCTAAACCTCTAAAATATTTCTCTATTTCTAACCACCAACTTTCAAATGAGGATATCTATGAAATAGATGTTGATTTTGACCAATATTATTCCAATTATCAATATGTGAACATAGCAAAATTTAATTATAGATGCAAACCTTCTAATAAATATTCCATAACTAAATCTAAAACACCATAAACCAAATAACAACTAATTAAAGATACCACAACTATCACACCCTTACCTTTCGAACCAAATGAGAAAACACTCCCACAACCAAAACCCCACTCTACTTCTCTTATCCTTATGAAAAACATTGTACCTCGTAAACCTTGTGTTGGTTATTCATCTTCTAAATCACTTGGAATTTCTTGGAAGAATTGAATTCAATACCTTGTAAAATTTCCCTCATGGATTTAGTTAATACTTCTCCATATCATTAGAATTTTTTATAAAATAATTATACGACATTTAAGAACCACCATCCCTTGATTTGGAAAATACTGCTAAAGGTCCTTCACATATAAAATTATTGTTGGGTTCTAGATTATAACCTAGCTGGGTAAGGGGATTGTTTGGGTCATCTACTCAAATATATACCAACATGGGATTTATCCTAGGTTATGGGTATCCTAAAAGTGGATCAAACCTCTGGAAAAGGTCAGCTCTCTTATGGATCTATCGCCTAAACTATCACCTACTTAGAAAAGGGAGAGAAATTTGATAAAACTTATAAACTCATGTAAAAAAAGAGGTGATGCACCAAATATTTTATCACTCCAACTCACACAAAACACACTATGAGACACTTTTTAGACCAAATAATATCAATCTCACATAAATATTTCAAAATAAGGTATTAATTAGTTATCAAATTAATAAGAGAGGGAAATATCCACTTTAAAGCTATAATAATAGACTATGAATTACACTTATTATGACCTATAACAACTATTAATCACTTCCTAAAGGTGATAAAAACTTAGACATAATCAAGGAACATATATTCACTTAACCATAATACATGACTTCATAGAACACACTTCAATTTGGCTTAGAAAATGAAAGAATTCAGTCTTTATTACATCAAAAAAGTGTCACAGTATAAATTTTGGTAGAGTCTAATCATACCAAAAAGAGCGATATATGATCCATTTTAAGGATTAGAAGCCTACATTTATATAAAAAGAAGGAAATAGAGAGAATTTTGCATTGGAAAAGGACCAACTACTTCTGATTGGTTAGCACCAATTTAAGGATGCTACTAAGTCAGGATCTTATCAATAAGGCATAATTTCAAAGGGATTTAGAAAAGAATTTAATTTTCACTACCCTTATCCAACTACCAAATCTTTTTTTGGAACTCCATGATATAATTTAATGATCTACTGGCAAGGATCACATCTTAAAACTAGAAAAAATGTGCCACATCTACATTAGGTGGCCATCTGAACCTGAAAATGTGAACCATGATGAGGTGAGACATAGGTCCACTATATGTGAAAACCAATCTTAGACCTTTGGTTTTTACATAGTCACTTGTCTATCCTCAACTTTTATATTAGACCTAAAGGATCTATTTCACCTATATGGAGCTTTGTTGATGATGCTTAGTTTCTGAACTGTGGCCTTTGTTCAACTTTGGTTCACCCTCAAGCTTAAATATTATACATTTTATTTTCTTGGGTACAAAATAAATTCTTCAACTTTCATAAAAAATGCTCCAAGATCACTCTCACTTATTATCTATCAATTTCCAACTTGGACTATCTACATCATGCCCAACTATCCTTATGCTTATTGGTTCCATAGATCCTTTTAACTTATTAATCCTATCTCATGTAGTTAGATCTAGATGTATGAATACACATGATTATTTAATCTTTTACTAGGAGCCATTGACTTTGGACACTTATCCTCTTTGTATTCATCATAAAGATACTCTGACCCTTTTTGATTTGTCTTGCTCTATCTGATCAAGATATATGAGTTCACGTGCACCATTGATTTTCCTAGTCCCACTTTCCTATCAATTATTTTCCTATGTTATATCATTCGTACAATTTAACATGTGCCTTTGATTTACTTTGGACCCATCCTTTTGTCATATATTTTGCTTTGTTGGATCTTGGTTTGATTATCTCATGCCATTGGATTATGTTCAACTTGTAGATCTTTAAAGGCATTAACCTAAGGACCTTTTGATTTGGTTGAATTAGTGTAGATCATTAGATATTATGTGTCAGTATGAGGTCTCCCACAAACCATTAGATCTAAACCAAATTCAAACCTTTTAAGGACATTTTGAAACAAAATGGTTATTTTCCTTGATTAAACTTAATGTTCACATGAACGTCATTTGACATCTGCATGAACGTATTTGACATTCTAAAGACCTTGAAATTTAATCATAGATATATTTTTTCTTAAGCTTCATTTTGACATTAGCATGAACATCTTATATTATAGGTCCAACTTTGAAAGCCTATAACTTGAAGTGCAAAAGTGATGGAGGCACCAAATTTTCAAAAGATGTTCTTGAGACTGAAAGGGATGAACCCATTTGATTAACTCATCCTAGGATCCTCCTAAGTGAAGATATAAAATAATCAAGTTGGTCATTATATTCATTCTCACATGACATCCTAGTGATGTTTTAGCTTATTTGGCTAAGTATGGGAAACTTAGCAAAATTTTACTGAGGAGCCAAATTTGAACATGTACAACTTCTACTGTGCTTTGGTGGATGATCTAAAACTTATCATGTAGTAACTAAGGACCACATTGGATAAACCCATGTGATCACTTTTTCTTGAGACTACCACATATGTGAGATATGACCTCTATAAATTTCCTATTTTTAACTTTCTGCTCTTGGATACAAATGTCAAGATGAACACTAATGGAGAAATATATGGATCCTTTTCTTTCCAATACTTATTTACATCTAGAAATATACTCACACTAAATGGTTGAAACATTCTAATCTTAGGATCATACTCCTTCAACTAGATTCTTGGACTACGCACATTTTTGGTATATACACCAAAATTGGTCAACATTTTTAGTGACTTGGTTGGGTAGCATGCTTGTTATGCTTAAGAAATTGTATAATATACATAACTCTTGAATCATCATAGATAATACATGGACCATTTACATTGATTGTAAGATAACCTCTTGACTTGTAAAGATATAAAAAAATCATAATAGGGAAAGAAAACAAACTAAAAAGGAAATGAACCTAAAAAATAAAGGAAACTAAACTATTGAATGATTACGTAGGAAAGAATCACTTATTTAGAATAAAATAGAAATGAAAATAACTAATATGTTATAAAAAACTTGGAGAAAATAAGAAAAACTATGTACAAGGGACTTATCTTCCCTCAATAGTAGTATTTGAAATGTATCCCATTGACTAGGATATGAAGCTCTTCACCATTAATCCTTATGAACTGAAAAACATTATGGGATTTGAAATTGGAAACTATATATGGTCCACTCTAGAGAGAATAAAATTTTGTGTCTTTGTGGCTTGGATCTATCTTCATCCCACTTGAGGACCAAATCTCCTTCTTAGAAACTTATTGAAGAAGTTCCTTTGTCAAAAGATCTATTTGTCATTTCTTGATGGGCCTCCATAGCCAACATGGCCTGATGCCTTATCTCCTTTAGCTCCATGAGCTTAGCATGTCTTATTTCCATTAGGTCTTTGAAGGAGTGAGATGATAAGTATAAATACCATCTTATATATATCTTAACATATCTTAGAACCATTTAGAATTTGAGGCTTGATTACTTATAATTTCTTCATCATTTGACACCATAACCTATTCATTAGACTCTTACTAGTCTTGGGATAGATTTTCATAGAGTCCTTTACCTCTAACCAAATTTTTGACTTTGATATCAATATCATACTCCATGACCTTGGTTATCTAACTACGTCTTTTGTAACTTATATCTTTGTTCATAAGAAAGAATTTGACACTTGGATGTACAACCATCAAATGTATCTTATTATTGGATATCAAGTACCTAAACTTTATAACAGACCTTATAAATAAAAGAATGTGCTTCTCAACAACATAATACCTTGCTTCATATTCTTCTAGGCCTTGAATGAAAAATACTATTAGATGATATAAATTCTCTTTATTCTGATGCATGAGAATACATGATATTGTGTCAAGGTTATCATAGTTATATATGAAACAATCTTTTGTAAAACTAGGGTTCAAGAGTGTAGAATCACTGGCTATAGATTTCTTGATTTCTTCAAAACTTTTCACTCCTTTATAGAAACTAAAACTCTAACCTTTATTTAACATGGCTATAAGTGGCCTAGCTAAAGTAGTAAAATTTAAAATGTATTTCCTTATGAAAGTAATCTTTCCTAAAAAGATTTTCAAGCCTTTCTTATGCTTAGGCAATGATAGTGCAAGAAATTATTCTATCTTATTAAGGTCTAATCTTATACCTTTCTTTGAAATGACATATCCAAGAGGCATACCTTCATTAATAAAGAAAACACAATTTTTTGGGTTCAAAGACTTTCCAAATTCTCTACACCTTTCAAACACCTATTTGAGATTAATAATATGATCATTTGTACTATTAGGGAATACTATTATGTTATCTAGATAAACAAGAATAAAATTATTTACAAGACCCTAATATTCCATATCCATAGCCTTCTAAAAAGTGGCTCCATCATTAGATAAATCGTAAGGCATATTTATATATGTAAATGTCCCCCACTTTGAGGTGAAGGCTATTTTGTATGGGTATTTTTCTTTGACCAAAATTTGGTTATATCCACTGTAACCATCCAACAAACAGAACTTTTTTGAACCTGAAACTAGTTGTAAATTTTTTTCCATTGATGGCAATGGATAATGATCTTTGAGAGAGGCCTTGTTCAAGTCATGAAATTTGGCACATCACCTTATTTCACCATTACTTTTTGGTACTAAAACAAGGTTTTCTACCTAATTTTAGTGCACAATTGGAAATATTATGGCTAAATCAATGAGTTTATGTAGTTTATCTCTCGTTAGAGGTTCAAGCTTTAGATTGATTGGCCTTTACTTATGTCTGGCTAGACTAGTCTCATTTTCTAACTCAATGATATGTTGAGATAGAATTGTATAAAAACCTTTAAATTCACTATACTACCATACAAAGACATTTAAAAAATTTGAACATAACTTAATAAAAGCTTCTTTCTTTGAATATGTGCAAACTTTACCTAGATTTAAATTTTTGCTAGTTGCAATCTCTATATTTATGTAGTGTTCTTCCTTGGTTGATAAAGAAAACTTATATTTTATTAATTCATCATCTCTAATAAATATATTTTTCAAGGTAACCAGTCCTTTAGGCAACATGTTTGTCTTTAATTTCATTATATGATCATCATATTGTTATAAATACTTGTCTTGGTTCTTTGAGGAAAATTCAGCTTCCTCTTGTAAGAATATGATAATCTAGCTATCATCTTAGAATACTTTCCAATTGTCATGGTTTTATGCAATATAAGGTCTCAAAACTACCTTGATGTTTGCTTAGACCTTATCCTTTTTCATATTATCTAAAATATTGAATTGTGACCCAATAACAGTAGGCTATTTGCATGCTTGTTCTAATTTCTTGGTATTGCTTAAATATTGAAGGCTTGAAAGTATTCAAATAGGTCCCATAATATATGCTTAAAAGACCTAATTATTGAGTTCTTGCATATATTAAGTCCCTTTACTTGGTGAGCTACTAGTTAAATATCTCAAAAGACTTGTAAGAAATTAACCTTCATTTTTCTTGCCCATTGCAAATCATGTACTAGTGACTCATATTTAGTGACATTATTGGAACAACCAAACTAAAAAATGAGAGAATAGAAATACCTTTGATTATCTAGATAAATTAACATCACTCCATATTTAGTGCCATGTTTATTCCTGGATCAGTCAAAATATAGTTGCCATAGTCCATCACTAGGATGCTCATCTTTCATCAATGTTGGAATTGGTGCATCATTTTTATGAAGATAATAAACACCAAGTATTTTTTTTAATTAATTTTTAGGGATATATTGATTCCTCTAAATGTATCACATGTATCCTTAGTGTTCAAAAAACACTTCTCATTTTAGAATTCTAGGAATTCAAAGCATGAGTAGTAGGTTTTGGGAATTTATGTTACTTATGGTGAAATAGTGGCAAATCAATATTTAACTATTCCATAAAATTTATATTAATCGATGGTTGGGAGCCATCATGGACGAAATCCTTACAAAGTGTAAGTATCTATTCTATTACTAGTGAATTATGATAAAATATTAAACTACAGATTAATTTAAATGATTATTTATAATGAAATCTAAACTAAAGTGATATGGTTAAAAAAAAAGAAAAAGAGAAGGATAAGGTAGAAAGAGAATAAGTGATTACTGATCTTAGCCTCATATATTATGATAATTTTTCAATTACAACTGAGTATACATTTAACTAGTATATAATGCAAAATAACATAAGCTCATATCTCACTACACAATAGGAAAACCTCTAGGGATGATATAAAGAAGTACAAGTAAGAACTAAATTTACTTTAAAGATTTTATACCACACTTAAAATTGTAAGGACACATTCTAATGTAGAGAAAATAAAATGAATAAAACTCAAATTCATTCAACTAATCTAGCATAATTACAAATTAAACACCTTGTAATCAAAGATGAAACTTAGAATTCATGGAAACTATTCAAATTTAAGACCTAAGATTGACAATTGATAGAAAATCCATGTAATAATTGACACAAAAAAACTTGGATAATCCTTTTAGAATTATTTAATTTTATTAACTACTCAAACTATACAAATTTTTATAAAAATTCTCTCCCTTTACAAGATGGTAGTATTACCTTTTATAGGAGAAAAAGATAGTATACCTATCAGTTACAAGATACAAATGTACAAGAGGTAAAGACAACTATCCTTTTTCTACAAAGTTCTAGAATACATTTTCTTTTCCAAACTAAATTGACCTAGAGAAAATACACTAAATTTTTTTGCATATGCCTTTACAATGGAATATTCCATTTTTAAAATGCTAAAAATGTTTTACAAAATGAAATATTAATTAATTGGTGGGTCCTATGCCTGAGAACTCACTTGTTGTTGCTCTTGTAGAAGATCCATATCTCTTTGATGTTTTTCTTTGAGAAGTTCCAAATCTACAATTATCTTTAGCAGATAGACATACTCTTAATCAAGTAAGTCATACAAGTCTCTATCATCCCTTTCTATAGCTTCCCTGATGCTCTTAGCTTCTACAATATTTTCTTTAGCATTGAAAATCATGCCCATAATTTTATTAATGTCACTACTAGATTAGCTTTGGATTTTGCTTCTTACTTCCTGGATCACCAAAGTGACTTTATTCTTATATTATTCATCATCAATAATTCCCATATCTATATATTTCATAATATTAGCTAACATGGTGCCAAGGAGTTTCTTAATCTTGGTAATCAGCCCTTCATCATCCCTCAGGAGTTTATCCAAGATTGTTGACTAAGAACTTAAACTCTAGATATTTTCCATCATTAGCACTAATATAGTATTTAAGTGGGCTAGGCTAATGATTTTGAATTTATGAATTCTATTCCTAATCAATATATTGATAAGATCTCTTATTTTATCCTCTATATCCTACTACTCTATCATCAATCTTTTGGCCACCTCACTCTGTTATCTCAATGCATCTTATCTTAGCTTCATTGATTTTAAGGAGTCAATCATGTCAATAAAGTATGCTTCAAACATATTTTTTATCGCCTCAATAACTGATAAGATAGCCTATGTCTTCAAGTACTCATTTTCTTTCTCCAAATTATATATTCTTTGTTTCATACCTTTGATGCTTCCTCTGACCTAAGCTAAATGAGCCTTAGCTAGGCTTTTAACATCCTCTTCATGTATGGGTATTTCACCAAGCTACTACCACAAACTAGAGTTAATCTTATAAATGGCTCAACCTTTTGGAATGTGAACTCTTCATTTCTTATCATGGCCTTTCTAGTTATAACTCTCTCTAATCTAGCTATCTCTAGATTGAATTGAATAGTAGTAATTGGTTTAATATACTTTAGAGTTTCAAGAGCCTCCATTACTTCATAATGCTCCTAGAGCATCTATCCACTTACTACTTAATCTCGTAGTAGCCACTATTTTTATTTCTTCTTCCTCCTTCATAAAATCCTTTATCCATGGATTTATGTCATCATGCACATAAATATTTATAGTTTGGGTCAAGGCCCATGAGTGGAATAAGGAGGGCATCTTTTGCATTTTTTGATAAAAGAACTAATCAGTGATGTTTGGTTCATAGATGGGGTATTACTCACTAAGTAAGTTGAATTTACTCATGGGGTGAGTGAAATTCAACTTTGGCGTCTTTTGTCTAGCTAGGACAATTTTTAATTCTACCTTTCTTTTCTTTAATGGTGCCACTAGGACTAGGTCCAAGATAAATTCTTTCACTTTTCTTTCTTAGTTTTTTTTTCATTGAGCTTAAGATTCTTTAGCTTACTCCTCCTCTTAATCATATCCATATGCTTTATTAAGGACCTTGAGGGCATCCTCCACTATTTCATCAAGCTCTAGGGAAATCATGTCTAGATACTCAATAAGAGATGATGGTCTTTGAACTATGGTTGAGATGAGGGTCCCTCACCAAGATTCTCTTCTAGCTTCTCCTTACTAGGACCTTGTGTAACTTGTGCTTGGGGCTATGGAAATTTTATCTATGGTTGATCTTGAGGTGGCCTAAAAGGTCTAAGAAGTAAATGGTATTGAAGGTGTCCCATTTTCCATATGTCCCCTGGTGGATATTCATTAATAGTCAGTCTATGATCAAGTCTAACATTGTGTTTCCTGAACCTAGAAAGTAATTCCTCAAAATTGTTGGCCATAATGTACAGAGTGTCAAGGGACCAAGTTGATGCTCATAAACTATATTAGTTAGTTGCTTACTCTTCAAATGCTTGGCAACCTTATTATAAGGATCCCAATGCCTTAGGTCATCCAACTAAAATCCAAAAGAGTATCTATACCTAGAAATGGTATCTACATCCTTCCAATCTTATAAAATAGTTCTATCAATTATTAAAGGAAAGGGATGGAGGAGGCCTTTCCTTTTCTCCTTCCACACTCCATTTACAACATTAATAAGTTGGTATGTAATTTATTATTTTTCTATTTTATTAGTAACATAGATAGGCCACTTGTAAGGTTGGATCAGAATCCCTTCAATTTTGATCATAGTAAAATCTAGGTACAACCATATGTCTCCCATTAGCTCTACATATTTATTCATTAGAGGACTAATCCTAGGCATGTGGAACCCTATAATGGATTATATTAAAGTAGGATAGACACAATCACAAATGAACTAAATGTGGTGTTTATATTTGAAAATATGTAGTTTTGTATAATGGTGGGAGACTATGAGTCTACCCTCAAATGACCAAATTTTGATGTGAGGGATCCTGGTGGAGGCTAGAAAAGCATCTAGTAGATAATACGTCATAAATAACTAGTTACTAGTGTTATTATTAATAGTTGTAAATTGTCTCCCTAGGTGGATACTGATCATCTCTCCAATTGGAAGAGTGAGCTCATTTTATATCATGAAGTAGGCATATGTACCCAACACTTGTTGAAAATGTCATTTAAGGGGCCCCATATATTCTATTCAATAGGGTCATAATTACCCTAATTCCTTTTCTAAATTTCCAAACTAGGATTTTTCCAATAGGGTCTCAAATCACATGGATCCCTAGAGAAACTAAGGCCTAAGGATGGTGTCTAAGTAATTCTCATTGGTCCATTCCTTGATAGTGGGTAAATCCACATAGGGTTTTCTTTATTTATAGTATCTCTCAAAATCTAATGGTGAAATAAATGTAACTCTCTTATATCTCCCCTCATGAATGATATAGTCATGTTTAATTCTATAATCCATACAAATGGGAGAAAGGATGTCAATGTAATGGAGTACCTTTAGTTTAGCAACAACATGATGGAGACTAGCCATTTAGATTGTAACTAGGTCATAATACCTCTTGATAACTATGGCAATCCTTTTTTCTTCCTTGGTGATGGCTTGCATATCCTCAATGGTCTAGAAGATCTTGAACCAATACCAATCTTCAAGGCTATAATCTCTAGGTTAGTGTCTTTGAAAACCCTTCCCTCATTGTTTATGGATAGATACAATTCTATCTCATCCCTTAACTTTTGTCTCTTAACTACCATGGCTTCCACACTTGAAAATTACTCACAATTAGATTACAAATGGTCTTTGGGTTACTTCTTTATGCTCGAATCACAAGTGAACTTCTTTTATTGTAATCAATCTGAGTTCACTTAAGGCCTTTTATGCAATTTTTAGGGCTTTTGAAGCTTTATTGGTGGTATCTTATTCATACCTAGGCTCATACATGCCTCAAATTTTATTTTGACCCTTTGCCTTTATGTATTTTCATTTTGAGCACACAAGACATTCAATTTTATTGTTTTGTGATTGTGTGTAATTTATTTGGCATCTATCTATCACCTTTCATAGTATTTTACATAAATGCTTCCAAGCACTAGCCATTGTTTTTTTAAAACTAATATTTGGTTTTATGCTACTGGATCATTATTCATACATCAATGTGGGTCATTGATAATGATTTGGGCCCTCACTTATTACTGGTTCCTTTTGGTATCGAGCCTTTTGGTTGTGCCACTTGGTGCCTTCATGGGCTTTCTGAGCTCTGACACCTATGTAAATTACATATTGAATAAGCATCTACCACATGTTAAGCATATAGGCTCCTAGAGATCTGTTAAAAAGTCATCAATGATTTCATGTCATTAGATCAAGAGGCATGATGAAGCATGAACCATTGGATCCTACAAGATACATGAAATTTAATCAGTTCATGGTCATAAAAAGAACATAGGCTAAAATTCGTAAGGCTAAGTCTATTTCATATTAATAAACATGAAAAAACATGGGTTAAGATATTTTATGTTAAGTTTTAAAGTATAAATGATCCCTTAAATGGAATAAAACATGCCCTTTGTCTAAGTAAAAAATATTATATGATCTTAAATTTTATGGCCTCATGATTGTTAAACATGACCTCACGGATGTCAAATGATGGTTGCGTGAACATCAAATTTAAGCTCATAAAGTTCCTAGTTTTGGTGGGATTAAAGTTGAAATTTGTACAAAAATCAATGATGGCCTCGTGAACATAAAAATGATGTCACACAAATGTCAAATTTAAGCTCATAAAATTCTTGTATATGAGAGTGCCACATGGCATCTTCATGGGGCTTCTTGGGCCTTTTGACTTTTTAATGTTGGTTTTGCTTGATCCAATTAAAAGTAATGATGAATTGAGATTCCTCAATCATGATCTAAATAGTTTAACACCATTGGTTCCATTTAATATATGAGACCATTTTCTATCAAAATTTGAATGTGAGAGTGTCACATGGTGATTCCATCGATCTTCATGAGCCTTTGACTTTTTAGCATTGTACTCACTCCATCTGATTAAAAGACATGATGAAATATGAATCATCATATCTATAAAGGAGAAAGGTTTTTAGGTTAATATCCAAGATTAAATAATACTTAGGCTAAATAATTAAGGCTAAGGTCTTGTTCATGTTAATAAACGTGAATGGGGCCTTAACATTAAGGCTTTAGGCTAAATATGTAATATTAAAAGGGACCATGCTATAAAATTAAAAGGACCATAATAGCATAAAATTATACCATGTCAAAAATATAAGGAACAAAAGGGAAAAATAAATGGGACTAAGCATAATTTATTGGCTAAGGTTTGGTTGTGTTAAAAAACATGATGAAGCCTTAACATTAAAAAATAGGCTTAAGTGCAAAATAAATTTAAAATATTCATGACAAATGTAAATTTGAACCAAGGGTTTATGCTAGGGTTTTTTAAGCATGATCCATCAATAAGGACTCCATGAAAAATATAAATATAAGATAGAATACCAATTATAAAACATTAGACAAGCTCAAAGCAAAACCATAAATGAGTAAGCCTACTTCTATAAAAGTGGATGACCTTAAAATTCTAATAATTTTTAAAACATGTCATGGTTTTAGGGTTAAGTTTTAAAGTATCTCAAGGGTACTAATTTTTTAAAATGGGGGTATGTTGACCTCAAAAAATGATGACTTTCAGGGGAAACATATCAATATGTTAGAACTTAGAGACTATGGTTTAGACAAATAGCTAAGTCATCCACTCTACTTGATTAATACCATTATCCATATCATTTTATGGTTGAAATAAACCTTGCACTTTTAGAATTGGGATCAACCATTAATACATATCCATGTTGTTTGTGTGATTTGATTCCACATACTATTTTCCATGGGATTTAGCATACAAATTCTAGGTTTCATATCTGTAATCATTAACACTAACTTGGATCATGTTTAGATATTCATGAAGACCCATGATTATAGTTTAGGGAAGGCTTGGGCATTACTCTGCTGCTAGCTAGGAATCCATAACCTTGATATAGATACCTTTATCTCAACTCATGGCCTTGATCCACTACCAATCAGGTGTCCATAGCCTCGATGGAGATTACCAGAATCACTTATGCTTGAAAATATTTTGATTTTGCATTGCATTCTTATTTTTTATTTTTTAAGATCTTTTATGCTTTCAAAAAGGTTAGAAACCATGGTATCTAAGTTTAAGGATTTGGTCAAGTGTTTGATCTTTATAAAATCACCTATGGCTACAACCATTATCCGAGGTAAGGATGTTTGTTAAGTGTAAGAATGAATGTGCCTCAATAGTTTAAGCTTTCATCCTACAAGTGCAAATCTTATTAAAACCAAATTTTGTGTCAAGATAATGTTTAAGCTCTCATGGAATAATTGGCTTCTTCCATTAGTTTTTACCAATTTCTTCAAATCATAACATTAATATCATATTTCAAAACCAAGGTCAGTATATGTATTAGGTTCATACCCACATTCTTGAACTTTGAGCTTAGGATTGTCCAAAAGGACTTATTATAAGTAAGGAACAAGGAAAAAAAATAAAACACACAACAAAAGTAACAAAGAAAAAGGCAAAAAATAAAGAAACAAATATGTGTGTGTGTGTGTGTGTGTGTGTGTGTGTGTGTGTGTGTGTGTGTGTGTGTGTGTGTGTGTGTGTGTGTGTGTGTGTGTGTGTGTGTGTGTGTGTGTGTGTGTGTGTGTGTGTGTGTTGTGTGTGTGTGTGTCTATATATATATATATATATATAAATGTATGTATGTATATATATACAAACAAGAGATAAGAAGGAAAGAACTAAAATAAACTAACTAGACTACCTACACTAAGTCTAACCATCTTATAAAGTTACTCCATAAAGACCTCAAGGGGAGAGGTAGAGAATTAATTCTTGAGATATTTCCCATTGGCCAGCAATTTGAACTCTACTCCTTGTAAGTCTTTGAGTCTTAAGGTGTTGTCTTCCAGTATGTCTACAATCTAATAGGGGCCAATCCATAAAAGGCTTAAACTTGCCATGTTTTCCCTTAGGCTCAGATGCTTTATCCCAGAGGAGAAGTAAGTCCCCTTGTCTAAACACCTTGATCTTTGATCTTTTATCAAACCACCTCTTCACCATGGTTTGATGCCTACTAAAATTAGCAAAGGATTATTCCCATGTATCTTCATTCTAGATGATGTTTAGAAATCTTGAATTTGCAAGCTCATGGCCTTCTTCCATATAGTCTTAGATGAATTAGTGCATGAACAAATTGAGAGTGATAGGAAAGATATGATCTTGGCCATACACCAACAAAAATGGTGGTGACTTTATGGCTATATTGATCCTTATCCTATCTACCAATAGGGCATGCTTGAGAAGCTTATGGCAAGTCTTAGACTTGTCTATAAAAAATTTCTTGATTACTTTTATTAAGTTATTATTGGTGGGCTTAGACAATCCATTTCTTTACGGGTAATGGTTGGATGAAAACTTAAGACAAATTCCATTATCATACACCCATTCTATCATCTCTATGGATATAAATACAAATCCATTGCCACACACCAAAGAGACTATAGTTTTGAATCTGGTAAATATGTTCTCATCCAAGAAATGAATGACTCGTTTAGTCCTAAATTATTTGGTAGATATATCCTCATTCGACCTTGTCTAATAATCTATGGTAGTTAGTATAAATTTGTCGCCTTTTGATCTATTAGGGTTGATTACCCCTATAAATTCTAACCCCAATTGTGAAAAGGGTTTATCAACCATGGCTAGTTTTAAAGGCATTATTTCCTTGGGTTATTTGGTGTTAAATATTTGGTAGGAGTGACATTCACTCACATTATTGTGAGCATCCTTCAAAATAGTTAGCAAATAGTAGCCAGCTCTAAGCATCTTATGGGTTGTAGTCTTCCCAGATGGGTGCCCATTTCTTAACTTCTCATAGAAGGCACTCATGATTTAGGTAAATTCTTATTTTGAGACACATCTCAAGTAGACCCCTTCAAAGTTATTCTAGTATAAAACCCCATATTTTATTAGATAGTGGGCTCTCATGAGCCTTAGATATCTCTTTTATTCCCTGGTTAGTCTTATAAGACATGTATCATTAATTATTAAATGAATGATGGAATCATACTACTGACTAGATTGAAAGTTATGCTAATCAACTTGTATAATACATATCTTAGGGGTGTTATTAGAAATCATTTAGATCAAGCCTTGGCACCTTACTAGTTTTATTGTTTTCATTTCTATGTCATATTTGTATAAAACTAACATCTATTTACCTCTACATTTTCTAAGCTCATTTTAGCTCAACATGAGCTTTGTGGTAGGGTCAGGTAGAATAACATGCACCTTATTTCTAAGGATATAATGCCTAAATTTATTCACTACCTTAACTAATGAATATTCCTATTTATCAATCAATGAATAATTCAACTTAGAATTCTTAAAGTTAGTACTCATGAAAGCTATTGGGTGATCACACCCATCAACCTTTTGAGTTAAAACAAAAACCATAGTATGGTCAAATGAAAAAGAATATAGATATAAGTCCTTTGAAAAGTCATGACTTATCAAGATTGGAGCCTGGCTAATTGATTCTTTGATGTCACTTAATGCCTTCCTAGATTCCTCATTCCATGAGACATTTGCATCCTTATTTAGCATGTCATTCAATGGCTTGACAATCTCTGTAAAGCTAGAAATGGACTTCCTTACAAAGTTTATTTTACCAAAAAATGATTTTAACTCTTTTCTTCTATCTAAGATATATCTTCCACTCTTTCAATATATATGGAGATCCCATCTTTAGTTATGACATGACATAAAAATTTACCTTTAGTAACAAAAAAGATGCTTTTCTTGGGATTAAGGGAGATTCCATACCTTATTTATCTCTCAAATACTTATTATAAATGCATAAAGTGATATTCATTATTTTTATAAAAAATGATTAGATCATCCATATATATAATGATACACTTACCAATCAGACCTTAGAAGGCATAATCCATGGTCCTTTGAAAAGTAGTTCATATGTTTATTAATCCAAAAGACATTATCTTGTAAATTAAGGTCCCCCATTTAGTTGTGAAATTTGTCTTCATTCTATCTTGTTTGTCAACCAATACCTAGTTATATCTTGAAAAACCATTAAGAAAAGGCATCATAGATGATCCTAAAATAGCTTGTATCACCTAATCAAGAGAAGGAAGAGGATAATTATCCTTTTCATATGCTTTTTAAAAATTTATAAAATCAATGTATAGCCTAATCTTATCATTCTTCATCATAACTAGCACCAAATTAGCCACCCTAGTATAATGCCTGATGGGAAACATAATTCTAACATCTATTAATTACTTGACCTCTTTGAATATCATTTTTTATAGGATAGGGTTCATAGGTGCCTAAAGGGTTTACACCTTTATTTAATAGGTATAGTATGAGTGATGACTCTTGAATAAAATATCTTCAAGTCATCGTAAGACTAAGATATGGCATCCTTGTACTTAGTTAATAGCTCTTTGAACTTCTTCTTCTCAATGTTAGTGTAAGATTTTCCAATGTTAACCACTTGAGGTTGATCTTGAGGGCCAAAATCAATAACATTTTAGTCCTTCCCACTTACTTGAGGAACCTTATAAACCTTAACCATCTTGTCTTGATCAATTAGCCTCTCTAAGGCAATCATGCCTTTAGGAATCTTATTATCATTTAGTTGAATGACCTTACCATCAACTTGTCCTCTCTAAGTTCATTTTCATTTGTCTCATCAATGACACGAGCCTAAAATGCTCCATAATTAGTCATGAAATCCAATATATATTGATCATTAATAAATACCTGAAAATGATCCACATTATCTAGGACTGAAGGACAAGGTATCATCTCAGTACTGAAGTTGGGTGAGTCTTGATCAAGCATGAAGTTGGCTATAGTAGATGCCAACTCATCAAAAACTTGGTTCTCCTCCATTGGAATGGAAACAATACTAAAATCATAAAAATAATCAATTATATTCAAGACCCTAAACTTATAACTCTTGAGGTATGAGAGTTTGCATTGATATTTGCTTCTCACCTAGTTGACTACTAGTTTTGAATCACCATATACTAGTAGCTTTCTAACTTTATTTTTTATAAAAAATTTCAAGCCTAGGATAAGCGCCTCATATTCAAAAAGGTTATTAGTGGAATGGAATTGTATCTTATAGGATTCATGGTTTTCCTTACCATTAGGATCAGTTAGAACAATACTAACCCCAAATCTAGCCTTACACCTAGCCCCATCAAAATGTAGTTTCAACAACATAAGAATAACATGAGTACTTTTATGATCACATACCTTGGTAGTTCTAGGATTAAAAACCATAAGTATGAGTCAATTATGTTTACCCTTTCATTAATAACATTGTACTTAGTGATCATGTACTTCATCCTTGGCTCTCTTTCAACCATGATCTAGTTTGGAACTCCTTTCTAAGGTAGCCATAAATGTGAACAATCCATGGACATGTAGCCATTAATAGCTTTGGTCCATTCCCTGATTAAAAACATCCCATAAACATAAGGATTTTAAATAACTTGGATATCAATAAACTATTATACTTTAGGCTCAAAGGCTAATTTCATATAGGTATTTAATAATTCCCCAATCACCTTGACTCTATATCTATCTGATTGAGTGATAAATATATTAGACTTAATAGGTGTCAAGCTAAGTTATTTATAAATACCTTATGGCATGATATTATTAGATGCTCTAGAATATAATAAACAATTGTGCAAATTCTTACTAAACATCCTGATGATGATCAAGAAAAGAGGAGACTCTACCATTGCTTTGTGTATAGCCAGATTAGCATTATCAACCTTAGATGGTTTGTTGGATTTTTTTGACAATGATTCTCCCAAAAGATCCCTTTTTTCTATGGTATATATTGATTAATGCAATGTGATTTTATATTTTTCATGTCTTCAATAATATTATAACTAGTCTTTCCTAAAGAACTAGGAACATCAACATTATGTTTAGAGGTACTTCCTTTGGGTGGTTCTGGATCATTGCTTTAAGAAGTGTATGGAGGAGTTATAAAATTATTTGGAGGCATTGAGGCAGCCAAGGGCTGTCTCTACTCTCTATTCCTCAAAAGATAGGTCTTTTTCACGAATTTTTAGAAGGCTTAGATTTCTTAAAAGACATCATCAAGTTCGTTATCCTCTTGAAAAGGAAAATCAAATATCTCCACCATGAATGTTTGATCTGTAGGTTTAGACCCTAAAGCACCTACACACTATCCTTATTAGGAGCCTATTAAAATGTATCTAAATATTCTTGGAAATATTCAAAAGCCTTATAAAACTCAATTTAATCAATCTCATCATGCTTGGCTTTATAATGCACTCTATAATAATCAGGAAAAGTAATGTCAATAAGATTAATTTCCATAGTCCTCTTTTCATAAGAAGGTTCATTATTATTATTAATATGGAAACTATCATTAAATATAATATTTTTCCTATTAAGCCTTTGAAATGATAAGTTCTTACTAGATCTCTCTCTAGTATTTTCAACTTGTTTTTGTAGCTAAAGGAAATTAGTGCTTAAATTTTGGACCATTTTTAGGATAGACTCATTCTCATTCTTGGGAGTTTTAGAATGGTGCACCTAGTTATTATTAGTACCAGTAGGTGGTGCCCAATATCTTTGATCATTTGCATTAAATCTATTAGTAATAAGATGACTCAAAAATATTAGGTTTTTGTTGGGAGCATCAAGAGTCAAGGGTAATTGATTTAGATTTAGGAATTGATTCAAGGCTAGAATGTTCTAGTTGTTATAGGGGAAGATGTTTAGAATGGGCATATGTGGATTAATATTTGAGATAGAGTAGGCCATTTATCCCTAGGGATGAATTTCATAATTTATAATCATAGATTCATACTAATCCTTGGCTAATGAAGTTATATCTAGAAGAGATCTTTTCCTAAATACAAAAGTCATGAGATCTGCTGCATCCTTGTAGATTTTCTAGAGATAAAACTTCATCAAGGTTATATAGTTATATGGTCCTACTATAAATATTATATAGCTTGACATTAAAGGACCTTATGGGCTTGCTTACATCCCTCTTAATGGTAGTGAACTAGTGGTATATGACACATGGACTAACAATTTTGCCAAATTGGTCTGTGAAAAACATTATTGAAACCATCCTAGCTAGTAATATAATTTTCAGGAAAATTGAGAAACTATTTATATGTAACATCTTTAATAGTAAATGAGAACAATCTACATGCTAAATATTCATGTATAATATTTAGCAAACTTATTGTAGATTTAATATATTTAATATGATCTTTAGTAGTTACAATACTAGTTGGACTAAATGTTAGCAAGTATTTTTTAAGCTTACATGGGAGATCATGTACCACACCTAACACGTTGATTAAAGAATATCCCAACCAATCCATACCTAGATAAATTTCAAAGGTAGGAGTACATTGAAGAGGTGACTTTGTCAAAGGCTTGGAATGTTTATGCCCACCTTTATCTTTCTTGGTTCTTTTAAGGAATTTTAGCTCAAACAAAGGTTATCTTGTCTCATAATGTGATCTTGTTTGAATCCTTAGCAATTCTAGCTTGAATATTGAAGATCCTAGTGGAAATATGACTTGTCATGTTAATATTTATAATGAATAAGGATTAAACCTACACATTAATATAATTTTTCAAATATTGTATAAAGATTAATAGAGGATGTCAACCTTTAACTAAGCTAGCTGAAAGATGTCTCTAATTATGCAAATATGGTCTATCTTTATAATTTCTAGCTAAAATAAACCTAGATTTATGAAAACTATACCAACAAGCTATTCTAACATCAAATACCACAAATTTTCAAATCTTAAGCCATCTTTACCAAAACTAAGAATCAAAATTCAAATAACTTTGATCTTTGTCTAAAGGAAGCACAAAGATAGATAAAAGGCCATAAAGATCAATGATACTTAAATTATTAATCAAATAATTATACAAAAGTGAAAATATAACATTAATCTTAGATCAAGAAACATATGGAATAATCAAGTAATCCAATTGCACTGGGCATGTTTTGCCATAATGATACGGGCGCGCTGGGCGTGCATCAAAAATTTGAAAGTGTTGGGTGACTGGCAGAAGGCGCTCTTTTAGAATTGAAAACCATTGGTTTATAGGTAGGTGGAAAACTAATTGTGGAGAACCAGGTAGGAGGTACAGACCTTGGAGGAACTGTAGGAGGTGTTGAGAAGAATGCTAGGTCAGAATTTTTGGCTGATGTAAATAATGGAAAGAGTGGATCTGATCCTTTTTATGGGATCTGTGTATCCCAATTAGATTCTCCACTTGCTTTTTGGGGTAGTAGCTTGAAAAGGATAAATATTATGTTGATTTTAATATGGTAAAATCCTTAGAAGTGCTGAAGGTAGGGTATTTAGAACAAAGGAAGTGGTCATCTTTGTTTGGCAAGAAACCCAATGGAAAATCTCTTTTCCTGCCAGTGACTGCTAAGTCTTGTTGGGAGAAAGGTGAGTTTCAAGTCTTTATTCTAGATCCTTTTATATATATTTTTCTATGTCTTCCATGGATTTCACCCTTATGGATAAATTTATAGGAGCAAGACTAGATCTAGAATCTATTAAAAAAATGGTTAAAAGGAAATGGATTATTTGAGGAGAGGTAGAAATGGCACCAATGTTGAATGGTTTCTTCTCATTTATCTTCAACTATAAGGAAGACATGAATATGGTTCTATGTGGAGGACTGTGGTCTTTTGGTAAATGTTCTCTCACTATTAAAAAATGGGAGCCTAACATGGATTTCTCAGATTCTTTTTTCTCAACCACTCCCATTTGGGTTAGACTTCTTGGCCTCCCTTTAGAGTTTTGGCATGAGGACATTTTTAAAGGTATTTCCAATTCTTTTGGTGAACTTGTGGCATTGGATAATGCTATGGCTTCTAGATCCAAACTTCAAAGTGCCAGACTTTATGTTAAAGTGACAGATCTGAATCATCTCCCAAAAAAGTGGATCTAATATCCAAGCTGGGCAAAAAAACTCAAGGGATTTTTTTTGAAGATTTGCCTAATTCTTGCTATGCTTGTAATAAATAGGGGCATCTCATCAAAAATTGTCCTTCCAAAAGTAGAAATCAACTAAGTAGTGTTTTAGATGGGAGAAAGATCCAGCAAAAGAAAGAATGGAAACCCAATGAAGATCATCAACAAGAACAAAAGAATAAGAAGATTCTAAAGCTTTATATGCTAAGGAAAATAAAGAGCCTTCTTTTCAAGATCCTAAAGCTCCACATATCAAGGCAGATAAAGAGTTTTCTTTTGAGAAAGAAAATTTTGAGAAAGAAGGAAATGGGCTGCAATCAGATACTAAAATACCTGTACAAAGAATAGATGATTTGACAGATCTATCAAAACAAATAGTTTTCTATCAAAGGATAGAAGATTAATGGAGAGATATTGATGACAAAACTATGCTAAAAGAAGGTGAATACTTGGCTAAAGCTAGAAATAAATTAGAGGAGGGAAATTTTCTTCTTTCTCAGTCCAAGGAGATTCAGGTTGATAATGGTATTCCTTTGGATGAGTTTCCTGTGAATGATAATGGAGAAAATTTAAAGCATATTCTAAACCAAAGAAAAAGGGATGAAAAATAGACCAATAATAAGGGGGTAGAAACAAGAAGCAGTAAAAAAGACCAGCAAACAAAGGTGAAACATCTTGCTTCTACTCTAGATAAATCTAGAAAAAGAGATGAACAACATTTTAAGGTGAAATCGGATGTTGTTTCTCCTGATAAATCTAGAAGAAGATCCATTAGGAAAACTAGAGAGCTAAAAAGTATGCAGAATATTGCTGATGGTAGGTAGGCAACTATTCTAGATTTTACCCCAAAAAAATAGATATTAGATCATTACTTGGAATATTAGGGGGCTAAATACAAACTGGATAGTGATGTTGTCCTTGTATAACCTGATTTTGTTGCTACTTTTTAGTAGGTTGTAGGATTGCTTTTCCTGGTGCACGATAATGCTTTATCTGTTTTGTTTCTATTAAAGGGTTTTGGAGCCCCTTCAAAACCTATTTTTACCTTAATCTAAAACATTAATCTTAGATCAAAACACTAAAATTAATAAATATTTAGCCAATTCACAAAGATCTACCCTCCTTCTAGAATCATCAATACTTGTTTATGCCTTTAAATGTATCATAGGTGTTTTAAGTGTTCAAAGAACACTTCTTATTTTAGAATTCTTGGAATTCAGAGCATGAGTAATAGGATTTGGAAATTTATGTTATCTATGGTGAAATAAAAATATATAAATTTTTAAATATTACACAAAATTTATATTAATTGATGGTTGGGAACCATCATGGACCAAATCTTTACAAAGTGTAAGTATCTATGCTAATACTAGTGGATTATGATAAAATCTTAAACTACAGGCTAATATAAATGGTTATTTATAATTAAATCTAAACTAAATGTATCTAGTTAAAAAATAATAAAAATATAAGAGTAAGATGGAAAGAGAACAAGTGATTACTAATCTTAGCCTCAAACATTATGATAAAGTTTAAATTACAACTAAGTATACATTTAACTAGTATATAGTTTAAAATAGCATAAGTTCAGATCTCACTACACATTAGGCAAACCTCTAGGGATGATATAAAGAATTACAAGTAAGAACCAAATTTACTTGAAATATTTTCTACCACACTTAAAATAACATTAGGACATTCTAATGTAGAACAAATAAAATGAAGCAAACTCAAGATCATTTAACTAATCTAGCATAATCACAAATTAGCAACCTTGTAATCAAAGATGAAAATCAAAATTCATAGAAAATATTCAAATTTAAGACTTAACACTAGAAATTGAGAGAAAATCCATGTAACAATTGACACAAAAAAACTTGGATAATTCTTTCATAATTCCTTGACTGTATTAACTACTCAGAGTATACAAATTTTGCTCAAAAATTATCTCCCTTTACAAGATAGTAGTACTCCCTTTTATAAGAGGGTAAGATAGTATACCACTCATTTACAAGATACAAATGTACAAGAAATAAGGACAACTATCCTTTTTCTACAAAATTATAGAATACATTTGCTTTTCCAAACTAAACTGACCTAGAGGCAATATGATAAAAAACTTTTCATATGCCTTTACAATAGAATACTCAATTCTAAAATTTTTACAAAGCTCTTACAAAATGTAATATTAATTAATTGGTAGGCCCTATGCCTGAGGCATCATTTTTATTGCTCTTGTAAAATCTCCATAACTCTTTCATATTGTTCTTTGACAAGCTCTAAATCTACAACTAAATTTAGGATATAGACATCCTCTTGATTAGCTAAGTCATCAAATTCTCTATCATCCCTTGTCATATCCTCCTTGATGCTCCTAGATTATGCAATATTGTCTTCATTAGTGAAGATCAATGCCCATAATTCTATTGTTATCATTGCTACATTGGCTCTAGCTTTTGCTTCTTACTTCTTACATCACCAAAGTGGCTTTGTGGTTATATTATTCATCATCAATAATGCCTAGGGCTATAGATTTCATAAGATTTGCCATGATGGTGAAAAGGAGTTACTTAATCCTTGTAATCAACCCTTCATCATCCCTCAAGAGTCTATATAAACCTATTAACCTAGCACATAAACTCTAGATCTTATCCATCACTATCCCTAATATAGAATTTAAGTCGGCTAGGCTAATGGTTTTGAATTTAGGAATTATATTCCTAATAATTATATTGATGAGATATCTTATTTTACCTTAACATCTTACCACTCTATCATCAATATTTTGGATACCTCACTCTACTATCTCAATGCATCCTATCTTAGCTTCATTGATTTTAAGGATTCAAACATGTCAAAAAAGGATGCTTCAAACATCTTTAATATGGCCTAAAGATTTGATAAGATAGCCTATGTCCCCAAGTCCTCATTTGCCTTCTCTAAAGTTAAATATACTTTGTTTCATACCTATGATGCTTGATCTAACCTAAGTGAATGAGCCTCATCTAGGATTTCAACATCCTCTTTATGGATGTGTATTTCACTAGGTTATTTCCTACCAACTGGAGTTAGCCTAAAAATGGCTCAACCCTTTGGAATGTGAACTCTTTAGTTTCTAACATAGTATTTCTAGTTATCACACTCTCTAATCCAGTTGTCTCTATATTTAATTACATAGTATTAGTTATTTTAGTATATTTTTGAGGTTCAAGAGCCTCCATCTTGGTACTACTTCATGATCCTAGAGCATCCATCTTCTTTTTACCTAACCCTATAGTATCCTCTATTCTTATTTATTCTTCATCCATAAAATATTTTATCTATGGATTTATGTCATCATGCACATTAATATTGATAGTTTGGGTCAAGGCCCAAGAGTTGGATAAGGAAGGGATCTTTTGCACTTTCCCATAGTGAACTAATTAGGGATTCTTGGTCCATGGATTGGGTATTCATTGCTAAAAAAGTTAACTTTACTCATGGGGTGGGTGAAATTCAACTTTGGCCTCTTTTTTCCAACTAGGAAAATTTTCAATTTTTCTTTTCTCTTCTCTAATGGTGCCACTAGGACTAGGTCTAGGGTAACTTATTTCCCTTTTGCTTTCTTAGCTTCTTTTTTTTGAGCTTGGGATTCTTCAACTTGATCCTTCTCTTCATCAAAGCCATATTCTTCATAAAAGACCTTGAGAGCAACCTACACTATTTCATCAGGCTCCTAGGTAATCATGTATAGGTACTCAATGGGAGATGCTAGTCTTTGAGTGAGGGCTGAGGATGAGGGTCCCTCACCAGGTCTCTCTTCTAACTTCTCCTTGCTAGGACCTTGTGTAACCTATGCTTGGGGTTGTGGCACTTCCATCTATGATTTCTCCTAAGGTGTCTTGGAAGGTCCATGTAGTAAATGGTATTGAAGGGGTCCCATTTTCCATATGTCCCCTAGTGGATTTTCATTAATACTTAATCTATGCTCAATTCTAACATTATGTTTCTTAAACTTAGCTAGTAGTTCCTCAAAATTGATTTCCCTAATGTGAAAACTATCATAGGAACCAATTTTATGCTCATAAATTGGCTTAGTTAGTTGTTTTCTCTTTAAATTCTTGGCCACCTTGTCATAAGGATCCCAATGCCTTAGGTCATCCTTCTAAAATGCAAAAGAGTCTATGTGTCTGATAATGGTGTCTACATGCTTCCAATCTTGAAAAATAGTTCTACCAATTATCAAAGGGATGGAGGAGGCCATTCCTTTTCTCCTTGCACATTCTATCTACACCATTAAGATTTTGGTATGCAATTTCTTATTCTGCTTATTTGTTGGGAACATAGATAGGAAACTTGTAAGGTTGGATTAGAATCCCCTCAATTCTGATCATAGTATAATCTAGGTACAACCAAATGTCTCCCATTATCTCTAAATATTTCTTGATTAGAGGATTAATCCTAGGCATGTAGATGCCTTTAATGGATTCTATTAAATCAAGATAGACACAATCATAAATGAACTACATGTGGTGTCTATATTTGAAAATATGTAGTTTTGAATAATGGTGGGAGACTATAAATCTACACTCAAGTGGCCAATTTTTGATGTGAGGGATCTTAATGGAGGTTATTAAGGTATCTAGTAGATAGGAAATCATAAATAATTGATTACTAGTCTTCTTCTTGATAACTATAAATTGTCTCCCTAGGTGGATGTTGATCATCTCTCTAATTGGTGGAGTGAGCTCCTTTTCTACCAAGTAGACATAATATACCCAACTCTTATTGAAAAGTGTCATTAAAGGGGACCCATATATTATATAAATAGGGTCATAGTTACCCTAGTTCCATTTATAAATTGGGAAATTAGGATGTTGCTAGTAGGGTCTTGAATGACATAGCTCCCCTAAAGCAACCAAGGCCTAAGGATGGTGTCTAACTTATTCTTACTAGTCCATTCCTTTATAGTGGGTAAGTCCATATAGGGTTTTCCTGATTTATAATATCTCTCAAAATAAAATGGGGAAATATATGAAACTCTCCTAAATCTCCCCTCATGAATGATCTAATCATGTTTAATTATACAATCCACAAATATGGGAACAAGGATGTCAATGCAATGGAATAACTCTGGTTTAGTAGCAGCATGATGGAGACTAGATATTTAGAATGTAATATTTTGTTTTTCCTTGGTGATTGATTGCATCTTCTAAATGGTCCAAAATATCTCAAACCAATTTTTATTATTTGTGTTTAAGGCTGCAGTGTCCAAGTCAATGTCTTTGAAAACCCTTCCCTCACTGTCTGTAGATAGATATAATTCTAACTCGTCCCTCAATCATTACCTTAAAGATGTCATGGATTCCACACTTGAAAATTTCTCACAATTAGATTGAAAAGGGTTTATAGGTTAGTTATTTTGTGCTCAAATAACAATAGAACTTATTTTATTGTAATCAATCTAAGTTCACTTAAGGCCTTTTATGCAAGTTTTAGGGATTTCAAAGCTTTAATGGTGGTAGCTTATTCGGACCTAGGCTCATATGTGCCTTAGATTTGATTTTGAACCTTCACCTTATATTTTTGCATTTTAATAACATAAGATCTTTTATATTATTTTTTTGTGCTCACGCGACACTTATTTGGCATCTATCTAGCACCTTTTGTGGAATTTTTCAAAAATGCCTCCAAGCACTAGCTATTATTTTTTTTTAATTTCTCTTTGGTTTTGGATTATTATATCATTGTTCATGGATCAATGTGGGATATTAATCATGATCTGAGTGCTCACTTACTATTGGCTAATTTTGGTATCAATCCTTGTGGTTGTGCTACTTCACACCTTTATGGGATTTCTCAGCTCTGACACCTATGTCAGTTACATATCAAATGAGTATCCATCACATGTCAGGCCCATGAGTTCTTAGAGCTCTATTAAAAAGTTGTTAGTGATTTTTCATAGTTGGATCAATAGGCATGATGAATCACAAACTATTGGATCCTATAAGATACATGAACATTAATCATTGCATGGTCATAAAAATAAATTAATCTAAAATACTTAAGCCTAAGTCTATTTAATATTAATAAACATGAAAAGACTCAGGTTAATATATTTTATGCTAAGTTTTAAAGAATAAATGACCCCTTAGATGGTATAAAACATGCCCTTTTATCTAAGTAAAATTTTTAGATGAGCTTAAATTTGACAACCTCATGGATGTTAATTACAGCCTCATAGACATCAAATGATGGTCACACAAATGCTAAATTTAATCTCATGAAGTTTTTAGTTTTGGTGGGCTTAAAGTTGATGGTCACATAGACATAAATGATGACCCCTTAGATGCCAAATTATATCCACATGAAATTCAAATTTAATCTCATCAAATTTTTGTATACAGGAGTGCCACGTGGTGACTTTGTAGGGCTTCTTGGGCCTTTTGACTTTTAAATGATGGCTTCTCTCCATCTAATTAAAAACTAAGAGAAAGTGAGAATCATTGATCATGATCCAAGTAGTTGTACACCATTAGTTCCATTTAATGTGTGGGACCCTTAGTTATCAAACTTCAAATGTAGGAGTGCCATGTGGTGACTCTACAAATCTTCATGAGCTTTTGACATTTCAGTGTTGTGCTCACTCCATCTGATTAAAAGCCATGATGAAACACAGACCATTAGATCTATAAAGGAGAAAGGTTTTTAAGTTAAACCCCAAGATGAAATAAAACTTAGGATAAAATGTAAAGGTTAAGGTCTTTTTTGTTTAATAAACATGAATGGGGCCTTAGTGTAAGTCTTTAGGCTAAATAGGTAATAATAAAGGGGACTATGACAAAAAATTAAAAGGACCTTGCTAGCATAACATTGGACCACATCATAAATATAAGGAATAAAAGGAGAAAATAAATGGGACTAAGCATAATTTTTAGGATAAATTTTGGTCATGTTAAAAAACATGACCAAGCCTTAACATAAAAAATTAGGCTTAAGTTTAAAATAAATTTAAAATATTCCTACCAAATTTCCCACCAAATGCAAAATTAGATAAAGGGTTTATGCTAGGGTTTTTCAAGTATGATCCATCAACAAGGGATAAATGAAACCTATAAATATAATACATGAATACCAATAATAGAAACATTAGGCAAGTGCAAATCAAAACCATAAATCAACAACCCTACTTCTATCAAAGTGGATGACCTTCAAATTCTAATAATATTCAAAACATGTCATGGTTTTAGGGTTAAGATTTAAAGTATCTCAAGGGTCCAAATTTTTAAAAATGGGGGTATGTTAACCTCAATAATATCATGTTCATGTAAATAAAGAGCTCATTCATCAAGTAAAATATCTAAGACTCCATCTAAAGGTTATTAAGATTCATCCTCATTATTTTCTAACACCTTGTCTGAGATAACACAATTAGTGTTCACCATGCTTGCCATATATCACTCCAAATGAAATATTTCAATAAGTTCATAATGTGTTTTCACTTTTGTTACATACCTATTTATGAACATTAGATGTGTCCAATCAGTTGACAAATATCCTCTAATTTTTGAAGTAAAATATTTCGATAGACACATGCCAAAATAGGGAGGTAGGTCCACTATAACTACATATTGCTAAATAATAACATTGAGGCAAAAATGCAATGTTATATTTAGGTATTTTATCATTACTACTATTTTTTTTGGTGACCCATATAAATTTAATACTCCTTTGGTATTTTCTCATCAACAAGACCAAGCTTGTCTATAATTTGTTTGGGCATGATAGTGCTACTAGCTCTACTATCTACCATACAATTATAGACTAAATAGTCACCTAATATCAAAGAGAGATAAAAATTATGGGTCTTGATTAAATTTAAATTATATTTATACACCTTTTTCATGTTATGTACCTACTAATTAGGTTGTTTGATTTGTTGGTCTGAGTTGGCTAAGACAACTTCTTGTTTCTCAGTTGGTTCCTTAGATACTTTGAGATCTAAAAGTTCTTGAATTAGCTTGTCCTTATGCCTTTGGATGGAAATTTAATCCTACATGATAATAATAACATTTTTTTTATTCATATGATCAATAATGTTAAAGTATGTTCCACTAACCTTTGGCTACAATTTTTGAGCCACTGGTTTTTCTCTAATTAGAGGCATTTGGGGAAATTTCACTATATTTGTGTTCTAACTTTTCTATGCTATAAGAACAATAACTTAACATTTGAAATTATTTAACACAAATTAGGAACACTATAAGAATTGATCACATCCTAATCTTATTCAACTTCTTTTCTTTTAGTTTTAGTCAAATCTGTTGCTTGATAATTTGTGTTACTAGTTTCACCAACTTAGTTGAATGCAATGTGATCATCTAAATGCTAATTGACATTGATAACATCAATTTTCCCTATAAATTTTTAAGCTTATCCTTGTATTGACATATTCTTGTCTTTATATTGACCACCTTGAAGAGGGAATTCTTCTTGTGTCATCTATGGCATGGTAATCTCTTGTGGTACCAAAGATTGATTCTAAATGTCATTTGGATTAGAAGGCTACCAACTTGGATCTTACATTGAGTTATTTTGGGGAACAATAGATTTTAAGTTTTAAGGCACATTGGTATAAAGTGTTACATATGGATTAGTTTGTGTTATATCTCCTTGATTTTGATAAGGTTATCTGTTATCCTTGAAACCTTGATAAGGTTGTTTTTGGTTATTGAAAGACCGATAAGTAATCTAGTTTTTCTACTGATAAGGTCTACCTTCATAATATTATCTCTTAAGTGAAATAATTTATTTTTTGAAATCTTGTAACATGTTTTCCAAATCACCAATCTCACTAGATTAATTAGGAGGGGATACAACTTAGACTTTTGGAGATAGAATAGGGTCTATAGATGGAATTTAGGGAACTTGAGGGGGAGGAATAAGTTGAAATTATAGAAAAAATGGAATTAGAGGCATTGGAGAAATTTTACCAACTTGAATCAAGCTATTCTCTACTCTGATAGCAATTTCATAGGCATTTGGTAAGTTATTACCACCCATAGACTGTATCATGACACTAATATTAGAACTAAGGGCCTTAAGGAAGTACAAAAATTAATACTCTAGAGATGGTCTAACCAATTTAGGGATCCTAATCCATATCTTCTAAAATCTGAGGTTAAGGTCTGACATGAATTCATGGGGGTACCTTTTTATGGTAGTCAATTATTCAACCAAAGGTAAATGATCATACTTTTCTTCAAATTTCTTAACTAAAGATGCACCTAGCTCATCCCAAGTAGATATGGAGGTCAAAGGAAGATTCATATACCATTTTAATGTTTTTCCCTTAAAAGAGGCATCAAGTAATCTGAGAGCCACATTATCTTGAGTAACATTATGATCAGAACATAGATTGTCAATATCTTGGATATACTCAATAATATTAGTTTTATCCCATTATACAAATAATAAAGGGATACATTTTATATCAAACATAATAATTCCATCATATGGGACAAATTTAGGGGACTACCCTTGTTAAATGGGATAAACACTTGATTGTTGATAACCATTTGGGCAAAAGGGATTTGGCTTATGTGGATAATAGATTAGACTAAAACAATAAACTAATGAAAAGATAAATACTACTTTGGAGGAAAAGTCCTTTTACTATTGAATATTAATATTTTATTAGAAGTAGGATTTAATTCAATATGTTCAAAATAAGTACCTTTACTTGATTTAGTTATTATAACCTTTGGCAGGAAAACATTTATCTAAAAGATGTTGTGAGCTCTGCAACCTAAAGGATATTCACATTTTAATGATGGTGGATCTCTCATAATTATATGAATCTTTATTATCAATATTAAATTTCAATTATACCAAAGAAAACTTTTTCCACTGAGTGTGCCAAAATTGTTGGGTTTTAGATTACACCCTAGCTAAGCAAGGAGATTGTTCAGGTTCTTTTCTCAAATCCAGATGAACATGGGACTGATCCTAGGTTGTAGACATCCTAAAAATGGATCAAAACTTTAGATAAGGTTGACTTCCTTATGGATATATCACCTACACTAAACCTAAACTAGCACTTGCTTGGAAAAGGGAGAGAGAATTGACAAAACTTATAAAAACGTTTTAAAAAAGTGGTGATGTACCAATGATTTGATCACTCTAACTCACACAAAACACACTATGAGACACTTTTTAGACTAAATAACATCAATCTCACATAAGTATTTTATAATAAGGCATTAATTAGTTATCAAATTAGTAAGAGAGGGCAAATATCCACTTTCAAGATAGAATAATAAATTGTGAATTGCACTTATTATGACCTATAAGAACTACTAAGAACCTCTTTAAAGTAAGAAAAACTTAGACATAATCAAGGAACATATATTCACTTAACCATAGTATATGAATTCATAGAACAAACTTAAATCTAGCTTAGAAAATGATGGAATTTAGTCTTTATTGCATCAAAAAGGTGTCATAGTACAAATTTTGATAGAGTCTAGTCATACCTAAAAGATGGATAGATGATCCATTTTAAGGCTAAAAATCTTGCATTTATAGAAAAAGGAGAAAGATAAATATGCATTGGGAGGACCAACTACTTCTGATGGGTTACCACTAATTTGAGGATGTTGTTGAGTCAGGATCTTATCAAGAAAGCACAATTTTAAAGCATTTTGTAAAATAATTTAATGCTCACTACCCTTATCCATTTATCAAATCTTTTCTTAGAACTCCATGATATAATATAATGATCTAATAACAATTATCACATCTTAGAATTGGTATAAATGTGCCACATCTTCATTAGGTGGCCAGTTAAACTTGAAAATGTGAACCATGATGATGTGAGACACAAGTCCACTATATACAAAAACCAATCTTAGACCATTAGTTTTCACACAATCACTGGTATATCCTTGACTAATGTATTAGACCCAAAGGATCTATTTCATCTATATGTAGCTTTTTTGATGATGCTTAGTTTATGAACTATGGACTTAGTTCAACTTTAGTTCTCCTTTGAGCTTGACTCTTCTACATTTGCTTTGCCTAGCTCTAAAATAGTTTCTTTGACTTCCATCAAAAATTTCTTGAGTTTTCCCTTTTTTTTTTGGCTATCAATTGCCAACTCTGATTGTCTACATCATGCCTAAAAATTCTTATGCTTATTGGTTCCATAGATCATTTTAACTTATTGACCCTACCTCATGTCGTTAGATCTAGATGTACAAATTCACGCAAGTCTTTAATCTTCTATCAGGACCCACTGACTTTGGACATTTGTCCTCTTTGTACTCATCATCAAGATCCTTTAACCCTTTTTGACTTTTCTCACTATGTTTGATCAAGATGTAAAAATTTATGTACACCATTGATTCTCTTGGATGCACTTTCTTGTTAGTTTTTTTTCTCTATCAGATTATTATTATGATTGAACATGAGCCCTTGATTTAGCTCAGACCCATCTTTTTGTCATAGATTTTTCTCTTTGGATCTTGGTTTGATTATCTCATTCTATTGGATTATGTCTATCTTTTAGATCTTTAAAGGCATTAAATTGGGTACCTTTTGATCTAGTTGAGTCCGAATGGATCATTAGATCTTATGTTTTAGTATGAAGGCTTGCATGGATTGTTAGATCTCAACCAACTTCAAACCTTTAAGGACCTTTTAAACCCAAACGGTTACTTTCTTTAATTAAACTTGATGTTTTTACAAACATCATTTGACATCTATGTGGACATATTTGACATTCCAAAGACCATCAAATTTAATCATAGATATATTTTTTCTTGAGCTTCACTTTGACATTAGCATGAATGTCTTATGTTGTAGGTCCAAATTTGAATGCCTATAACTTGAAGTGCAAAAGTCATGGAGGCACCAAATTTTCAAGAGATGTTCTTGAGATTGAAAGGGATGAAACCATTTTATCTATTGGTCTTAGGATCCTTTTGAGTGAAGATATAAAATTCTTAAATTTTCCATTCTATTCATTCTCACATGACATCCTAGTGAAGTTCTAGCTTATTTGTCTAAGTATGGGAAACTTAGTGAAATCTAACTAAGGAACCAACCTTAAACATGCAAGACTTCTATCATGATTTGATAAATTATATAAAACTTAAAACATAGCAACTAGGGACCAATCTATATAAACCCATGCAATCATTTTTTCTTGAGACTACCATATGTGCAAGATATGACCTCTAAAAATTGCCTATTTTAACTTTCTGCTCCTAAATCCAAATGTCAAGATGATTGCATAATGGAGAACTGGATGGATCCTTTATATTTGAATACTTATTTACATCTAAAAGTATACTTACACTAAATGGCTAGACCATTCTAATATGAATATCTTGCTCCTTCCACTGAATTCTTGGACTACTACCATTTTTGGTATGCAGACCAAAATTGGACAACAAGTACATAATATTGAAACTATTTGTACATCTTATAAACTATCCATAGAATTTATTGAAGAATACATGATAATGATGAAATTATTTTTCAAGATCATGATCCACCCCTTTTTATTAAAATTTTAATCAATAATACCCTTATACAAAAATTATTAGTAGATGAAAGATCAATAATAAACATACCTCTCTTTAGTTAATATAATGGATTGGATATAGTAAAGATAATATTAAACACATTCATCTCACATTTAGAAGATTTGATTAAAAAAATAAAAAACCACTTGGTTGTATTTATTTCCCACTAAGTATTGGACCTAAGACAACATGCACAAATTTCATGGTTCTTGATTTATCACTATCCTACAACATACACTTAGGTCACTCATGAAAACATTATATGCAGGTTATTTCTTCCTTAGGTCATCAATGTATTAAATACATTCATAATGGAAAATAATACAAACATGAGGTTTTTCTTAATCCATCTATTATACAACTAATAAAACCCAAATGTCAATATTGGATTCAAAACATTCCATGCATTAACAGTGCACCTCTACCTAAATTTGTTAACATAAATCTAGATCTATAGGTCACTCTCATTAATTTTTAGGATAATGAGCCTAAATAATTAAAAAATAATTGTAATGCCACTAAATTACCTCCTTACATTGAAAAATGGATTCCTCCTTATTTACTTCCATTTTATCGTACCATTCCACTAAAATTCCTCATCCATGTAATGCATATGAAGCTTCTTACATAGAAGATGATTTCACATATGATGAGTATGGAGTGGCTAAATTATTTCAAGATCCTTTAAAAATGTCTCCCCAAAAATTTAGTGACTTAAGTGAATCCACTTTTTATTCTCCCATAGAAATAGATGCATGCACTGTTTCCCACACATATGATGATAATCATATCATAGCCGAAACCCAATCATAAGACTTAGAAGTACAACACTATCAAAATAAATTATCCAAAATGCATTCCTCTAACCATGATTTTTATGTTAATCACATATAAAATTATATTAAATCACAATGTAAAGGTTATGTATCTCCCCTTAATCCTCCACTCTTAGATACACTATGGGTACTTCAAGAACTCTCAACTCCTAAACTTTCTACACTTTCTACATAACCAAACATTTTATAACCTTTTTATTCCATTGATACCAATATGGATATGCACGTCAATAAAAATTAAATTTCATCAATGATTCAAACTAGCACACCTATGACCAATTTGGTTGACTCCACTCAACCTAATACCCTTCAAATCAAACCTACACCCAAAATTATGTTAGATTCTAAAGCCATAAATGTAAGATAAATATATTCTAAATATGACTGTAATGGTAACCAAATCATTGATATCAAATTAGATGTCAAATACTATGGGCCATTACTAATGTTTCTTAGTGATGAATCTATACTAAAACTACTCCATGAAAGATAACCTTAGCTTCCATGACAACATCATAAACTTGGAAACATTATGTAAAAAGATATTTTTAAAAATAATTTCATTGCTAGTATGGATCCTACAAAAAATACTATTTATTCTTTGCCTCCTACTCCATATCATTTATATGATGGAAATATTATGCTCATTTAAGAAACCACACAAATATAATATGATAGACCAACATGTACTCGATCTATTACTATTTCTAAAGATCTCACTCCAGAAGAACATGATAACTTTAGTTTTGTTATTTGACAAGCATCTTGAGGTATTTTATTGTTTATAAGAATATATGCTAGATATTTATCCTATCATTGTCATACATAATATCATCATTTAACCAAATGTCAAACCTATAAGACAAAAAAACTAAAAATTTCCACCTAAAATTTCTACCTTATATCATAAATATATCATTAAAATTTTTGATGCCAAATTTATAAAACAGGTTGACTACTCAAAATGGGTATCAAACATCATTCCCATTCATTAAAATTTCACTATGGCTATTGATATATGCATTTATTTTTGAAATTAAACTTATGATGTCCAAAAGATAACTTTACCTTATCTTCAATAGATGCCATAGTTTATTCCAATACTAGATATGAAATGTTATCACTTATGGATGGTTTCTCAAGCCATAACCAAATTCACATAGCTCTTAAAGACTAACATAAAATAATGGTTTAATATATAATGGGTTACGTATTCTTGTGTCAAAATTCCTTTTGGTCTTGAAGATGCTGAAGTAACCTATCAACATGAAATGACCCACATTTTCCATGATCTCATACACAAGATAGTGGAAACATATGTAGATGATCTCATTAATAAATATAAAATTTGTACAATGCACCTCAACAATCTAGCTATCATTTTCAACTAACTAATTAAATATAAAGTTAGAATTAACCCATAAAAATGTGTATTGGGAGTTAAAACTGGTAAGCTTTTAGGTTTATTAGTTTCTCTTCAAAGCATTGATATTGATCCATCCAAAATAAAGTTCATCATCAACATGCCTGTTCCTCACTCCATTCCTAACATATGTAGTTACTTTAGAAAACTTAGATAAATTCAATGGTTTTTCTTATAAATGGCTTACCATATTTATTATGTCAATTCACTTCTCAAAAAAATGTAATTCTTTAGAATGGATAAATTCCTAATAAGATTCATTTGATAGTATGAAGGAATATTTTCACTACCCTTCTAATCTTTGACCACCATAAAAATATTATCCATTTATTTTATATACCTCCTATAACCCCATATAAATTAGGGTAATTATTTCCCAACAATATGAGATTAGTAGAGAGTACATTATCTATTACATCCATTGAGGACTCATTTATTATGAAAAAATTTATACCAAATTGTAAGTTGATTTCCTTGTTATATATTTCGTATATGAAAAGCTTCATTAGTATATGCTCTATTAGACCACTTATGTCATTGTTCATTCTAATACACTTCATCATTTCTTCTCCAAAATATTCTTACCTAGAGATAGAATTAGAAAATGGATGGTCTTATTGATGGAATTTGACATACAAATTATTACACAAAAATATGTCAAAGGACAAGTAATCATATAAAAACTTGTATTGACATCTTTACTAGTCAAAAATCAGCTTCAGGATTATCTCCCTGATGAATAAATTCTTATATTTAAGGTCCTAACTAATATATTTCTCTCAAATATTATTTTCATAATTTCACTACTTATCTATAATTAAATTGTTAATAAAATATTGATATCACTTTTGCTACCACTAAACCTAAAGTATTTACTGAAGAACTACCTCAAGTTACCATTGATTTGATTCAAGACACTCATAAATTTCACTTTGATAGTACAAAATTCCTCCAAGGAGTTGGGGTAGGATTTGTTCTAATAAATCCACATGGTATGATCATATCTTAAACATTTCATGTAACTTTTGATGTCACTAATAACATGTTTGACTATGAATCTCTAATATTAGGCATGAAAGTTGTAATTGACTTAGATATCAAATATTTATATGATCTAGGTGACTAATAACTTATCTATCACTAGGTTAGTTTTTATTACCGATGAAAATGTAAAAAATTAATCGTATATCATCAAATGGATACTACACATGGAAAATAATTTGCTTATTTTAACATTGAACCAATTCCAAGAGATCAAAATGTAATGTTATTTCTCTTACTTCATCAACATCTTTATTTCACCCTCATCAAGTACTTCATGATTCCTAATTTCTTATCTAAATTATAAAATCAAATTCTTATATAAAAAAAACTATTAGATAATATGTCACATTGTGGTTGTCACTATTTAAAAAATCCCATGGTATAAAAACATAATTTAATTTATTAAACATCAAACTTACCCTCTAGACATAAATTCTCCTTAAAAGACTCAAATACTTAAACAAGATTTGAAGTATGTGTTTTGATCCAACACCCTTTACTACCATATTTTAGAAATAACCTTACTCAATTGTGTAATGTAATAAGAGGTTCTTACTCTCCTCAAATAAGCATAGAAGGGCATTTGTCATGGTTACTATAATAGACATGCTACAACCTATAAATTCTTGCATATGGGTTAATTTTGGCATAATTTACAAAAAAAATCTATTAATTTTGATAAAAAGTGTAATCCTTGTTAACTTCATGATGATATAATCCACTCATCACTACTGAGCTCCAAACAGTGGAGTCTTCCTAGCCATTCTCTATGTGTGGATTATACCTCATTTGCAAATTACCTCAATCATAAGATGGACATGTATTTATTATTATTACTACTAAATATTTTTACAAATGGGTAGAATCCATGCCTCTTTATAATTTCACAAGAATTACTATTTAAAAATTTATTATTAACCAAATCCTTGTCATTTTGGAGTTCCCCATACCATTATCTCTGATAATGGTGGCAATTTCAAAAACAAAGACATGAAATAATTATGTGTCTAAATTTAAAATTTATCACAAATTTTCCACCTTACTATCATTAATGTAATGTCCAAGCAGAGGATACTAATATAATCCTAAATAAAATCTTACAAAAACTATCTAATAAACTCGTATTGATTGACACCTTCATCTATATCCTTCACTTTAGGTTTACCATAGTAGTATACATACTACCATTAGGACAACACCATTATCACTTGTATATGGTTCCAAATTAGTATTACCATTAGAATTTTAACTGGCATCTTTACATATATCTCTTCACATTATAATTATTTATGAATAATTACATAAATCTCATCTTCATGATTTATATTTTTTCGATGAACACCATATGGCTCCCTTAAAACATAATTGCCAATACAAGGCTTCATTGATAAACATCATAATAAAATTGTGAAAGTATGAACATTTAATGTTGGTGACTTAGTCCTCAATTTAGATTATAAAAATGACAAAGGGAAATATGTCTAAAAATGGTGGGTCCCTTCCTTAGTAAAAGACATTCTTGGTCCTGATACTTATCATTTATAGACTAATGAAGGACATGTTTTCAAAGAACCCACAAATGTAAAAAAATTAAAGAAATAATTTACTTAAATATCTCCTTTATTTTCATAATTATATATACTTTAAATACTAATACTTTTTACCAAACTTCTCCAAATATCTCTCATTTTTAGTAGTTTATTCTATACATAAAATTTAGTCCCCATTTTCGATATTTTGGTTTATATTTATTACTTTCATTTAATTCATGAGTTACATTATAATACCATGGATATGACCCAATCTTCCACATGAATATATTTTTATTTTATACATCCATTTTTAACTATTTCTCTTTGATCATAAGTCTGTTATTTTACAAAAAAATTATTTTACATTTTATTTTTTCTTTTGTGAGTTGTAGTATAAGACCATGGATAAGACCAAACATTCCTCACAAATACCATTTTCATATTTTTTACCTACATAGGATTGGTTTTATGATTTTAAATGTAATACCATGGATAGGACTAGGATTTACTCATAAAATCTATATATTCTTTCAAACCTTTTACAAACTTAGTGTTCTTATTAGAATTTAAAGAAATGGTTAAAAGTTTGTGAATGCATATTCTCAACCTCAATTTTTATTTCTTATGTGGATAAACATTTCAAGAAAAAACTATGTTAACATGTTTCCATAAAATTACATATAATCTTATGATACATAATCATGCTTACATATCATTTTATCCCTTTCACATTGTCACATTTTTTAGGAATTGGGGTAATTATTTGTATCCCTTACTTTCATTCAATTTTGGAAAAAACAAGGTCAAGATCAAGATAAAACTTTTATTTAACATGATTAAACATGACTCTTAGTTATCATGCTATATAAATCCTCTTCCTTAGCTACCAAGTTTAAATTTTTATAATGATAGTCATTTTTATCATCTATGTTCACTTATCCGAATCCCTATGGAGGAGGAATAGAAAATCCATAAAAAATTTAAAAGACAAATCATTTATAAAATGAAATGATCAAAAGGAAATATAAAATTCAAAAAATTAAAAATAATAATAAAATGTGTGATTCATAACACATTTCCTATTCCTAATTGAAGCTCAAACTCCAAATTTGGCCTCATAATAGAGCTGAGGCCCATTAGAGGTTGGTAGGCTAGTAGATTGGATTAGAGAATTCAAAATTATTTATAGTTCTACCTACTTTATCATACAAGTATCTAATCTTTGTAGTAGATAAATGGCTCTATAATGGGTCCTAAATAATGGGGAACACATTGTGGGAAGGTAAATCCATTTGAATTTTTATGCATATGACATTCATGGGATGACATTCATACTTCATTAGATACCTAAGATTTGTGTGGTTAGAAAATTTTATTTATATTCTTTAATGTCAAAAAATTTCTTGTTTTGATAAAGTTAAATTTTATTTACTGACTTAGATAAAGAGTTTATCTACCTTGATTTTTCCTACATCTCCCCTACCACCCATTTCATTCCCCTCTTGATAGGTAAGTTTACTTCTAAATATGTTTCCCCATTTCTATATTTCCTCTTCTTCACATCTTAAAACATGTTAACATTACTTTTTTTAGGTTTTATCTATTTTAGAAAAAAAAAGTATGCTTGAGTGACTATGGATTGTTTCTTTACACCATTGCTTTAAATTTCTATAATTTATTTTATTTTATTTAAAATTTTAAAAATCACTTATCATTATTTTTGTGAACAAGTATGTACATTTCTCTTTTTTGTACATTTTCCATTATTGATTCAATTTGGATTATTACTTCTCACACACCAATGTTATTTTTACTTCATGTAATTTTTCCATTGATGAATGAGTTTGAATTATTACTTATCACTCATCAATATTGTCTTACTTTATGTTTCTTATCCATCTTTATCTAAAGTTTTGTTTGTTACTCCTTGAAAAATTGATGTTAGACTTATCATATTACTTTTATATATCCTTGGTTTGATTTAATTTGTCACTTGTGTTACTTATGGAACACATTTTGTTTGCATATTTTAGTAATTTAGTAAGCTTATATTTTTAATTATCTAATTTACTCTAACTTTGACATGGTAATATTGGTTATAATCTAGCAGTTATCACCCTAGCTTATCAAATTTCCATGTATGTCATGCCTACACATTTCATCTATTTTGACTTCCCTATGTTTTTTTATGTTTTATCTTTATTTTTGAATCCTTAAGGTTTTTACAAAGTAGTCTATGTTCCCTCCATTATTAAAACTATAAATACAATATAAAACCATTAAATGATAAAGTTAATCCAAGTTTTATAAATATTACTTGTTTATTTTAGTTATTTCCTTATTTATCATTTCAATTTATGCTTATAATAAAATTCATTTATCCCATTGTTGTTTGTTGCCATGTTCTTATCCTAAATCACCATTGCATATCATAACTATATGACATGTGATGAGATTAAAGTGGGGCATAAGTATATGCAAAATATTTTTAAACTTTATTAATTACTAATTATTTCTCTCTATAATAACCCATAAATTATCAATCTATCTAAGTGCATGCCTTAAAGGGTGTACCAAGAAAGAGGTGGTAGACCTTATTTGATTTGCAATATTGTTTTACCCTATACCACCACATAAAACCATTAAAAACCCCTCTAATACATTTCCATAAATTTTAACACCTCACTAACACTCTTCTCTAAGTAACACACAACCTTAAATAGCCCCTACCTAAGCAAAACCCTTTTTTACCATTTTTCAAACACATTTGATTAGTTTGAACTAGTTTTGGGATTAGTGTACATTACAAGACTAAGTCATCCTAAGACAACTTATTTTAGGAATTAAGGACATTATTTCCCACCTAAAGTTTTATTGGGTTGAATCGATTGGCTAAATTTCTAAAAGGGCTTAGGGTTAAATTAGCTTATATATACCCCTCTTTTAATTCATTTCTGATATAATCATTCATTTTTGCTTCTTTATGATATTCATTTCTACCATTATACTTGAGTAGTCATTGCTTAGGGTTTCATGCTTATTGAAGGAGAACCTTTGTCTTTTAAAAGACTGAGATTCACAAAGAGGTCCTTGGATAGACTATAGTCCATTTTCATACTTAACTTCTTCAAAAATTAAAACCCTCTTGAAAAGAACCATTGGCCAAGGGAGAGGTTGAGGCTCAATGGGTTCATCTTCAAGGTAAGTATTCTTAACTCCTAATATTATATTTTAGTATATAGATTTAAATAAATAATGGATAATGAATTTATTGTCTATCCTTGCTTAATATTACCCCTACATTGACTTGAGTAGAGTTTTACTTTGAATATTTATTATTTATGTTTATCCATAATTTGTACCACAAGATTTAATGAACACTAGATTAAATTTACTTTATTATTACATTGTATACCTACCTAAGGTTATTTTGTGGTATTTCTTGACTAGAGGCTTTATAAACCTTTCTAATTATATTATATGATAAGATATCCCATAGGTATGTTTATAAAATCCATATTGGTAATGAACCTAATTATCTTAGTATTTCAAGTGGTATCGTTTGTTGATTTATCTTTTCTTAGTTATGATTTATTTGTAGATCATCTTCACTTTCACTTGCAATATAGTATGCATGACTTTAATTTATACTAGAAATATCATTACTATATTAAATGTGGTGAAAATTTAGTTGATATTTAGGATTATATAAAACCTCAGTGTCATGCACTTGGAAAGCTTAGACCTTGGATGGTCCTCTCAATTTTGGACCTTTCATTCTTCCATAAGTTTGGCATTCACTCTCTATATTATTCCCCTTAGCCTGTATTTTTGCCCAACTAGTATTATTTTTATGATATAGGCCTTCTATATTTCCTATAATACTTAAAATTTACTTATCTTCCATATCTACAAGTTTTAAACTTATACCTACTTTCCTACTCCTTAGAGACTAATGTCTTAGACAAAAACTAGCATCAATGTTAGTGTTCTAAATTGACACAAGTGTCTAGTTACCTAAAGTAATGGTCATCCCAAGTGATTTAATGCAAGTTAATTTTCTCAAGGGATTGACATAAATATAAAATCAACCCTCATTCACTCCTCACCTAACATACACAGTAAAATACCTAGTGATCATACCAAAGAGTATTTAATTAAAAAAAGATTCCCTATTTCCATACCAATCATAGGAACACCACATATACAAGTATTTAGTGGTAAAAGGGTATCCTAATAGCATTATTTTACAAGTTAAAACATAAGTCACTATTGTACTTACTTTGCACATATTGCATGATTTACATACAAGCTAACACATATGGTAGAACTACATCAGTTTAAGCCCTTATTCAAATTATTGGATATATAGGTAGCACTCAATGATAAAGGGGTATTTGGGGTCAAATTGACACCATATTCCCACTAACCCATTTTCCCTCAAGGTCACTATAAATATGAAGAACTATGGTTTTTAAATGTCATGAGGAGTGATAACCCATGACCCAAATTTGAATACACTAGAATGAAGGTGAATTAAAACCCATAAGCATCTAAGTTGTTGCATCATTTTAAAATAGGTATTATTTATATGACACTTGAATCAAACCCAAATATTAGTGTTGACACAACTATTCTAGGCTAACATTAGTGTCTAGATCTCCAAAAACATCTAATCTAGATTCTAAGGACTATCCCAAAAAATTCCTTCCATCCTAATTTATACCTTTTATATGTCTAACATGATGTTATCATAATTATAAATTAATTATGTTACTTATTTTTCATTTCAATTCATAATTTAGTTTTACATTCTATATTTAGCCTATTCTTAGCATAATAAATTCAATGCATGTTTATATCTAAGTTTATCACCTCACTAGCCTATTTTAGATATGATTATCACCCTTGTCCATCATCATTTATATATTTTTAACCTTATCTACCCAAGATAATATTGTCATCCATTTTATGATTAAACACCCTCCTTGTGTTGGAAATAATCCACACTTAAACTAATGATGGGATAGCCATAAAAGGTCTAGTAGCTCAACTAGTAGAGCACTCCAATAGCAAATGGAAGGTTCTAGGTTTTATTCCTATCTGGTATATATGAGTTGTATCTCAACATGTGGTATTAGATCCTGGATATGATCCCTAAGAAACTGTAATATGGCTTAAGGGGGATGATGGAATTAATCCACACCTGGAGTGACAATGGGTTGGCCATAGAGGGATCAATAGATTATTTAGTATATCACTCTAACATTAAATGGAAGGTCCTATGTTTGAGTCATATCTGGTCTATATGAGTTGTAGCTCAACACCTTGGATTATTAAATACTTAGGTAACATTCAGTCATTATGGGGGTGATTTGGGTCATCTCAACCCAATTACACTCCAGTTTTTTCTATTTTCATAATTTTAGTTATTTTGAAACCCTATTATGGTTTGAACATTTACTAAACTATTTTTAGGTATTTCACACACTTATGAAATTCAAAATTGTACATACAAACCTAGTTCAAGATGTCATAAATGATCTCGACTTGAGTTTTATAAATTTTTAGTTAGGGTAAAGATTGACCAATTAGATTAGAATTGGTAGTTATTCATGAACAAAATTAGATGGTTTTGACCATATAAATATTTAACAATAACATCTTATCACTTTTAGATCATGTTTTTGTTTCCCTGTTTCAGTTGTCTTTGAGATAAAATAGTCAGATCTAGGGCATAAACATTTAGTTTTATATTTTCAATTCATATTAATTCTTATTTCAATTATGTGTAATATTTTTTATTCATTATTTTATATTCATTTTTATTCTCCAAAGTTCATTTCCAACATTCTAATTTATTCCAGTTAATTTATCTTAAGTAGTGTTAGTTTCCACATTAATTTAAATTTTTATAAAGCATATTAGTGAGCCCAATTAGTGTTTGAAAATTTACAAATCCTAATTCTCCATAAAGGTTCTAACCTTATTGATAAAATATGAAAAATGTCTTCTTATGTTTTAATATTTTATCATCTATATTGATATTACTACTATTTTTCATTCAATCATTGCTTCAAAAATATTGTCCTAGGGTTTACATAAATTCTTGGATGTTTGACACTACAATAATTTTCTTTTAACCTTCAATCTAAATCTGAAATTAAAGGAATTATTTTTGACCTCAAATATAATTTTTGACATTGGAATAACTTTATTTTTACCTTATATATGATATCTAACATTGAAAGCATAATATTTAGACTTTGAATTTTATAGGAATTTACTAGTTACCACACACAAAAATTTCCATTTTATGTCTAACATTTAATTTACCTCTATTTATTAAAGTATCTATTTTATGTTATTGTTTACATTATCCTTCTATTTATGATATTTTATTTCACTTTTATATTGTGAGATTTTTAAAACATATATAGATATATTTGATTAACACTTTTTGCTTCATTTTTTTGAAAATGAACTAAAATCACATGCTAGGACATAACTTAAATTAATTCAAATATTTTTAAAATAAAATATTACACGGGAAAAAGATAAATCATGTATTTAATATTTCATAAAGTTTACTCATAAATAGCCTCAATTTTTTCTCAATTATTATTATTTCAACATTTAATCATAGCTTTTACCAGTTACTAATAAATGAAAAATCCATGTATAACTCTTTTCAATTTCTTCTATCATCCCTTATAATATTGTGATAGATACTTTACCTCTAACCAAGTCCATTCTATCACTATACTAATAGGTAAAGTGATTTCCAAATGAAGATAACCAACATGTCCTTCCTCAACCCCATCCACATCCCACATATCTTATTGATGGTGTTTGTATCCATATTCAATCATAATTACCTAGGGTGTTTAATTTTTATCCCTTTAAGATCAATTCATTACTATGATAAAGTTAATAAAAGAGTTAAAAAATTAAAATTATTACTTTTGTTTAAAGATCACATCATGGATAAATAGTAGCACATATACAAATGATCTAGAGAATGATAGTGTTAATTAATCATATACATATTCATATATCTATTTTGTGCCTAATAAGACTTCATATCAAGACTGGAGGATAAAAAAATATACTTTTACACCTGGTAATTCAAAAAGTGAACAGAAGGCTAATAATATTTTGAGTGAGATTATAAGATAAAATATTCAAAATAAGTTGATCAAATTACCTTTTATGCCTCCTCTAACATATATAAATGTTATTGTGCATATCATAGAATGCATGGGTATCATACATAATTGTTTGGGTTTGAAGAATAAAATATCAAATATAAATGACAATGGTGATCCTATAATTTACATGCATATATAGATATACATACATACATATCAATAAACCACCTCACATTATGTCTGCATCTCCTAAAGAACAAGTGCAAGTAGAAAAAGTGAAAAAGTCAACACTAGTGTAAAATTAACAAAAATAATGAGCATGGATGAAAAAAAGTTAACAAATAGTTACAAATGTAAAAATTATAGAAATAAAAGATTCAAAAAAATTAGAATAATAAAGATTTAAAAAGGAAAAATATGAACAAAAAGGTGAAAATTTAGAAAATACAAAGGTTACAAATAAAATAATTTAAAAAATAAAAGACATTAAAAGAGCAAATTATGTAGGAACAAGAAAGGTTATAGAAGCTACAACAAAAAAAGTTACAAAAAGATAAATTATTTAAAGATACGTTGAAAATTAAAATTCAAGATGATCAAAAAATGATTATTAAGAGAGGGTTTCTAAAAAATAGGTTCAAAATCAAGATATACCTATAAAATATATGTTACAAGTAAGATTTTAAAGGATTTAATCAAAAAGTGTTCATCATATATAGATCGTTTGTTTCTTAACCCCTTCATATATGGAAATAAATGGACTAATATTGATATTACATCATTTTTAAAGCTAATATATGTATTATGAAACTTCTCCAATGTATTGAATATGATATTAAACACTTGGGTAACATTGTAGGGCTCCAATATTGTATTGGTTCCATTGAGCTACTAGTCACACTTAAATAAAAAAAAATGTCCTACTATATTTAATATCTTCCCTACCTTAAATCAATGTAGTGTAAAACTAGGAATATCATGGAGGATAACAATGGGGGAGACATAATTTAAAAATTATGACTATGTCACATTTGATCATGAAAGTGAAATGATTATAGTTTGAAGAGATGATGAGTTTTTAGAGTAAAAGATAAAAAATAAGAACATTTCTTCAACGAATATTCAATAAATACATATAATATCATAAATGTAAAGGCACATAATACAATATAGATGGAAAATAAAAAATTAAAAGGTTAAATAACATAGTTTGGATTAGTTGGTTTTGCATATACATATATAAAATATGATAAAAGTGGCATATCACAATTTCAGGATCAAGAGCATGCTTATGATTATGATGATTATTATTCAAAATATGATTGTAATGACATGACTAATATGTAGAATGAAAATGTAAACATAATTGATGGCTATAAAACACATAATATAGGACTTGCATAAATACATCCCCTTGATGAGATATTTGGTTTATAGTAACTAAATTTTATTGTACATAGCTTATTAATTATTGAATTATGTTCTTTTATTTATTATGCATGAAATCAATTTGATAAATTATTATAAGACCTTAGCTTCTATTAAATGTTTGGAATCTTGTCTATTCTTTTTCACTTTCTAGATTTGAAGATCAAAACAATGATCAATTCATATTTTGTTAGTTGTCTCCCTATTTGTACAGTCTATATTGACAAGTTTGCATTTTTTCAATGTAAAATATAACCATCCAATTTATGCAAATAGTTATTAAAACTACTGACCTCAATAGTTCTATCTTAACCTTGGGAAATTTTCAACCAAAAATAAAAGTTTGAGTACACAAAGTCTTTAATACTATCTATTTTTTTGACATTCACTCATTTCAATATGTAAACCATTATTTATTAATGCAACACCCTTTTTTATTGTGGTATATTGATTATATCATTGACAAACTTAGACACATGTAAATTTGATGAAATGAGGATGTACAATCAATATTTTGTTTACTATTAATGTTACTACATGCTTTTAAAAATTAAAATTCATATATAGTGGGGGAATCTTTTTGATACATAGAAATATAATCACTTTTAATGCATATTTCACATTGACACATGTCATGGCTTATTCATACATTTATCCTTTATTCTAGTTTTAAAACCTCGCTTATCACTTGTTTCTATTATTTCTAATTGTAAAATTCCAAAAAATTATATATATATATATATATAATACACACACACACACACAAACACACACACACACACACACACACACACACACACACACACACACACACACACACACACACACACACACACACACACACACACACACACACACACACACACACACACACACACACACACACACAAAGCAACACCCTTTTTTATTGTGGTATATTGATTATATCATTGACAAACTTAGACACATGTAAATTTGATGAAATGAGGATGTGCAATCAATATTTTGTTTACTATTAATGTTACTACATGCTTTTAAAAATTAAAATTCATATATAGTGGGGGAATCTTTTTGATACATAGAAATATAATCACTTTTAATGCATATTTCACATTGACACATGTCATGGCTTATTCATACATTTATCCTTTATTCTAGTTTTAAAACCTCGCTTATCACTTGTTTCTATTATTTCTAATTGTAAAATTCCAAAAAATTATATATATATATATATATATATATATATATAATACACACACACACACACAAACACACACACACACACACACACACACACACACACACACACACACACACACACACACACACACACACACACACACTGTGTGTGTGTGTGTGTGTGTGTGTGTGTGTGTGTGTGTGTGTGTGTGTGTGTGTGTGTGTGTGTGTGTGTGTGTGTGTGTGTGTGTGTGTGTGTGTGTGTGTGTGTGTGTGTGTGTGTGTGTGTGTGTTATACACACATACATACATACATACCTACATATACATGGCTTATTCATATATTTATCCTTTATTCTACTTTTGAAACCTTACTTATCACTTGTTTCTCATTGTAAATTTTCAAAAAATAATATATATATAATTCAAAACTAGAAAAACATTCAAAATATTTTAAAAATCCAAAATTAGAACATGTGAATGATTATACATATATCTTACCTCATTTTCATATGTTATTTATCTCATGATAAGTACATAGCATATTATTTTTCTATCACACATGCATTTCACTAGTATTCTTGAGTGTTAGGTAGGACACGCAAACTCTTACATGGATTAATGTGTTAGACTTGTCTCTACATATTAACCTTGATAAACTGATGGCCTCTTATTTATAGGTGATAATATGTATAGGTTTTATCATTACATAATTCATATATTGTTGAGTTATATTATTTATGAATGTATTACTAACATCTCTATCTTACATTATATGGATATTTTATTTGATAGGATATGATCACATTGCATATAAATGGTTAGAATAAATTTCTAGTTCTATTTTTCATTGATGTTATTACTTACTTATACATAGTAACTTATAATTTTTCTTGTATAATTTTTTTTGCCTTTTGTTGTTATGTGAAAAAAATCTTGAACGTCTCCATGAGATATTTTTAGGTATGTAAACATTTGAACATGTCCATTTTATTTTGGAACTTGGCCCTTTGTTGTGTGAGATATTTAAACATGTTCCTTGTTTGTTACATTATTCATGTCCTTTGTGTGTGACATTTGGCCTTATGTGTGAAATTTATACTTAGTGAAATTTGAACATGTACATTATGTGTGACCCTTGGATTTATTATATGACATTGTTCTTATTGGGTGATGTGCTTATTGATCTTGTTAAATTTGATGAATGTCATGATTCATATCATGCACTAACTAACATGTAAGATACTAATTATATTACTATGAGCTTCATCAATACATTTTTGTATGCCTTGCCTCATATATTACATACATACTTTAAATGATGAAAATATTACAATGGTGACATAATTTTCACATATTTTATATTATTCAATGATTACACCATACTATGCATGCTAGAGTTGAATGTTATTTTGAGATGAATGATTTTTATTAATAATTACTTCACTTAAAAAGTGGAAATTTTTAGTGTGTTTTTCATACATGATATAATCCTTTTCCAAATCAAAAATCAATTTCAAAAAAAATAAAGATGAAAAAGATGATAAATGATTTAAAATTATGTCATTGACATATATAATAGCAACATATTACATGTATATGCGCTAACATTATATTAAAAAAGTACCAATTCACACAAATTTGAGTAGATGATACAAGTTTATACACAAGTTTCAAACATAATTTATAATTAACATCTACATATCATTATATATTCTACATTTATCAATCAGGGCATGCTAAAAATTCATACACTATGTTTTTTTTCAAAATTTCAAAATTATTTTATAATATATATGCATTGTATGAGAATGTGTGTATTAATTTCTATATCAATCATGCATTCAGGAAAAAAAATGCAATTAAATATAAAATCCATATATAGTGGTCAATTCAATTGAAGTACATAATGCATAACTTATAGGTTCAATTCCCTCTAGTATTATTCTAAAAATCCATTTTGGATTTGAACATGTTTCATGTCTTGGTATTACAAATACCATTTGAGTTAAAATGAGGTTTTTTCATCACTCAATGGGTATTAATTTTTTTTAAAAGTTCAAATTAAATTTGGGTCTTCATTACATCCCAATTCTCCATTGGTTTAACTAAGGAACTAATCTCTCCAATGCTTTAAGGAAACATAATCTCCAAGAGAATTTACAAAAGAAACATTGGTTTCACACATACAAGTGTATATCTCCCTTTCTTTTTAAATTCAAATTTGAAATTCAATAATTTTTCAAATTCAAGGTTTTTCAGATTTTAATTTTTAAAAGAACAAAGTGACTATTTCATGTGTTTTTTAGAGGTTACAAAAGACTACGATGCCTTACACATTTCAAATAATAGATAAAATAAGAAGTCACTATTACAAAATAAGGTATTTATTTATTTTAATCTATTAATTTCATTTATATACTAAATGAATGGATAATGTAGTAACCTAAATTTGGTCATGAATATTAGACTATGTCAATTTTCACCCTAATTCACTTTAATACACTTATGCACTCTATCATGACCTATTAAACCACCTCACCCTATCCTAAGCACTTGTATCACCCTATTTATCTAATAAATTTTTATTTTACACCTACATAAATTTTATAAATGATAAAACACCTATAATAATATATATGAACTTTTCGTATCCAAAGAGTTTGCATTTTTCCTTATAGGACAGGACTAACTAATTGGATTAGTATTGGTAATTGTTCTTGACAAACATTTAATTTTGGGCTTGATCACACCCAAATTATCCATTGGTTTAACTAAGGAACTAATATATTCAATTCTTCAAGGAAACATCATCTTCAACAAAAGTTTAAAAAGTAATTATTGTCACCAGATCTTGTACCTTAGATGAGGTTGCTCAAGCCTACTCTAAGATTTAGGCAAAATTGGAACACCTCTAGGCTTTTGGGTTGACTATAGTATATGTATACCATTAGGTTTAAGGGCTAGCTCCTGAGATTGACCTTTATGTGATTATCACCTAAACTAACTAATTGCTTGGATGAAAAAAGGTAGAAGTAGACATGAAAGTAAACTACTCTAAGGTAGTGATACTCCAAAAATATTTCCACAAGATGATCATGCTCTTACACTAAGAGACATGACCTATAACACTATATTTAAAGTCCTAGAATTCTCTAACATTAGTATTTCAAATATGGAGATGATATGAATGAAATTACTTAAGGTAAGTGGACCAGAGTTAAGTTACATACACTAAGGCTACTTGTACACTTGAAGGGAGTCAACACACTAGTTACACTCTATATGACCTGTTATAATTAAAAATTATTATACAAAACATGAAAGGATAAATAGAAGTAAGGATATAAGCTTATCACTAGACCTCACCATACATCACTTCACACACTTAGATAAGATGTTTTGAACTCAAAACTAGATTGCATGTATTATTCAAAGACAAATTAAAACATCAAACTAGTAGGTTTTCATCATAACAGATGTGGAAATAGAATACAAGAGACAAAATGGCTTGGATTTATAGAATGTGTGAGAGGAGAGAGAAGAATGATTATAAAGAATCTTAAGAACAATTTTCAATATGAGAGAGAGAGAGAGAGAGAGAGAGAGAGAGAGAGAGAGAGAGAGAGAGAGAGAGAGAGAGAGAGAGAGAGAGTTACATTTATAGGAGAGTGGATTATGAAATAGACCATGAAAGGTCTCTTTGGACAAAGACATTTATTTAAAATAAGTGATTGTAAATTTTACAAATGAAAAGTCCTTGTTAAAGAACTTAAGGATTATAATATTGATCAAAGTTATTAAAATAAAGATAATTGGATTTTTAAAATAATGCTTTTTCTAATCACCTAAAAGTGAAACTTAAGTGATAAGAGTGATACTTAAGGAAGCTTAGCCCCAGACCTGCCCTAGAGTCTATTTTCACACTTATCCAAGCTTAGTGCAGGCCAAAGCATCCTTAGTCATACTTGAAGCTATTTTAGACCCTCATTATTTCATCATGGCCCTTCATGCCTAGGTTTATACCACTTTGAAACTATAACCATAATATGGGAAATAATGCCACATGGTTCTAGTGTCTTAATAATGGTGCTATTGTATTTTATTCCTCTTTTTACAAATGACTATCTTTTCAAATGTTATATCCCATAGGGTCAACCTAAACCTCTTTTAACACCTGTACAAGAACCAAAATAGTAAATAAAATGACTTTTAGCCCTCTAACCACTAGATTGAAATTAGATGCAAATTACATAGGTAATCTTAGAACAATTTGTGCATAATTAAGGTTATCAATCCATATTTTTCCCTACTTCTACATACTACCATCTAAAGCATTCTTAAGCTCAAATTACTTAAATTTATAGTCTCAAACACATTCAAATAAATCCAATCAATTTTAATACTAGATACACTTGAGATTCCACTAGTACTTAGGTGGGGAGAACTTCATAAAGATTTATCCTTATTAAGTGTATTGGTATGTAGGCAACTCTCTTCATAGCAAGGTGTTGAGGATGTGTAGCCTACCCCACTAACAAACACACTTTTCAACTTGTATCAAATGGAGGCCCTAAAAACATAGAGGATTTGGGTTTGCTCATTAATTCAATCAAAATAGACCGTATACAATGTTTTATAACTCATGTATGTAGGAAGAAACCTTACAGACCTAGACATAGTTGCACCTAGAAGCTTTGGATAGTCTTACACAGAAGACACTACCACCAAAAATACGACACTAATGCTACATGGTGATACTATCCAATTAAGGAGATATTATATAAGATGGGGTTTTATACCTAGATCCTATTTATCAAATTAAGATCAATCTCTTCCTCAACTTTTAGCCTCTAGATCATCTATCTTAGTCATTTTTCAACTAAGTTCTTACTTGCATTATTTATTATTATTTTAGAAAGGTCAAAATTAGACAATTATATATCAAATCAGTAGTTATATCTATTATATATATTTACCCTAATTTAATATACTCAGATATTTAACAATATAGTATTTACATTCACTAAGTCCTAAAAGGTTAAAAAATTTGGTGAACCTAACTTATATCGAATAATACATAAACCCTAACCCTAGATAATAGTAGGATATATATTTCCAACATTCTAAGACTCGTATTCATATTTTATATCCATAAATCTTATGATTTTTACTTGATATAATCATGATAATAATGATAGAACAATTTTATCACTTTTTTATGTAAAGTATAATAGTTTCATTTACATGTTTGTTTCCTTTAATTCAGAATGAACTCAAAAAAGACATAAACACATGTATACATGATGATTTATATGAATTGAAATGCATGTCATGTTTCATTATATCTCTCACATGTCATTTTTTATCTTATGTAGAATTAAATCAAGAAACAAATCCTTAAATACATATAGGATCTATTGATAAGTGTTGTTATTGATGTCAATGTTAAGGTTCAAATCATTGATATCAAGGTGCATCCAGTAAGGATGCATGGTAAGTGGTTTGTGAGATATGAACCATGTGACAAGAGAGAATTTGAAGCTAACCTAATATATCTATATTGATATACAATTTTAAGGCAACATAACGATTCTTCTAAGGTAGATATCAATATTTAGGCCAAGGTAAGTATGTTCTAAGTACTAGTCCTTGAGTACAAGGTGTCTTGAGAAACATAGTCATAACAAGCATAATCATATCATGAGCATGTGTATGATGATAATGAATAGGTATGTATAGAGGTATGATATTTTATATTAATAATTAAATTCATGTGATTAAGGTGTAGAAGCATCAAGGAGTGTTTTAAGGTTAGTTTTCAAGCTTCAGGTACTTGAGAAGCCTAGTCATGACACTAGTCATTATATGAAGAAACCTTATGAGAAAGTATAATCTTGATGTCCTAGTGATATGAATCCAAAGAGTCATAAAATTATATATGAGGTTTTTTTAGTATGCATATGAGTAATTTGATCACTCATGAGTGTCTCAGAGTGATCCTATAGGGGTATCACCTATAGACCTAACATGCAACTAAACTAGTTTTAAACCCTACCTAACCTAATGAGTTGTCATGAGGTATTTTCAAGGAATACGATGAATGTATGATAGTTAATGAGCATGATAATAGGTTTTACTATAGTTATATGAGGTTTTTATAGCTTGGACAATGGATACAAGGTTAGTTTCAAGACGTAATATGTTTTATAGGGCAAGGCCTAGAAAGCAAAGAGAGAGATGGTGGCCAAATCAGGTATGAGGTTCTATTTCCAAGGTAAGTATGGAAAAGTGAGTGTTGAAATAAGCATGTAATTTTGTTTTAAGTATTTTTATGTTATAAGGGGAATGCTTTTAGATCAAATTTCCAAGCATTGGTTTCTAAAATAAGGGGATAAGCTTTATCAATGATCATTAAGACTGAAAGATGGTTTAAACCCTTAAAGAACCTTAATAGTGACTTGTTATGAAATATAATATTTTTAAGTGATTAGAATGGTTTTTTGGATATTTTATTTATTTTACGTTGTAATAAACTCTCTCAATCACCTCCAAGTATGATTGGTTTATTACGTGAGTGAGTGGACCCTATGGAAAGGCCTTATTTCTCATAAATTTGATATAGCAGATAAATTTGAACAAGTACAAGTATGATAATAATTGTATGGAGAATTTTGGGAATTTTATTTTATTTTAATGGTGGTTTTTGAGTATTTTATATCCCTTAGATGTGATAAACTAGTCATACAAGTTGACCAGCTGTTAACAAGCTAATGGTGCAAATAATGAGAAAACTAGGTAAAAGTGAGAAGTTGATTAGGGATGTGTTATCATGGATTATGTATTAATATAATTTTATAGATAAATTTTTAATGAATTTTAATACATTTTAATTTTATATATAAGTTTTTTAGGTCAATGGTTATGATGAAAATGTTTCTCATAAGTTGACTTATATAGATGAGACAGTGAAGGTGTAAGGCTATGACATTGGTTTACAAGACCAATATTTTCACTTAACCATGGTTTATTTATATTTTATAGACTTAAAATTATCTCATAAGATCATATAAATTAATTTTGAGTCTTTTAAAGTTGTCATATAGGTGTTGTACGTCAAAATCACCATGACTAATCTTCAAGGCAAACTGATAGTTCTTGGTAAACAAGTAGCAGTGATAAGTTTGAGACTCTATTCCATGATATTATTTACATAAGGAAAATAATTTTATTTTTTTAAAATTTTAATTACCTATCCATTATTTATATAATCTTTAAAGTCAGTGTAAATCCAAAATAGGTTGACTAGTTCAGGTTTGACTGTGTACTAAAGACAACAAATTGGTCTACAAGAACAATAATTACCAAAATATCTTATGATATTATTATTGGATGTTGTTTTGAGAAATATTTAGGATAATTTTAATTAATTATAATTCATTTATTTTTCTCTTTCAATTATCATAAGTTCAAGTTTCCATGACTGTGTTTGGAGACTAGTTGGTAGTTTTGAGTGAGCTATTTGTAGAGAAAGGTTTGAATATTTTTACCCTAAGATGTGAAGCCTAAAAAACATGGTGATGATCTTAATTTAATATATATTATGTATGAATTATTTTTTTCCATTTTTTTAGGAAAAATTGTTTTTTTTAGTTGTTCAAGATAGATTTTTGGGTATGCATAGGCCTATTGTGAACAATGTTTTGGGAAGAGGTTCAAGCAGTGGTTAGACTTAAAAGGTGTGGTGGACATAAATTAAAGTATTATAAGGTATAATTAAATATAATATGATCATATAATATCATATTAAGTGTTTTAAATTTCTTTAATAATATCAAAATGTAACATGTTCTAAAGAGACCTAATGGGATTAGGTCTCCATGAGACTTAAAGATGCGATAAGGCCTAATTGAGGTAGGTCAAACCTAAAGGGACCCAAAAAACATTTTATACATGTATATGAGATTTATTTAGAATCATTTAATGTCTGAAGTAATAAGGTAAGATTATTTGGTCGACTGAGAAGGATATGAACAAGAAACTTGTATGATCTTAACTTTGGACAATTTACAGAAAAGAGGAATATATATTGTGAACAGGTGTATTCTTTGTAAGAAGGGCCTTGAAGATAGAGATCATTTGTTCGTAAACTGTTATTTTACACAACTAGTCTAGAAAGAGATCCTCAATCTATGGGGCATTGCATGGATCCATCATAAAAACATGAAATTATCTCTTAAAAGCTGGTACTGCCCCTCCAAGAATTCTAAAGTAATTTTTTTATGGAAACTTACTCTTCCCCATATTTGGTGGGGAATATGGAAGGAAAGAAATAACCAAATTTTTAGAAATAAAGAACTCCCTGGATGGGTGGTAGGACAGAACATCATTAGAGCTATTAAGGAGAATTTTTTATCACAAAAGAATCCAAGCTCAACTCTCCAAGTGGATAATCCCTTAAGTATGGAAAATTCTAAAGGTAAACCTGATAATCCCAGATTAGGAGTTACATGGAATGCTCCCCCTCAAGGGTGGATTAAAGGAAACTTTGATGGAGCTGCTAAAGGGAATCTGGGGAAAGCAGGTTGTGGTGGAGTCTTGAGAAACCATACGAGAAAGGTTATTAATGCTATTGCAATCCCCATTAGTAAATTGAATTGTCACATTGCTGGAGGTATTGCTGCCCTTCAGACCATCAAAATAGCTGTGGATTCAAGATATCCCAGATTGTGGCTAGAAGGAGACTCATTGAACATCATAAATATTCTTAACAATAAAAATACTGTGTCTTGGACCATAGAGGCTATGGTAATGGAGATGAAAACCTTAATAATTTTTTTTGATAAAGTGACTATAACCCACACCTATCGTGAAGCCAATGGAGTTACAGATTGGTTAGCAAACTATGCAGTCTGGATAGGACAAAAAGTGAGGTGGTAGGAAACATTAGAAAAGAATGTCGAACTGAGGGCGCTCATTCTTCATGATGCAACTCATGCAAAGGAGGGAAATATTAGATTGTAATAGAAATATAATGAGTAGGAGGAGTGGATTTGTGGGGAAAGGCCTATAATCATTAAAGAGGAAGGCTCTTGAGAGTGAGAAGTGGATCCTGAACGTGCCCAAACAAAGCTGACTTTCAAATCAAATTGGCAGTAGGTGGGATCATTGTAAAGTTCATAGCGACTGGGTTTCAAAGGAGATGAGTATGGCTTGTGAAAGGAAGGGAGAACCAAGGAAGCAGGAACCCAAAAACTATGATGAATGGAGAGAGAACAAGATGTCTGAAGAATTCTGTAGAAAGGAAAAGTTGTGAACTATATGGAAAGGCTACATGGGTCAAAACCGCATATCACTACAACTTTTTTCAAAAATTGGATTGATGAAAGGGTTACTTTGCATGGTATCATGGTGAACCTAACTAAGGATTTTATAGCAGAGGTTACAGGGCTGCCTACGGATGGACTTAAATTCTCCAAGAAGACAAGCATTTCAAATGAGGCCTTTTGTAAGTTCCCCAAGACGGATGTGGAAGAGCAGAAGCTGGTCAAGAATGGGGATTTCTATGAATTGGAACAGATTAAGGGGATATGGAGGAATGTCTTATGCTGTATAAGGGAGTATTTCATCCTGGACGGAAGAAGCAAGAGAGTGCATAAATTCCACTTTGTTTTCCTTAATCATTTCAGACACAAGGTAAGATTGTCTTTTCCCTTTTACCTATGCTACTCTTTGGTCCAAAGTTTATTTTCTCACAAGAAGAAGGAAACGCATCCTATCCTGCATGAAGGCCTAATTTTGTTAATCAAAGGCTACTACAAGAATAAAGCTATGGTTAAGAACCCTAACCAGGGGAAAAATAAGGAGTCTGGGAGCAAAAAGAGTGAAATTGTAAAAGGGAAAGACAAAATCAAGTTCCCCAGTGCCAAAAATTAGAATGTAGAAGAAGATACAGAGCGGGAGAGAATTGATAAACCTAGGGAGGAAAATCTAGAGGAAGAAGAAGTTACTGAAAGCTGGAATACAAATTCAAAAGAGGACGAAGAATGTCAAGAGAAGAATGAGAAAGAAGGAGTCAGCAAAGAGGAGGAATCTGAAAATAGTAAAGAAGAAACTGAGGAAAATTAGAAAGTGTCAGAGGAAGATATTGTCTAGGGTGGCCCTGTTGAGGACCCTATTTTAAGAAACGAAAGGGAAAATACAGTTCAGGATGACAATCAAGAAATGGAAATGGAAATTCAAACTGAAACAAAAGAACAGTATCAAAGGGGCCAAGAGGATCACTTTGAAGATGGTGGGAACAGTCCCAATAAGAATTCTGAGGAATGGAGAGAGAGAGAAGGTAGAATGATGGAAAGCACACACCTATGAGTTGGGTTAATTTCAAAGCAGAGGCGTCTCTCCAACTTGATTCTTGGATGTGTAAGGAGATTAAGGATCTCAAAAGGAAAGTGGAAATTATGGAAGATAACCAAAAAACTGCATGGAACAAAATTAACATGGAAAAATAGATAAGAGATATCCCAATCAAGCTCAAAGATTATGAGAATAACCTTCAGGAACTCATTAGGGAGAACAGAACAAAAATGGAGGAAGTAACGTCCAACATTTGTGCTACAGCTGCCAATATTGGAAAAAGAGCTAGCGAGGAGACCAAATCTTTGGAGGGGCCAAGCAAAAGGATGAGACAAAGCTCAATAAAGAAGGCTACACAAGAGGGAGCCAAGTTGGTGGCAACTACCACTCAGGAAATTGTTGTGAAAGGTACAGAAACTGTGAAAATGATTTTGGAACTGGAAGAATAGTCTGGTTCTTCTTGCTGGTTATGTTTTCTGGTCCTATTTTCTGGTTTCTTTTTGTAATCTTCTATCTATGATGTAGCAAAATCTTTGTTAAATCTGGGTTTTGACCAGTGGTCTCTCTTGTGGTTTCAGGTCCATTTAAAACCTATTTTTACTACTTATCTATAGTATTTTTTAGGTTCTGCCTGTGGGAGTTGAAGCTTTATCTTTCTTTCCTTCTACTTGGGTTTTGGGATCCCATCAAAACCTATTTTTACCTTTATCTAAAACAAGAAACTTGTATGAATACTAGGCATTTTTAAGCCTATTTGTGTGTGAAGAGAACAAGTGAATGATATAGAACATTGGTAAGTATAAAAAGGTATTTTAGAAAAGTATAGGTCTATATAGGAACTATTATTAAGTTTTTAAAAAGATTTTATATGTGAAAATCAAAGTCATATGATCTAATAAGTCTTGAAGAGACCTAATTGAGTGAAGATGCCTAGAAGGTAGTTTGATAGGGTTAATAATATGAAGAGATGAAGAAGTGATCATCATAAATTTATTGAGAATTAGGTTTTCCTAAATTTGATAAAATATATCATATGGCTGAGTTGGTTCTAAGTCATCTGTGGGGTTGGTGCCTCTTTGTAATTAGGTGCTTGATAAAGCCTAACTGATTTGGTGGTTAGCTAGTTGGGGTTGGTGCCCCATGTGAAGTGGGTGTTTCACTAAATTTAATGTTTGTATTATATTATTTTTGGTTATTTTTTATATATTATTGATTTTTTACCCCTTGAGATTTTCGCACATATATGGTGTGTTTAATTGTTTAATCTTGTGTCATGGTTGTATAGTTAATTGTTTATGCATTGCTTAATCTATATGTTGATGATTATTTAATTATAATTGATGAGAAATTTTTTAAGACTGATTCACCCTATCCTCTTAGTAATTTTTATTCAAATATTTTTTATTATTATATCTTGGTCCTTTGAAGTAGGTCTAAAATCCTTAAGATGATCCTAGAAGCAAAGATGGCTTTTTAGCAAGCTCAAGTTTGTTTCTCTACCCATAAGGCTATGTTATTCAATGGATCTAATTATGCCTTTTGGGATTTTAAGATAAATATATATTTTATGTCTCAAGGTCATGATATTTGGTAGTGATTATGGATGTATATGGTTTTCCTCCTCTTCCAACAACTAATGTAGCAAGTAAGAAAACTACTGAAAATAACTCAAAGGCAATGAATATCATTCTTTATGACCTATCAAAAGAAGAGATTATGAATGTGATACAAAGTATATCAGCCAAGGACATATGGTAAAAGTTGAATACTATATATTAATGAGACACAAAAGTGAATATGGCCAAGTTACAAACCTATTGAAGATAATTTTAAATTTTGGAGATGAATCAAGATGAAACCATTGCATCCTACCTATTGAAGGTTGATTAAGTTGTAAATTTCATTAGAGGATTGATAAAAGAGGTGAAATAATATACATTTATTTTTAAAAAATTGGGATGAATAACTCCTAAGTTTGACTATAAAGTATGTACGGTGGAAGAAATGTAATATTTGGACAAGCTAAAGATGGATGGGATCATGGAATCTTGACTACGTATGAGATAATAACTAATCATGAGAGACCTCCCAAGAAGGAAGCAACTTTAAAAGTTTAAAATAAGTAAAAATTTAAGAGGGTAATAGATGAGGTATGTTTATATGTTGATGATGATGAATTGATAGCCATGTTTGCTAGGAAGTTGAGATTTGGATTTGATAAGTATAAGGGTAAGTTACCCTTCAAATGTTTCAATTGTGGTAAGATTGGTCATTTTGCATCTAAGTGTGATAACTAGGATAAATATGATCATAATGAATAACATGATGAACATCATGGATATAACATAAAGGACTATAATCCTCACAAGAACAAGAGACATTTAAAGAAGAATGAAGGTAAGAAAGGGTCATTCAAAAATAATAAGCTTTTTTTATAACAAAGAAAACTCATTTGATGTAAGTGATTCATGAACATATGACAGTGATGATGGAAGTAATGAAACTAAACATGATAATAATGAAACCTTGTTCATAGCCATAAAATCAAATAATGTGGGTTGATCAAGTGGGAAATGCCTTATGGCTGATATATAATTAGATGAATAAGAAACTGAAGTGAACCTTGAAGTAGAATTGGTAAGTTCCCTAAAGGTATTAAAGTTTCAAAGGAAAAAGAATAAAAAACTAAGATCATTAGTTAAGGAATATGAGGATCAAATTTTCTTATTTTATGAGAGGCTGAGTAATACTTCTAAGGAATATGATGAGTTCATTAGTCAAATTGAAGAACAATGAGATAGTCGATGCAAACCTAAAAGCTAAAGAGGAAGAATGCATTAGGTATGAAACTAAAGTGGAATATTTGAGATCAGAGTTAAATCAAGAACCTAACAAGGTGAGGACCTTTGTGAAGTTTGAAAATAAAACTAAGGATCTAGATGAAATCTTGAGTAGTAAAAAATATACAAGTGATAGAATAGGTTTTGGTTTCAAAGAAAGTCAAAAGGTGGCAACTCAAGTCAAGGAAAAGGATATTAAAGATAGGAAGGTCAACATGAAAATACCTATCAAAAAACCTACTGATATGAGGTATCCTAGTTGATTCAATGGTTACTATTCTTTATGAACCTAGTTTGGTGAAAGAGTAAAATAATGTGAATCTTCCAAGATGAGAATTCATGGCACTATGGAAGGAGTCACAATTCACATCAGTCAAATGGTATGTGTAAGGTGGTTTTCTACAATTGTTATAATGTAGGACATATTACAAGATTATATCCTAATAGAGGTAGAAGGCCATCAAGTCAAAATAAGAGTGTTAAAACACTTAGAGTTTAAAAAATAAGGAAAATGAATGTATGGAAACCAAAGATAGTGAAGATGAGTCATGATCCATATACAAGATTAATTTGACTACTTTTTGAGATAGAGCATGATTCAAATATGCAAACAATTTAGGAATGCTTATTATTATATCATATTGGTGATCAAATGGTTGATGAAGAGGTCAAGATTATAGTGTCAATCGATCCTAAAAGGATACTAAAGGACATTTAGTCTTGTGAGAGCATGGAGATATAGGAATCTCCTAAAATTGATTTTTTTAGTACCTTATGAAAAGAGGTGAATCCAATAGGTTTCATAGAGACACTCTTCATTTAGCATAAGTATGGTGGATGTTTGGTTTGAGGTGAGCTATTCAGGATGTTGACTAAGCTTGATTTATGTTGAAAAGTGGACTTATGTTCTAAGTTCACATAAAGGAAGTATGAATTGAATAAGGGGGAGCATGTTAATATCATGTTTCATAATCTATGTTTCAAGAAGGTGTGGTTCCAAATGGTAGTTTGTGGAAGATGCTTTGTCATTAATGTTAAAGGGAGAAAAAGTTCAAGATGGAATATTGACTAGATTGGGGAAGATTAGTGTGCTCAAATTGAATAATGTTTTTCCATCAATTAATAAAGGGGATTTTGTTGAGTAATATTTTAATTTATGTCAATGTCAAGGTTGAATTCATTGATTTTAAGGTGCATGTGGCAAAAATGCATGGTGATTGGTCTATGAGATATGATTCATGTGACAAAAGAGAATTTAAAGACAACCTAATATATCTATATTGAGAGATAATTTAAAGGAAACCTAATTATTATTTTTGTTTTATGTTAAGATTTAGGCCAAGGCATACATGTTTTGAGTACTAGTCCTTGAGTACATGGTGTCTTGAGAAAGCTAGTCATAATAATCATAGTCATATCATTAGCATGTGTATGATGAACATGAATAGGTATGTAAAAAGGTATGATATTTTATAAGATGCATAAAATAAATGTGAATAAGTTTTATAAACATTAAGTAATTTTCTAAGGTTAGTTTTCAAGCTTTAAGTGCTTGAGAAGCCTGGTCATGACGCTGGTCATTGCATGAGGAGACCTTGTGAGAAGGTATAAGCTTGGTGTCCTAGTGAGATGAATGAACAAAGACATAATAGGATATATGAGGTTTTATTATCATAAATATAAGTAATTGTATCACTCATTATAGTATTAGAGTGAGCCTACATGTGTATGACCTACAAACCTAACATGCAACTAGACTAGTTATTGACCCTTTGACCTAATGAGGTGACATGAGGTATTGTCAAGGCATATGAATAATGTATGATAGTGGTTGAGCATGTTAATAGGTTTTATTACATGTATATTATGTGTTTAAATTTTTTTAAATGCCTCTAAGGTTAGTTTTAATATCTGATGTGACTTGTAAGTCAAGGCCTAGAAAGCAAAGAGAGATATATTAGCCAAATGGGATATGATGTTCTATTTCCAAGGAAAGTATGGATAGGTGAGTGTTGAAATAATAATATCATGTTTTTTTTAATTATTTTGATCAATTTAAGGTCAAAATTTCAATTTTAAGGAAATAAAAAATGTTTTTAGGTCTCTCGTGTGCACAAAATGAAGGGTTCTCAACCCAAGAAGAACTTTCAAGTGTCCATTGGCATGTGTAACCATTTCATGGGAACCCAATATATTCATGTTTTATTGGTAAGAGTCTTAGATAAAATTTCCAAACATTATTTTTTGGAATAAGGGGATAAGATTTATGAATGATCATTAAGACTTGAACATGGTTTAAACCCTCAAAGAACCCTAATAGTGACCTCGTAGGAAATATCTTGTTATAAAGTGCTTAGAATTGTTTGGTTTGTATATTTAAGTGATTGTATAATTTATTAAAATATATAAATAATCTCCAAGAATTATTGGTTTGTCAAGTTAGTGAGTGGACCCTATAGGAAAGGACTTCTCAAAAATTTGTTGTGATAGATAGAGTTGACCAAGTCAAAGTATTAAAAAACTAGATGGAGATGTTTGAGACTTTTAATTTATTTCCATGGTATTTTTTTATAATATTATATCCCTCATATGTTCCAAACTATTCATACAAGTTGACCAATCACTAATAGGCCTAATGGTTCAAATAGTGAGAAAACCAATCAAAAGTGAGAAGTTGATGAGGGATGTGATATCATGGATTAGGGATGAATCCAAGCACATGGATAAATTTTTTCATGACATATAATACATTTTAATTTTGGATATATGTATTTTATGTCAATGGTTATGATGAAAATGTTGCTCATAAGTTGACCTATCTAGTGCAAATGAGATAGTGAAGGTGTAAGGTTACGAGATTGGCCTACAAGACCAATATTATCACTTAACCATGGCACATTTATATTTTATATTTTTATAATGATATAATAATATCATATAAATGTATTTTTAGTCTCTAAAATTTTTCATATAGGTGTTGTAGGTGAAAATCACCATGACTAGTCTTCAAGGCAAACTAGCAGTTCTTGGTAAAAAAGTAGCAGTGATAAGTTTGACACTCTATGATATGAGTTACTGTACCTAAGTCTCATAATAATTTTTTTAAAATTTAATTACCTATCCATTTTTTTGTAATATTTAAATTCAATTCAAGTGATTTAAATGGTAAAGCTAAAATGGGTTGACTAGTTTAGGTTTGACTGTGTAGTAAAGACAAAAAATTGGTCTATAAGACCAATAATTACCAAAATAATTTATGATATTATTTTTTTAATTTTTTTTGAGAAATTTTTATGATACTTTTAATTAATTATAATTTCTTTATTCTTCTCTTTTAAATATCATAAGTTTAAGTTTCCATGATTGTGTTTTGAGACTAGTTGGCAGTTCTAAATGAGCTATTTGTAGAGAAGGGTTTGAGTAATTTTACCTTGAGTTGTGAAGTATAAAAAACATCGTTATGATCCTAAGTTCACGTATATTATATATGGGTGATTTCTTTCCATGTTTTTTTGGAAAAATTGTTTTTTCTTTAGTTGTTTAAGATAGATTTTATGAGTATACGTAGGCTTATTATGAATAATGTTTTGAGAAGAGGTTCAAATAGTAGTTGGACCTAAAAGATGTTGTGGACATAAATTAAATTTTTATAAGTTATTTTTTAATGGAATATGATATGTTTATATCATATGAAGTGTTTGAAAATTCACCAATAAGATCAAAGAGCAATGTGTTCTAAACAGACCTAATGGGATTAGGTCTCTATGAGACTTAAAGATGAGATAAGGCCTAATTGAGGTAGTTCAAACCTAAAGGGAAAAAAATAATGTTTTATCTATGTCTATGAGAATTACATAGAACCATTACATAGATAAACTAATATGGTAATATTTTTTGTTTGACTAAGAAGGATATGAATAAGAGATTTATATAAATACTATGCATTTTTATGCCTATTTACATATCAAGAGAACAAGGGAATGATATAGAACATTGGTAAGTATAATAAGGTATTTTAGAAAATTATAGGTTTGTTTATGGAACTATTATGAAGTTTTTATAGAGATTTTTTATATGAAAATCAAAGTCATATGACCTAATCAATCTTGAAGAGACATAATAGCATGAAGAAGCTTAGAGGGTAGTTTAAGAGGGTTAAGAGTGTGAAGACATGAAGAAGTTATCATCACTAGTTAGTTGAGAAATATTTTGTCTTAAAGGTGATCAAATATATCAAGTGTCTGAGTTAATGTTGAGTCATATAGAGGGTTGGTTCCTCCTTGCATGTGGGTTCTTACTGAAGCCTAATTGAGTTGTTGCATAACTAGTTGGGGTTGGTGCTCCATGTAAAGTGGGTACTTCACTAAATTTGACTTTTTTACTGTAGGAATGTAGTCCATTTTTATATATCATTATTTTTTCTTCCCCTTGAGGGTTTCCCATATATATGGTGTTTTAACATGTGCAATCTTATTTCATTCTTATATAGTTGATTGTTTATGCATTGCTTGATCTATACGTTGATGATTTCTTAAGTGTAATTAATAAGAAAGTTTTTAATATTATTTCACCCCAAAAGTCATTAATTTTACTTACAACATGATTTATTACATAAGCTAACAACCAAGTTTCAAGTTTTAATGTCATATCTTATGCACATGAAAGAATCTCCTTCTCCTCCTCATTTCCATGAGGGTGATATCTACTTTCCCTATAAAAATATCCATGTTATCACTCCTCCACAAGATTAATTATCCTATACTATTGTTACTCATGACCATAATCAACCTATCTACACCTCTCACCTACATGGTGTGTCCATACATGTTTAATAAAAAACAACTAGAGTTTATACTTGGTAGACTCTAATGGATCATATTATTAGTATGAGAAAGATAATATCAGATTTACTCAATCAAAATCAGTTATTAAGTGAAAAATTCACATTATTGTAAAAACACATTACATGTACATAGTCATAGAAATATGCTAGTGTAAACCATTTATATGCATCTACACCTAGCAAAATTATGCCTAAAAATATTTCATATCCAAATCATAAAGTAAAACATAATACATATATTATAATTGATTCAAAAATATTAAAAAGGGTCTAATAAGATTTCAATTGAGATACTAAGGGAAATGATTAAAGCTACGTTGATAAACATACCTCATCTACACCCAATGAAGAGATCTAGATATTATTATGCATATAATAAAATGCATGGGAACCACATCAATTCATGTCTAGAATTAAAAATTAAAATACAATATATAATGGATATAGATGACTCAAATAATGACACATCATTAAAACAACATACAATGGCACATATACAAATTCAAAAAGGGTCAAATCTAGATATAGTATAAAAATGGTTACCAAAACATAACTTAGAAAAATAAAAATTTCACAAAGCACAATCACAATAAGAAATAGTACAACAAGGATAGGTAAAACAAGTTAAAGAGGCAAATATACCTCTATAAAATGAGGATCAACTTTCATATTAGTAGGGGTTTGGTAAAAAATATCTATAATAGTATGATTATCATAATCATGGTTTGGGCAAGTAGGCCCAAGGCATCACTTATGTTTTTCTAGTAATTGATAATGTTGGTCAATAAGGTTTGGTTATTATTGAAAATATTAAGGCACATCATTTACATATACAATTTATCAAGGAAATAAGTCTAGATACACAATAAATGTTATAGAAAGATGAAGAAATTAAGTGGTAAAGTCAAAATAATGCTAAGACAACAAGCATTCTCCAAAAATTCTTTCTAGAAAAAGAGCCTCCAAAGAACCATATGCCTATAATAATCAAAGATTCAAAGGAAAAATCACAATTGATATTAAAAAGCACAATCTAGAAAGGTCGACTCCATAGTATGAGTCAATTCCCTATGCTCATCTAAATACAATAGAATTAAACACTATCATTCCAAGTTATTATGATTATCATGTTTTTTATGATGAAAATTAATCAGATTCATATTAAAACAATATTTAACTATAGTATAGCAATCACACTACCATTTCTATTTTTGACATAGGCCACAATGATAGGGAGTCTCCCATGAGACCCATCAGTTAGTATTATTCCTTATTTATTGTACATACTTGCATTCTCTCTCTCTCTCTCTCTCTCTCTCTCTCTCTCTCTCTCTCTCTCTCTCTCTCTCTCTCTCTCTCTCTCTCTCTCTCTCTCTCTCTCTCTCTCTCTCTCTCTCTCTCTCTCTCTCTCTCTCATTATACATAGTTTCATTTTCATGTCATGTGTACATAACTTATCTCTAGAAAATACAAAAATAATATAATATATCAAAAACACAAAAAAACATTCATTTATTTTACTTATAAAACATAAAATTATATATTGTATGCATTTCCATGTTTATACTTCTTATAATTTTTAGACACTACATATTATACATATCTTAGTAAAGTTAGTTTTATCATACATACATGATTCACTTGTTCTTGTTGAGTTTTTACATATTACTATAGGACTTAGGCCCATTATATCAATATAGATTTTCTATTATCTACCCACTGTGGGCATTTACATAGATACACAGGTTATTTATTTGACACATTCACCCATTTGGTGGAAACCTATACATAGTTTCAATTACCAAGTTCCATATGTATATGCTTTACATCAAAACTTTATCATTTTTATCTATTGATATTGATCATGCTATACTTAAATTAGTCTATGACTATTACTAGTTTAAACTCAACATATGTACCTCTTGGTTCTTACACATATTTGTATTACATGTTCATGCATACTTTCATTTATATCATTCCTTATTTATAATTGATTATATTTATATGTTTATTCTATTCAAGGGCATTTGAATATTCCATTTCTCTATGGATTTATGCCACTTATTTTCATAGTGTGTATATTTTGGGCATGTAACCATGTCCTTATGTTTTCCCTTCTTGATTGTGTATGTGAACATTTGAACATGTATTTCTATGTGGATCAAAGCCAACTTTCTTATTTCTTACGTATGCGTACATTTGAACATGTCCTTGTATGTATTTATTTCTAAAGTTTAGTGACATGTGCCCATGTACCTTATATTGTGTCCCTTTGGCCTACTTTGTGTCCCTCATGTGTGTTATATGTATGGTTTATTTTATGTGTCATGGTCATGACAATAATTTATGTCTTGTTCCACACTCCAATTTTAGATTCCATGAGGGACCTCATGCATCTCCCCTTCTTACTTAGGTGTCATGATAGACATCATGCCCCATACCCCTATGTATCTACTTAGTTATTACTCATATTTGTTATTACATATATATACATACATACATACATACATATATATATATATATATATATATATATATTTGATAGATTTTGAATGATAGACATAACATACATTGCACATTACACACTTAGATTCATATTATATTACACTCTGATGTTATGTATGCACATTATATTGGATTATTAGACATATATTATATGCTCTAGATAACACACATTTATAGATCTTTTTATTTTGAGGATAGTTAATGAAAATGTATAACAAATCCCCTTAAAATAGGAGCCATTAACAATTATTTATCAAAAATATCAAGATATCAGAATTCACTCATAATACATTTTTTTAGCACATAGGCTCAGATTACAGAAATCAAACTCAGGTAAACTTAGTGGGAAAATAGTGACACAAAGATCAATATAATTACATGTAAATTAAATAATATGAACATTATCATCCAAATTAGGACACTAGAACCATAAGGTACTACTCTCTAGTAGCCTTAATTTTATAAAAAAACATATATTATCTAGGAAAGTATAGTAGGTATAGTCTATGTTTGTGCATGTTCCATTATAGATTTATAAGTTTTTGTTAGTTTAGCTTACATTCATACCATTTTTATCAAATTTGGGGCATCATGAATTACATGAGCATTTCCATTTAAGTTTATATATTTAGATAAATATTATTACAACTCACTCCATAATCCATATGCTCTGGCAATATATTTGGGGGAAAATTCATAACACATTATTTTCATATGCTCACTTACATGCCAATTGATCAGATGGAATAACAAACTCCATGTCATTCTCTATGTTGTCATCAAAAATCATATTCAATGTTTCATACTAGTTTTAAGACTTACTCCATCTACAATGGTTATCATTATCGAGTGGCCTAGAATTAAATAATATACCTAAGTGGCCACAAAACTAACATTTATAGTTGTATATCTTTAGTTAGATATTTATAGTTACATCACATAGTTTAAATTTTATATTCATCTATTATACATTGGTAGGAAATTATTGATTCATATTATAATTTAGTTCTTAAACCACCTACATGAGAGGGTCAGACACACCATCAGTCCAATCAAATATATTCATAGGTCATGATCCACCAAGCATGGGTTAGATATGATAGATTAAAAATTGGATATAGTTTTTGAGCCACCCACACATGAGTATTGATAAATATATCAACTCATCCCAATTTATTCATTGATTGATCACTATATACACACACATTTATTGGTTTTCACTAGGTTTATGCATTAGTTATGTAACCAGTGAGGTGTATTCATTCCTTTCCTCTATTTTATCCCTTTACTCAGTTTTACTTAGTTTTACTCAATTCTTGTTCTTTGCTTAGTTTTTTTCTTTGATTTTGATATCTATTAAGTACTTATCTACACATGTTTTAATTATAGGAAATAAATTAGATCATGCTTCACATACTCAGATCTAGACTCATAGGCTTCACCTCTTAGGTAAGTCAGGTATGCTTATTTTTCCTTTATCCTAGGAATTTCCATTTTTTGCATTTATAGAATAAGGGGGGATATAATCATCTAAAAGTGACAATTAAGTGGTATTAGTGCTAATTGATACCACTTATCGATAAATTATCCATTTACCTATCTTAGATTCTATTTTCACACTTATCCAGCCTTAGTGTGAACCACAAACATCCTGAGTCATCCCTAAAGTAGTCCTAGATCCTCATTATTTCATCCTAGCCCTTCATGCCTAGGGTTATGTGACTTGGACACTAATGTCATAATAGGAACAATATCACCACATGGAACTAGTATCCAAATAATGGTTCAACTATCCTTTCACTCTTTTTTTCACAAATGAATATCTTTTTAAATCTTAGACCTCCTAGGGTCAGCCTAGACCCCTTTTATCACCCACAAAAGAATAAAAATAGTATATATACATGAATTTTATCCCTCTAACCACAATATGTAAATTATATTCAAATTACATATGAAAACTCAAAACAATTTGTGTATAATCAAGATTATCAATCCCTATTCTTCCCTACATCTACATACTACCATCGACAACATTCCCAAGCTTAGATTACTTAGATTTATAATCTCAAGCACATTCAAAACACTCAATTCAACTATCACACTAGATTCATTTGTACTTTTACCAACACTTAGGTGGGGAAAAATACATCGACCATAATTACTCTTCAAAGTATTGATATGTAGGAAAGTATATTCATAGTGGGGTGTTGAGGATGTCTAACCTACCCCACTAATAAACACACTTTTTATCTTGTATCAAACACATGTCTTAGAAATAAGGAATAGTAGGGATTGATCATAAATTTAGTCAGAAAGGCCATTTATAGAGTTTTAAAACTCATGCACATAAGAACATACCTTATATATCCAGATATAGGTGAACAGAAAAGCTTGAGACAATCTTGCAAAAAAGGATACTAATAATAAAATAGGGACACTAGCACCATATGCCACTACTATCAATTAGTTATCTACTATCTAATAGGGGATTTGACACTTGGATCCTATTTATGACACTCATATTAGTCTCTACCTCATTTTTTAACCTCAAAATCATCTCTCTCAGTCATTTTCTATCTAATTTATCACTTTCATTACTCATTTCTATTTTTTTTAAAGTAAATATTAGTCAAATTTGTAACAAATCCATGGTTATGTGTGTGTGTGTGTGTTTGTGTGTGTGTGTGTGTGTGTGTGTGTGTGTGTGTGTGTGTGTGTGTGTGTGTGTGTGTGTGTGTGTGTGTGTGTGTGTGTGTGTGTGTGTGTGTGTGTGTGTGTGTGTGTGTGTGTGTGTGTGTGTGTGTGTGTGTGTCCTGTTTATACCCTTATTTAATATACTCATCTCTTTAACAACATAGGATGTGCATTCACTAATTCCTAAAAGGTTAAAACATTTTACAATCTTAATTTATTACATTATTACTTGGTTAGGTCAAGTATGACAAAATAAATAAAGTTAAGCACCACTTTTTGGCACTCTAAAATTAGTAAAGTATGTTTGATTAGATAGATAATCATTTTTTTAATCTAATCAATAAGGTATTTGGAATTTTTAGTTTACATTTAGTAATTTATTATTATACCTAATTCAATATAAAATATGTTGTTTTTTTATAATTATACTAAAGATAGTTTCATATTCTACCACTTTAGGGCCATAACCTTATTCCCATTGGTAGGTTATATCTAGCAAATTTTTCTCCTCACTCTCTCATCCTCACATGATGTCACATATTTTTATCAATATTTACATGGTGATAAGTTTCTATATCTATATACATGTCTAAAAAAATATTTTTATATACATTTTTATAATTTTGGTTATATTATCTATGATAACATGTGACATGCCTAACTATTTCTATCAAAAAGAGTGATTATAATAATAGGTAATAATCCCTCAACTTGAAATGGGGGCATTCATTTAGACACTCTACTACCATATTCAAATTTTGCATGGATTATTAATTTAAGAAAAGGTTTAAAAATATATATAAAAATATGAACCAAGTATTACTAAAATATATGATTCCCTAATCAAATATTAGACTAAATATGGTAGGACTTGTGATGCAGAAGCATCTAGGAAATAAACACCATTTTATTTGTTGAAGACTCATATGATAGTTAAGGGTCATAGATGATCCATTTTAGGATATAATTTCATATTAAGGATCCTATAGGGTTATTTTGTTTTATTTATAGTCAATAATAGGTTTATTTTGTATCTACTTTAGTTTTCCCTCTAAAAGTGAAAGTTTGAAAATTCAAATACTAGACCTAAGCATAAAAGGACCATGGATATAATATGAGGTGAGTAGGTGAGATAATGTTTGTAAAAGGTTCCAAGGATTAATTTAAATATTGTTTTAAGAAAATTATATACCTAAGTCCTTAGGTTTTTATAAATTCAAGAGTCACATTAAAGTTTAACTACCACTCTTACATTGAGTTGGCCATGTAAGAGAGCTTTGCATAAAATTTGCCAATATAGTAGGAAAGATTGAAGTATGAAATCAAAATAAGTTGTAATGTATGTGAAGAGAGTGGTTATAGTATGAGGGAGATAGGGAAAGAGTTATGAATATGAGGAAGGGAGATCAATAAAGGAAAATGTGACACTCTCCAAGAATGGTAGTGTAAAAGAATGGACTGTATTTGTACATGTTGATGTTATATGTTAATAAAATTTAATTGTGTTGTGTGTTAAATATATCCCATTAAAATTATAATGCATGTTATTTTTCATATTTTTTTTTATAAAATTCCTTAAGGATATAGACAAACCTTCTTGTGGGTGGTTATAGATCTGAGTCAAGAAATGTGTTTATAGTCCAAAATGAAAGTGAGGTTATAGTCAGTAAAGAAGGATTCAGGTCCATAAATGATTAGATTAACAAGATATTTATGGAAATAATCTCTATGTTGATACATTTATGGTGATGGAGTAAAAATAATACTACTTGAATCCCCATATAATCAACTTATTAATTCAGTTTTATGTCCTATTCTTAGCTTCTTAAGGAAACCATTCTATTTGGTCTTTTTTTGACATCATAGGAAAGCTTGATAGGGTTGGTGTTTTATTAAAGAGTTATTAAACCTTTGGTGGTGTGTAATTAATGATATGATGGAATTTTATGAGTTAGGATTCTATAGAATCATAAAATTTCAATCATAGGAACAAATTGTAAGAACATAGTCATTTACAAACAATAAGAACTTTGTATCTTTTCATGTGAAAGTTTTATGTAGGATGTTTAACTCCCAAAAACTATAGAAAAGGTCAAGTGAGGGTATATCATACCCTAAAAATTTAATATATTAATTTATGTCCTCAAAATCATGAATGTAAATATAAGGGTTATTATAGGTCAGTGACAAAGTCTTTCATTAATATATATAATTTTTCATGTACACCTGTGGGGAGTGAAATAGTGAAATTTAGGACAAAATAATGGTTGAAAAAAGGAAAAATTTGATATTTCATGGGTTTTATATGTGTCATAAGTATAAAAATAATATTTTGAACTAATTGAGGCTATTTAGTTACCTCTTAGCTAGTACAGACTTATAGAATAACCTAACTAGGGTTTTAAAACCAAAACCTCAATAACTTTAGTTCTAACCATGGAAATGTCCTAATATTTTATAATAAATCATGTTTTGGTATTTATAGAAGGATTCAAAAATATTTGACTAGGTAAAATATAGTTTGGTGTAAATTTGAAGTCTAAGCAAGTGCAAAAGGGCTAGAAGGTCTAATTGGCAAGGTAGTTACAAAAGAAACGGTGTGTGCATAAATAGTTGAATTATGAAACTTTTTGGGAAGTGGTAATAGGATAGAGGGTGACCAAATATAGAATTATTTCTTTTAGATGACTTACAAAATTTCATACTAAGGATATTTGTAAAAAAAAGGCTACAAGGAAGTAGTCTCACTAATGAGCTTGATGTGGTGAGTGTTGGAGAGTGAATGAGGGATCTAAATGGGTTAAGGAAAGTATTTTATGCCCAATATAGGTCATACATGGTGGAAAGTTATATTCATGAAAGAAATAACAAGATTTTATGTTTTGAGCCTTGAGGAGATATTAACTAATGTGGAATTAGTGAGTGAGAGAAATGATAGGAGATGGAAAAATGAATGAAATGAGATGAGTTGATGACTGAGATAGTTATGGAGGGTCTAATGATATTTATAAATGATTCAAAGGTTCCTCTTGAATATGGTCATGCTAGAGGATTCTATCAAACATAGTGATTAGTTGAAAGACTATTATTGAAGCTTTAAGCTTAAGGACAAGCAAAGTATTTGAAATTTGAGATTAATGGTCAAATTAAAATATATTGATGATGGAATCATAATTTTATCATAACACTCTACATCATTTTGGTATCAAATAAAGCTAAGATCTTAGTTTAATTCTATTTTGAGTTATTACAAATTTTTAATTTGATATTGGCAAAGAATGTTATGAAGATTACATGAAGAGAAATTGTAGAGGTATTGTGGGAGAATATTGTGATGTAGGTATGACTTATTGAGGTCAACATGGAGAAATAATAAATTAGTGAAGAGAGAATCTAAATCCCCTAAGTCTAATGTGAAGGACATGAGAATAGATAAGAGAGATCTAGAGAAGATAGAGTGGAAAGAGAATTGAAGCTAAAGAGAGTAGAGAATTACTCCAAGTGAGTGTCAAGAGAGATTAAATAAGTCCTAGAAAAAACACTATAGAAAGAGAATAATATTTGAGAGAGGTCTAAGAGGCAAGTAGGTAATCTTGCTAAGTGACAGCTCCAAGTGAGGCCTTGAAAGTGAATACAAATATAAAAGATGGATATAGAAGAGGAAGTTAAAGAGATAAGAGAGTTGGGGCAAAGTTTTGAGAAGATAGAGCTCATAATAAAGCTCATGAAGGATCAAGAAAGCTAATGGTTTGGATATAATAGGAGAAGGAGAGTGAAGTGGTGAATATAACTACTTAAGAGAGATAAAAGGCATACAATGAATGCCTTAGGGAAAGAAAAGAAGAAAAATAGAATAACCCATATATGTATGCAAGAATAAGAGTTTCCAAGAGAAAAACATGAAAGAAAAGCTGATAAAAAGAGTTCTCATTAAGGAGAACATGGAGAGAGAAGTTATAATAGAATAACTTGATATAGAAAAAAAGAAAAGAGGAGAATATCTAAGAAAGAAGCATTCATAGTGACTTTTTAGTCTCTTGTTTAATATTATAACATTGCATTTAAATGTGTGTATGCAGGTGTAGATCAAATATGGATGAAGGTCAAGAATGAGACCTCAAAGCTTGTGAAAAATAGGTCAAGTGAATCACCCATAAAGAATAATGAAGATAATAAGGTATGAGGATAGGTTTTAGAAGATGACATGATGAAGATTGAATATTCTCAAAATGTTAAGAATGAGATAGAAGAGGAGTTCCATGATGCCTTGACAAGCATTGTAGCTAAATCAAGAGAGGAAAATCAAAAGGAAGACATGAATACAAGCCATAAATACATGAGAGAGGAAATAACCATGAAATATTATGACATGAATTTGATTTTAAATATGAAAATGAATAAGGTAATAAATAGATTATAAAATTAAAGAGAAAAGTACAACCCTCAAGGAGAATATGAGAACATGGATATGTAATTCCTAAGTGGATCAAGAAGCTATCTAATGTGATGAAAAAGGTAAACCTCAAGCAATAGGTCATTCAAACCAAATAAGTTAGGTAGAAGACAAGTTAAATCAAGGAGGAAAGAAATACAGGGCAGGTTACATCAAGATAACATAAGAAGTTATCAAATAAAGAAGCATGAAGAATGTGAGATAAGAAACAAATCTTAGTATAAGAATGTGTAAGGTATAAAATAGGTAATTAAGATCATGGAAAGGGTAACAAAGGATGGTATTGTAGGTACACTATAATAGAGAATAAATAAAGAGGAAACTTTTTAACTCAAGAAGCAAGAAGACATGGTGGAAACAAACAAAAATAAATGGATGAAGATGTAACCATGTAGACAAGTGAATAATCAAAATGAAGAGTTTGAAAGGATCACAAACCTATGGATAGATAAGTAATTCATTTATGATAAATATGATTATTAACTCTTTGAATTAATGAATGAGGTCATGAATAAAGATTACAAAGGCTAGAAAAGAATGTTAATAAACACAAATGGGTAGCAAGGTGAGAATTCAAATGTAAATAGATATGAAGCATTGATGAAAAATTAAGAAATAATGACTTCACAAGCTGGTATAAGACAAAATTTTGAAGAAGATGATAGAAAGTAGGGTCCGAAATTTAATGAAGATCATGGAGAGATATATTCTCTCATGTTGAAAGAGGAATTGGAGATGCTAGAAAATATGTTGAGTCCATTAAAAGGGCTGCATATAGGTGAATATTAGTAAGATAATCTCATGAATGACATTAAAGAGGAATTAAATGATGAAAATTTTAATTGCATAGGTGCTAATAACCATAATATACTAACAAAAATCCTAAAAAAGGAATGAAAAGCATGGATGATATAGAAAATGCAACTATGGAGCATCAATGATAGGTTTTCCCTCATAAGAAAATGAGGAAGAGAAAAGATGAGTCATAATAACTCATGATCAATCATGATAAAGGTCATCAAATAAATCCAAGACAAGGTGATAATATGACTAACTTGCATAATGATATCGCAATAGAGTTGGATGAACCAAGGAATGAGGAAGGAACAAGATTCCAAGAAGCATGCTCAAAAGGCAAGTTCATTAAAGAGGATAAATAGATTGACATGGATACAAATGTATATGAGATAACAGTCAAACCAAACATCTAAGCTCAAAGAGATAGTAAAGAGGTAATTTGGACTCATGACACTCATAAAATTCATATGGAGGATGTTATTTATATAAGTGCAGCTGAAGAGAAGGATGAACAAGAATATGAGAACTATATACACATAATATTTTTAAAATTTTATCAATTATTGATGTTTTATATCTTTTAGGAACCCATTGAGTTTCAATCCATTTAAGTGCACACCTTAAGGGGTGCACCCGGAAAGGGGTGGGTAGACCATTCATGATTAACAAGATTTTTGTCCCTTTTACACTTATTATATACATACTTGTATCTTGAAACCATTCCTCTAAGCTTGTTCTTCTCTCTTCTGCACTCCTTTAATATTTTACCACCTTTTATACACCATTTCCTAACATAAAACCTCTTTTGATAATTTACATGACTAAGTTGGCTGGGTCAACCTTGTACTCTTATTTGTGAAGTTCATTTAGGGTCTAAGTCGGCTCTTGGCTGGCCTAGCCCATGACCTAGTGAGATTTTATTAATAATGTTACTAGGTTGACTGGGTTGACTCTACTAATCAAAACTTTTGGAAGGGATTAGGGTTAAATATACCTATATATACAAGACAATTTTTCCATTATTTAGAGAAGATAAGAAGAATTAATAGGTATTACACATTTTTTTATCCACCATTCTACTTGAGGAACAAGATTAAGGTTTCATAATTTCTTCAGAGATATAGATCTTATCTTGTGGAGAAGTATTTTAGATGCATTGATAGGTTGTGTAGCCTAAATATAATTTATCCTCCTCATCCTTACATACCATAAGAACCTCTTCCAAAGAACCTTAGCCAAGGAGAGATTGAGGCTCGATGGGTTCATCTTCAAATCTATGCAATCCTAACTTTTCTCTTCTTTTTTAAGAGTATATAGATATTCATTTTTACTTCTCTTCCATGTATTAGGATTATATTTACATAAAAATGAGTATATGTCTCTTATATATGTTAAATTTTGTTGTTTTGTACCCCCACTTTGTGTCATAAGCTTTAGTGAACAATAGATTAGTTATATTTTCTTTAATTGTTATTAGTATAGTGAATCTGAAAACATAGGACTTAGGGTTATTGCATAGTTTTTCTTGATTAGAGGATTTGGAACCCTACCTATTTATCTTATTATTGTAAGAGATTCCCTAATCAAGTCTATCAGATCTATATTGGTCATGTTCTCAATTATCTAATGTATCCGCAATCGAAAGTGTAAGTAGGATGTATCTTCTCCAATCTTGGATTAATTTGTGGATCTAATGCATTTTTGATTGCATAGATTCTAGTGAACTCAATGTGAACCTAACCCTTGTAGGTTTTTATTTAACATTTTTCATTTCTATCAATTTATTTATTATTATTTTTATATTATCAATACTAGATCAATATGGATGGTATTGTTTCTAACTTATGTGTGCAAGTTTAACACATAGTCACAAAAAAATGACAATGTTATTTCTATGTAGGTCTTCATAAAATACAAGTTAATAGATCAAATAGGTTGACATAGTACTCTTATTTACTTTTATACAATAGACTATGTCAAATAGGTTGACATAGTCTCTTATTCAACTCTATAACATAAAACTAGGTTGAACAGGTCGATTTAGTATCATAGTCAGCTTCCAGATAACAAACTGGGTTAACCAAGGTTGGTATAGTAATCTTAATAGGCTTTAAAAAATAGGGAATTACAAAACTAATTAAACCTAGTCAACATAGTTGGTATAACTTAAAAGTAACATTCAAGATAGTTCAACATAAATTTCACATTATTCAACATCTTCCAATCCACTATGGTTTATTTTTATCTCTTTAAATTCAGTTCTTTCTTATAATTATATTTTACAAAGTATGTAGTCTTTAAAATTGAAATCATACAACAAACTAGGTCGACCTAGTTGACCTATTTTTGTATTATCTCTTCTATTTGAAATACTAGGTCAACCTGAATGACTTATTTCTTAGGGATTCTTGCTTATATAGTATAGTAATGACAATGTTGATTCTATTCTATAATTTTTTCATACCCTTTCATCTAATTTTAATATTTACTATTCTTAAAATTAATAATTAACAACTATATGCTAGTAATTACTTCACAATTTTATTTTCAGTTATTTTTATGCTTAAAATAAATCACATAGTCTAATTAGGTGGTTTTTCAATTTCCATTTACTTTCACTATTTTGATATTTTTTCACACATTACCAAATCACATAATATTAAAAATGCATTTAACATTTGTCTTCCCAATGCCCACCTACTTAAATTTAAGAACCAAGGGGGAAGCTGACTAGGTTTTCTAGCCAAGTATAAACATGTGGTTAGTATATATTGGCAAAACACTTGAATCCATTAACACTATGGTATTGCGAATTAATGGGGTAAGCCCCAATACCAAGATAATATTATTACCAACATAGATCCATTTTAGTCTAAATGTACTAAAATCATCCATAGGTTGCTTTCTAGTTCCATAATTTTAGTTAACTTCCCTATGACACTTAAATTAAAAATTTATAATAATTTAAAAACATTTAGCATGACCACCTAGTTAGCATTTTCTTTTGAGTTGACTACTTTATCTTTGTTCATTGTATGTTGTATTTCAAATACTTGTATTGGGTAGCATTGTTGCAAGGTTTTGTGTTATGTGCCTCAATTGGATAATTATCATTGAGCTGATTGATTGTGTGTTTGATGTCATTTATTGATTTAAAGTACATTGAATTTTTTTTTCCCTATTTTCAAAACACTATCATTTTGTTTAACACAATATCTTACAGACTATCTTTTCCCTGCCTACAATATTACGTCAACCTGGTCGACCACTTTTTAGGTTATATTAAGAAGTTGATCCTATCAACTTTGAATCCTTGTCTATCTATCATCTATATCAATATATAGTACTATGTTTATTCTATCATCTTTGTATCCTTGTTAGCTTATTTTTCATACCATATTTCTAATACTAGGTCAACCCACTCAACTCTATACTCTTATTTTCCTTTCTTATCTTCTTGATTTTGCATCAAATTTACCTTATGTAATCTATTTTCTTCATCATGAAATTCCTATTTTAAGACAAAACTAAGTTAAATTTAACTAATATGATGAGTCTTACCAACCCAAATAGGTCTTCCCATAAGCAGCTTGTGGTTCCTATCTTAGATGAAAGTAAAGTTCATATAGCCATTTGTACTACAAACTATGGGATCCCTCCTAATTCTTACTTACTTTATAACCCTCTCTTATCACCTAAATATCAACCTGAATTAGAGTATACACCATAAATTCTCTTCTTCATCACTAAGTTTCCTCAACATCAAGGTAAGGATCCTTCTACTATTTACCATCTTATGATAAGTGGTCAAGTTGAGAAACCTCATTCACCTTCTCCCACATTCTCATATGGATTTTGGGATATTAGCTTATTTGATTCTTAGCCTCTTCCCTTTATTTTTACCTCTTCTCATAACATGACTTCTTTTATTTCCTCTACCTCCATGCCTAGTATCTCTACTAACATGGTGGGTTCTACATATAGGGGTCCTCTTCCAAGACCCACTCTTCTCAAATCTTCCACTAGTGCATCATTTTCTTCCCATGATATTCATGCCTCTAGTGTTTCTTCTTCTCATCCCTCTACTAGTCCATCTTGTTCTACAAGAAATTTTTTCCACTAGTGCCTCACTTACTAATAGCCATAGTGGTACCCAAGCCACTGTTACCAATTATAATACTTTAAATAAAGCTAATAATGCAACTCAAACCCATCAACTCCTATTACAAACTCTTAATTAAATGAATGCTTTTGAAGCTAACAATGGAAATCAAATTATGTAAATGTAAAATCATCTTATTCATCTTCAAACCAACCCTCAATAGATGCCATGGGTAACACATAATCAAAATTTTCCCCCACCTCCTCTTCAAGATTCCCATTGTAATCTGATCCCTCAACCTCCTCTTGTTAATAAAACAATCAATCATCTGGAAAATGAGCTTCTTACATCTCAAATTACTAATATCAATATACGAGGTATCACCCCTACCATTTATTACAATGGTTCAAATGATCTTAGTCTTCATTTAATTTTTTTTGAAAATTAATAAAAATATTGGGTCAAATTAAATACCTTTATTGCTACCAAGTTATTAGCAAAACCTCTCATAGGTGATTCTTTAGATTGATACAACTAACTCAAATCTAATTTTATTAGTAGTTTGGAATATTTAGTTAATGCTTTAGTCTAAGAGTTAAAAACTAATGATATCATTGAGAATACATTGGCCCATTTTATCAATTGTAAGCAAATTGAGACTGAAACTACCCAAGCTTTCATTAAATGATGGAATACATTGTCCAACAAGTGTGAGCACAATATGGTTGATGATAACATTTTCCATCTATTTACCATTTTTTTCCAATTTGAAATATCAGGTCCAGACTCCCTCTCCACTTATATTGAAAGAGGCCATTGACCAAGTAAAGTGTCAATATTTCCTTATACATCAATTTGAGCCATTCCAACCTTTTATGGGTACTCATCAATATTTCCTTATGTATCAATTTGATCCATCCCAAAATTTTATGGGTACTCACATGCTACTTAAGAATAAAAATAATCATGCCACCCATGATGGTTTCATGAACTCTTATGATACCATTCACACTATTCAAGCTATTATTCCTAACCAATATTTGAAACAAGCTTCTCCTCCCAACCACATTACTAACCCTCATTTTTATTCAGCCAATAAAATCAATGTTAACAAAATATTATCCATAGAATAATTACAAAATAATCTACCAAGGCCTCTACCATGATAACTTAATCCCACTCGACACATGAAATCTTGGTATGATCCCAATAAATTTTTTTGGTTTCATGCTAGTTGGGGCCATTCTCATGAGATATATAGGTAGCTTCATAATTTAGCTAAGTATTTCCTTCTTGGTCCTAATTTTGACCATGACTCTATCATTCATAAATGACAATAAGCCTATGACATTTTCTTCAAAGCCCATGAAACACAAACTAAATCTAAATCTGTGAATCAAGATAATGCTCACTTGGCCATCTATAAAGATCATCTTCCAAATCATCAAAATACCCAAGATAAGCCTACCCATTTTACTAATAATATTGATTGTCTTCTTGACCTAACTCCTAAAGAGAATGTGGTCAATATGAATAATATGCTAAGGGTGGTTTATTTCATTGATGCTCAATAGATTTACACACCTCCATTATCTCACACATTTTGTGTTATCCAATATTATTCTCCAACTTGCTTACCTAAGTTGGGGCATGAAGACTTTATAACTTTAGACAAACCAATTGTAATAACTCCCTTTGATAACACTTCTCATACTATTTATACCATCCCTCTAGACTCTTCACCTATCACCCATGATACTTAAACTTCTCTCAAAACTTCTTCTAATCTATCTAAAACCACACATACATCAATTGATTCATATTCTCAAAATAATCTACAAACTTATCCTCTAATTAAACCTTATACCTCTTACCAACATAAACTCATATGTACTTTGGTTCCTACTTCCAAAGACCTCCTTCAACACTATACACATCTTTCTAACAATCTTATTATGGGTTATTATGAGTGGGATCCTATCATAGAACTCACTAATATCCCATCCAAAATATCATTTCTTGGAATTTGACAAACCTCTCAACGTCATCATAACTATCACATACAACTTTTGTTCAAAATGAACATCCCTTATCCTCCCCTAGTAGGACATGAATCAACCTTATTTAGATTAGAAGATAGCAATTTAAAACAATGCAAAGAGATGTCCATACATGTTTATGAAATAATGGACACTTCTCTTTCTCTCAAATTCCACATTTATTTTATGATCCTCAATGAGATTCTACGTCATGTGGATGATATTTTTCTATTTATCAGTGTTTAAATTAGTGATATATAAGTCACATATGCCTTGATTAATGAGGGTTTTATCACTTATGTTACCTCTCTTGATTTTATCAAAACCCTTACATATTTTGAATGAAATCTTAAGTCCACATGCATCACATGTCAAGGCCAAGACTAAAGGAAAATACCTCCTTTAGGTTGTGTGTGGATCTCCATTATTTTCCCACCTATTACTATTCATGTGAAGGTGATGATCTTCAAATTTCCTCTATATTAAAACATTTTTCTTGGTAGGCCATGGACTCATCTCATGAGAGAAAATTCCTCTTCCACTTCTTGATGCATCAAATTTCCTTAAAATTGATCCATATATAGGATTTAGGGTGACACTAATCCTTAGAATTTTGAATAATTACAAGACCATGGTGTATTCAATATTCCTACCCTTGAACCATTTCTAAGTGTTCCATTTAATAAATATCAATGCTTTAACTTCCCTATCAATTCTACCAGTTGTTACAATGGTCACCCCAAACTCATTAGGAATATTCACCCTAACCTTCTAGATTCTAATGATGATGAGCCTGACAAGATCAGTCTCAAGATTAAAACTTTGGATCTCTCACCTCATCTCATCTCTCAGCTTCTTGATTCTTTACAACCTCATTCTCATTAGCCACCTTGTGATAAAATCCTTGTAGTCTTAACTAAGACTTGTCATTCCATTCATCAAACTACATCAAATCACAAGGTCATCCCTATGTATGACATTGACCTTGATATACTTAATTATGATGATGGTTATACCTTAGATGATCCATTCTTAAGAGATTTAGTTTAGGCTTGAAATGTTGAGATTATTCATTATCATTTCTCTTTGGTTTAATATTCTAGTATATCTTCTCATATTCCATATTATATCATTCCTAATATTATCATTTGATAGGGTAGAGATGGTGTGCACACCTCTAATTTCTAAATAACCTCATAGGAGTATTCTTATAGATCATGCTATAATTAGTCCCTATCACTTTACTAGATACCACAACCCCTCAGTCCTACTTATCCCTAAGATCTGTATGACTTTCCATCAACCTTCTATGGACACTACCCCTCCATAAAAAGACCCCAATTTGGATCTCATTCCTACTCCCTCTATCATTGAGTTTTTTATTATTTATAATAATATTTCTCCTTCATTCAAGCCTTGTATAATCTCTCCCCTAACACCTCCTTCTCTTGGTTATGGTTTTCTCCCTTTACCACAACTAGCTCCTTCACCCACCAAATGGGCCAATCAACCTTATTGTGACATTCATAAAGTTTATAATCATTTTACTTGAGATTGTTCCCTATTCTAAGCTCTATCAACTTCTATTTCCACTTTTCTTATGAGTACACCTACCAAGGATACTCACAATTGTATCTATTACTTCCATAACATAGATAATCATTCATCCATGCATTGTCTCAAACTATTACAATATATTTATACCTTACATCCCACTACTTCTCAACCCTAAAATATGGTTATAACTCCCCCAAAAGTATTACCTAAATATCTTCCAAAGTATGGAAAGGTATATTATATTTATCACCAATGTGGAACACATCACAATGATCTTTGTTTCATCCTTGAATAACATCTTAAGGATCACCTCCTAATGATTCCTTCACCTTCTACCATTCCTCTCATAGGTCATTCTCACAAGAAGGCTCCCCCGTCCTCCCCCACGTTTCCACCTCCTATGGTTCCATCTCATTTTGTGGTCCATTTTCCACCTACTATATCTCCACCTATGAGTCCCTTACCCATGGAACTTCCATCAACTATGGATCCTTATCCACCTATGATTCCCTCACCTATAGCACCTTTCCCATTGGTGACCCCTTCATCTCCTACATAAACTACTCCTATGAATTCTCTGGAGCACATGATCCCTCAAGCATTCCTACATTTTTTGTTGAGGAGATTTGATGTGAAGTATTTTATCAACTTTCTTGAAGATCGATGAAATATTAGATATAGTTCACATTCAAATCCATAAAGACATATCAGATGTTATGGATAATGTGTGTGGACTAATATTTTAGTACTTATGAACACATGTATGGTGTTTTTAGATTTGTCATTTGGATTGGACGTGTGATCCAAATTTATATTTATATATTTTTATATTATTTGACATTGTGTCAAATTATTATCTATCTTTATATAATGACTTTAGTTCCACACTTTATATTACTTATGATGTCATTATGTTCTCTTATGGATTTATTTTTCATAATTGCATTCATTTTCTTCTTTATTTCATTTTTTATGACTCCCCTTGTTCTTTTTCATGATTTTTTTCTATCTTATATCTATAAACATAGATAATTATTTTTATGACTTAGTCGTACAAACCTTTCTCCCTTTTGTCATTCCCTCTTTACCTAGTGATTAGTTAGAAAAAAATTCATCTCATTATAGTATCATTTTACCAATCCAATTTATATCTCCCCTTTATTCCCTTTTATTAGCTTTAAAAATCTAAACATGCACATGGTTAAGACTTGAGATAACATGCTAGTTCATCATTAAGCCTAAGTGTTCTAGTCAGTCTTATCTTTGGATAATTAGCTTCCTTTAGCCAAATTCTACATATAATTCATGTGTATCACTCTATCTCCCATGATTGGTCATTTCAAGTCCATATGGAGGAGTAATCATAAAATCCTTAAAAAAATACAAAATCTAAATCATTTAATAAAAGTCAATGATCTAAAAGGCAACATTAAAATTATTAAAAAGTCAAATCACACTAAAAGACATGATTCTAAGCACATCTCATTTTCCTAATCTAAGCTAAAACTCCATAGTTGGCCTCAAAATATAGATGAGGTCTATTGGGGTGTGATATGCTAGAAGATTAGAAAAGGAGAATAAAAAATCTTTCAGTGCTACCTACTTTCTCATGCAAATACCCAATCTTCATAGTAGATCGATGACTCTATAGGGGGTCCTGAAGAATGGGGAACACATTGTTGGAAAGTAGTTCCATTTTAAATTTCTTATTCAAAAATACTTACATGAGTTTATTTTATTATCACACCTATTTACCTACACAACTCTGTTCTATATCAAACATGTATCCTCTAGATATCAATTCTCACTAGCCATTTAATGTCCTCTATATCCTTAGTGTGCCTCATATCTCCTAAGGTATTCTCATAAGATGCTTATGTTATGATTTTTCACTCCCTACAACCCTAATATTTTTTTGTTCACTAATCACTCCCGTAGGGATTCCATTTGTGAGTTATAGTGTAAGACCATGGATAGGACCTAGCCTTGCTCACAAATAATTTTTTTTAAAAATACCATTCCAAACATCCATAATTTATGCTCATAAGGTACCTTAGATATTTTTTTTTATTGTATATGGGAGATCACATTTCCATTTGGATCCCATGTCTTGAGGTCATCTAGTTGAAAGTAGAATGGCTCTTTATTCCTTGAGAAGATCTCTAGTTGCTTCCATCCATGAATCATTGTCTTCCCAATAAGATGTGGGAAGAGATATAGGGTTCCTTTCTTATTCTCTCTACATACATGGTATACACCATGAAGGAGTTAATGATCTATCTCCTACTCAACAAACTTTATTGGGACATTCACTGGTAGCCTATAGGGTTGAGTCTAGAAACCTTCAATTATAATGACTATACAATTAGGATAGATTCATATGTCACCAATATGTTCTACACACTAATTGATGAGGGGGGGGGGAACCCTGGGGATTGAACTTAGTATAATTATCCAAACTAGAGTGGGATAAATGCAATCACAAATGAATTGTATGTTGTCTATATACTTAAATATGTGTAATTTGGAATAATGGTGAGAAATGGTAATATTGTTATAAGGGGACCAAATTATTATGGTAGGGAAGTAGGTTGAGGTCATTAAGGCATCTAATTAGACATCATTTTAAACAACTAGCTTGTCTTCTTTTTAATTCCATTGAACTGTCTCCCTAAGTGGATACTTCTCATTTCCCTAATAGGTGGAGTCAGGTTCTCTTCTATCATGAAATAGAAATAGGAGACCCACCTGGGGTCAACATAAGATGTGATTTCTACTCAAGAATACCTATTAAACAAATTTAAGATGATTATAATCCCTTCCCTAAACTATATAATTGGGAATTTACCATCATGGTTTCTCATTACATGAGTTCCTCTATCCAGCCATGATCTTAAGATATTATCTAATCCATTCTTAGTGGTCCATTCCTTTATTTTAGGGAGTTCTATGTGAGTCATAATAATCTTATATTAGCCTTCAAAATCTATTAGATCTATATAAGCAACCCTCTTTTATGTACCCTCCTTTATTATCTAGTCTCCATCTACTCTACAATTAATGAACATAGGAGCTAAGATATTGATACAATAGAGTACCTCTAGTTTGGTAGTTTCAAGGTGAAGCCTAGACTCTAAATTTATGAAAAATATTCATGTCTCCTCTAAACTACAATAATTTGTTTCTTTTTTGGGGCTAAGGGTTGTAAGAGGTTGATTGTAAAAAAAAAATTTAGACCAATTTTTCATACCATTATTAAAGGCTCCCACATCCAATTATTTATCCTTGTAACATCTCCCTTAAACATATATAGACAAATAAATCTTGGCTTCATCTCTCTATTGTCATCTAGCAATGGCCATTTTCCTCCAACTAGTTAATTTCCCTTAGACTATGTGATCTCATTGAGTGTTTTTAGCTCTTCTCAAGGTGATTTTTTGCTCTTTTGAATACAATTGAGATTTAGTTAGGTAAGAATTAGGTATTTATGCTGAAAAACTAGGGTATTTCATAGATTTAATGGTGGAGGTTGTGAATTCATAAATTCACTAGTGTTACTCCCATGAAAGTCCTTTTAGAAGCTAACTATTAGTCTTTGAAAGTTTATTTTATTTCACACCATTAGATTGGATCTATGAGCAAGTGTGGTCTATTGATCTCAATCTAGAAAAGTATTTTTTGATTGCTCACCTTCATTATGATTTATCCTCATTGAAAAGTCTTTGACCATTTCACACTATTAGATCAAATCTTGTGATGAAGCATGGACCATCAAATATTCAAAGATGTACATGAGTTAGCAATATTTGAGCTTTAAAAACATTATGTTAAAAGTCTTATACTAAGTTTTTATGTTTAAAAATTAAATATGATTTTTAAATGGTTGATACATACATCCCTTCACTAGGCTAAAATTTTAGACTATCTTAAATTTGACATCATTGTAAACATCAAAAAAGTTCTCATGAATATCTAATGATGAGTGTGAGGCTATCAAATTTAATCTCATCTAATTCAATTAGAGGGCTTAAGATTAAGCCTTGTAGTCATGTTATGTTGAAAAACACATTATTATTTAAGCGGAAAGCATGTTCCTTGGGCCATATGTCCAAGTATTTGGTATATGTGATCCCTTAAGTTTTTTCTTGATTGGCTACTTAAATTTCATCTAGGTTATACGCCTTTGGCCATTTCACATCATTAAATCAAATCGTACGATGAATCATGGACCACCAGATCTATGGAAATGCATATGACTTAATGAGCTCTAAGCTTTGATATGAATTAGGTTAAAAGTATTATATAAAGTCTATTTATGTTTAAAAAAACACATGGGGTTCTTATAAGGGTTGAGAAATACATCACTTTGTTAGGCCTCAAGGTTATATTAAGTTGAAAAGTCTTCAGTGAATTTTCACTGTCAGATTATATCCATGAGCAAGTGGAGGACATTTATTATGATATGTGTACTCATCAATGATTGGTATTTATAAAAATTAAACATTAGGATTAGTCATAAAACAAGGAACCTACAAAGACTTCACATAGTTTCCCTTAAAAATTTTCCAAATGGTCACTTTCTCAGGAAAGTGTCTTAACAAATTCTTTGTAAGGGTCGGTTTGAAAAAAAAATGAAGGGTTGATTTTTTTTTAACAAAATGTTTGAAAGAAATACTTCCCAAAATAATTTATTTGAAGGGAACTTTCTACCAAAGTGGATTGAGACAACTTTTCTAAAGGGACACTTCAAGAAACTTTGAAGGGTCACTTCAATAAAGTGCCCTAAAATCAAGATTTCGAAGGGTAATTTGGTGTTTAGGTGGGCCTATTTGCTTCTTGGTCCCAATTTTGACCATGATTATATCATTCATAAATGACAACAATATTATGACATTACCTTCTAATCCCATGAAACACAAACTAAATCTGAATCTTTGAATCAAGCTAATGCTCACTTGTCCATCTATAAAGATCCTCTTCCAAATCACCAAGATACCCAAGACAAGCCTACCCATTATACCAATAATGTTTATAGTCTTCATGACATAACTCCTAAAGATAATGTGGTCAATATGAATAATATGATAAGGGTGGTTTATTAAATTGATGCCCAACTGATCTACACACCTTTATTATGTCACACATTTTGTGTTATCTAATATTCTTCTCCAGCTTGCTTAACTAAGTTGTGGCATGAAGACTTTATAAATTTAGATAAACCAATTCCAATAACTCCTTTGGATAACACTTCTCATACTATGTATACCATCCCTTTAGCCTCTTTACATATCACCAATGATACTCAAACTTCTCTCAAAACTTTTTATAATCTATCTCAAACCACACCTACATCAGCTGATTCATCTTCTCAATATAATCTACAAACTTATCCTCTAATTAAACCTTCTACCTCTTACCAGCATAAAATCATATGTACTTTCGTTCCTACTTCCAAGGGCCTCCTTCAATATTATACACCTCTTTCTAAAAATATTATTATGGGTTATGATGAGTGGGATCCTATCATAGAATTCACTAATATCCCATCTAGAATCCCATTTCTTGAAATTTTGTGAACCTCTCAACATCATGATAACCATCACATGAAACTTTTTTTCAAAATGAACATCCCTCATCCTCCCCTAGTAGGACATGAAGCCACCTTATCTAGATTAGAAGATAGCATTTTGAAACAATGTAAAGAGATGTCCATACATGTTGATGTAATAATGGACACTTCTATTTCTCTAAAATTTCCCATTTATTCTATGATCCTCAATGAGATTATGCTTCATATGGATTATTGTTCTCTATTTATCAATTTTTGAATTGGTGATATCCAAGTCAAGCATACCTTGACTAATGAGGGTTCTATCACTTATGTTACCTATCTTGATTTTATCAAAACCCTTAGATATTTTGAATGCAATATTAAATTCACATGCATCACATGTAAATGTTAAGATTGAAGGAAAATTCCTCCTTTATGTTGTGTGTGGCTCCCCATTAATGTCCCACATATTACTAAATCTTTCTATTTAAATTTAAATTTGATGGGTTCAGTCCCATAAAATATGTCCTCACAAATGTCAAATGATAGGAGTGAACCTATAAAATTTAAAACAATGAGATTTATTTATCCAGTAACTGAATGCCATGTGTAAAACCATCAGGAGATCTCAAAGCTTTAAGGATTGTCTACATTAAATTTGATGGGTTTGGTCTCATCAAATACATCCTCATAGATGTTAAATGATGGGAATGAACCTATTAAATTTAAGATGATTAAATATTCATGTCCAATGAATGAGTGCCACATGTTAAAACCTTTGGGAGATCTTGAGGATTCTAGGTTGATGTGCACCATTTGATTAAGAACCTCTAAGGCAATGTCAACCATTGGATCAAGTCCTGAGTGGTTAATAGTTGTTAACATCCTTTTGGGTGTCAGATTTAATTCACACCATTAGATTGAAATCTCTGAGCAAATAATCACCATTGAATCAAATCCTAAGTGGGTAATACTTGTTAACTTCCTTTCAGGTGGCAGATTTAATTCACACAATTAGATTGAAACCTCTAAGAAAATGATCACCATTAGATATTCAAATTTCCTCTATATTACAACATTTTTCTTGGTAGGCCAAGGACTCATCACATGAGATAAATTTCCTCTTTCACTTGCCAATGCATCAAATTTCCTTACAATGGATCCATATATAGGATTCAGGGTGACACTAATTCTTAGAATTTTTTAATAATTATAATACCATGGAGTATTCAATATTCCTACCCTTGAACCATTGCTAAGTGTTCCATTTCATAAATATATATGCTTTAAATTCCCTATAAATTCTAGTAGAGGTTACAATAGATCCCCCAAACTCATTAGGAATATTCCCCCTAACCTCCTAAATTCTAGTGATGATGAGCCTGAAAAGATCAATCTCAAGATTAAAACTTTGGATCTCTCACCTCATCTCATCTCTCAACTTCCTGATTCTTTACAACCTCCTTCTCATCAATCACCTTGTGATTAAATACTTTTAGTCTTAACTAATACTTGTTATTCTATTCATCACACCACATCTAATCACAAGGTCATCCTTACGTATGCCATTGACCTTGATAAACTTGATTACAATGATGGTTATACCTTAGATGATCCATTCTTAGGAGGTCCAGTTTAGGATTGATATTTTGAGATTATCAATTATCATTCCTCTTTGCTTTAATATTTTAGTATATCCTCTCATATTCCATCTTATATCATTCCTAATATTATCAAATGATAGGGTAGAGATGGTGTACACACCTACAATTTCTAAATAACCACATAGGAGTATGATTATGGATCATGCTATGATCATTCCCTATCACTTTTCTAGATACCACAACCCCTCTATCATACTTATCCCTGAGATGCATATGACTTTCCTTTAGCCTTCTATGGACCCTACCTCTCCATCAATAGATCCCAATTTGGTTCTCATTCCTACTCCCTCTATCATTAATTCTATTCTTATTTCTGATATTATTGCTCCTTCATTCAATCCTTGTCTAATCTCCCTACTAACACCACCTTCTCTTGGTTATGGTTTTCTCCCTTTACCACAACTAGCTCCTTCACCCACCAAATGGGCTAATCAACCTTATTATGACATTCATAAATTTTCTAGTCACTAGACTTGAGACTATTCCCTATATCGAGCTATATCAACTTCTATTTCCACTTTTATTATGAGTACACCTACCAAGGATACTCATAACTATATTTATTGCTTCTATAACATAGATAATCATTCATCCATTATTTATCTCAAATTGTGACAATATATTAACACCTTGCATCCCACTACTCCTCAGCCCTTAAATAAGGTGATACCTACCCCAAAAGTATTACCTGAATATCTTCCAAAGTATGGAGAGGTATATTGTCTCTAGCACCAATGTGGCACACATCACACTAATATTTTTTTCATCCTTTTATCATATATTAAGTATCACCTCCTAATGATTCCTACACCTTCTACCCTTCCTTCCATAGGTCATTCTCATAAGAAGGCTCCCCCTTCCTCTCTTATGGTTCCACCTCCTATGGTTCCATCTCCTCTTGTGGTCCCTTGCCCATGGACCTTACCTCAACTATGGATCCTTCTCCACCTATAATTCCCTCACCTATGGAACCTTCTCCACTAGTGAATCCTTCATCTCTTACATAAAATACTCATATGCATTCTCTTGAGCATCCCCTACATGATAACGCTCATCAACATGATCCTTCAATCATTCCTACATTTTTTATTAAGAATATTTGATGTGAATTATTTTATCAACTTTCCTTGAAGATTGATGAAACATTCAAATCCATAGAGACTTATCAAATGCTATGGATAATGTGTGTGGACAAACATATTAGTACTTATGAACATATGTATGGTGTTCTTAGATTTTTCATTTAGATTGGACATGTGATCTAGCTTTATATTTATATATTTTTATATTATTTGGCATTGTGTCAAATTATTATCTATCTTATATAATGACTTTGGTTTCACACTTTATATTGCTTATGATGTCATTATGTTTTCTTATGGATTTATTTTTCATAATTTCATTCTTTTTCTTCTTTATTTAATTTCATATGACTCTCCTTATTATTTTTTGTGATTGTTTTCTATCTTATCTCTATAAACATAGATAATTATTATTGTGACTTAGTTATACAAACCTACTCCCTTTAGTCATTCCCTCTTTACCAAGTGATTAGTTATCAAAAAAATCATCTCATTATAGTATCCTTTTATCAATACAATTTGGATATCCCATTTATTCCCCTTTATTACCTTTCCAAAACTAAGCATACACATGGTTGAAACTTGAGAAAACATGTTAGTTCATTGTTAAGCCTAAGTGTTGTAGTCAGTCTTATCTTTGGATAATTAGCTTCCTTTATCCAAAGACTAAATATCATTCATGTGTATCACTCTATTTATCATTATTTTTCATTACAAGTCCATATGGTGGAGGAATCATAAATCCTAAAAAACATGCAAAATCTAAATCATTTAATAAAAGGAAATGATCTAAAAAGAAACATTTAAAATTATCAAAACATCAAATCACTCTAAAAGACATGATTAAAAGAACATATTATATTCCTAATCAAATATAAAACTCCATAGTTGGCCTAATAATAGAGATGAGGTCTATTGGGGTGTGATAGGCTAGAAGATTATAAAATGAGAATAAAAAATCTTTTAGTGATACCCACTTTCTCATGTAAGTACCCAATCTTCATAGCAGACCAATGGATATATAAGGGGTCCTAAAGAATGGGGAACACATTGTTGTAAGTTAGGTCCATTTTAATTTTCTTATTCAAAAATACTTACATGAGTTGACTTTATTATCACACCAATTTGCCTACAGAACTTTTTTCTATATCAAACATATATCCTCTATATATTAATTCTCACTAGCCATTTAATGTCTTCTCATGTCCTTAGTGTGCCTCATGTCTCCTAAGTTATTCTCATAAGATGATTATGTTATGATTTTTCACTCCTTACAACCCTAATATTTTCCCTTGATAAATATTATTTTGTTCACTAATCACTCTCCTAGGGATTCCATTTGTGAGTTATAGTGTAAGACCATAAATAGGACTTGGCCTTGCTCACAAATCACCAAATTTTCAAATTACCAATCCAAAAATCCATTTTTACCATATTTTTAAATTTTTTCCACCTCATTGGTGTTCCCTTTGTGAGTTGTATTTTAATATCATGGATAACACCTAGCCTTCCTCACAAAATTCTCTAATAACCAAGTCACAACCAAAATCACTTATGTCAAATATGAGATAAGTTGTGGTTGATTATGAGTTACACATCATGGATATGCTTCACATCTTAATTTATTATGTTTTTTTCTTACTTCATTAAAATTTTATTTTTATCTTCTTATTTTTTGATTGCATGTAAGAAACTAACCACTTTTCTTAAGTTTTTCATACTTCCCAACTTGAATTAGTGTGATTAATTTTAGACCATTTTACCAATTTTGTTTCTATTTTATAATTCTAACTGTAATATAGTATGATTGATTGACTTAATTGATTTATTTTTATATTATCAATATTTCACATGCTTTTCATTTTATTACATTATTTTCATACTTTGCAATGTGAATTAGTGTGATTTTACTTATTCTAATTTGGTTCCACTCATTTTCATGGTTTGAAAATATTTTTTCCCTCTTGTTTACCATTATTTGGTTTCTTATACTTATTCATATTTTTTTATTACACATTAACCAATGTGAAATACTATGTAGTACATTTTTTTATTACTTATACTTTGCCAAGTATTTTTTGCCTATTTCTTTTTAACCATGCATGTGTCCTACATAATACTAGAAAATAAAACACAACACATATATTTCCTATAGAATATACAAAAAAATTACAATATATGTGCTAGAAATAAATATATCCATGCATCCACAACCACAAGCATAATACAAACACATAAGATAAACATCTAATTGTTAACATATAAAATCTCTATATATATCAAGTGTTTTTAAAAAGTATAAAAATACATCACTTTAGATCTAAGGCTAGGTTGTATCCTATATATGTTATGGCCTATCCCTTTTTCCCATAGATGCCTTAAATAGTCCCCTTTGAATAGTATGCTATAAAGAGGATGCCTGAGATCTCAAACTTACTACCCATCCCTATAGGTTAGCCACCTAAGCCTGTACTAGTCTTAGATGAATCATGCTATCCAAATGCATGGATCTCTCTTTATATAAGGATTACCATGCCTATACCTCTCCTAATACCACCCCTATTAGTGGTTATAACCCATGTCCATGCACATGTAACTACCTCTAGCCTCTCTTATTAGTCTAAACCAACTCATATGAGTTAGGGTAGATGGAACCATGGGATCATCTAATGTGGTATGGTTATATTGAATCAACACCCCATATATAATATCATGGAGTGATATCATAAGTATGGATCCCCATATATTCTCCCCCTCATCTAAAAAATCTACAAAATTCAAACTAGATAGACATTAGATCACATATATATCTAAAAATCTGCCAATCTACAATTTATCAAACAAATATTATATAACTCATATTCTATTTTAAAAACTTAAGTAAATTTCAAAAATTTATTACCTATAATAATGTCACCAATAAACATCTCCCCATCTATTCATCCATTGAGCAAGGTCTTTCCATTAGTTTATCCCCTGAGTACATCATCGATGGCATGCCTCCCAATCAATGCACACTTAGGTTCACCACTCATGCCCATCTCAATCCTCACCTTAGTGGTGCCTCTATAGACTAGATATAGCTTGGGATATCTTTTGGGTCATCTTGGATGACCACCATCTATGCTCTCTCACCACTGGTGTCTCCATTGATGGCATGAATGAGGTGGTTACCACTTTGTTGATGCTTTAAATTTCTCCATAGAGTGTTTTTTAGTGTTGATGAACACTTCTCATTTTAGGATTATAATAATATAAGGCATGATTTATAGTTTGTGACAAGTAATGTGAATATTCAATAAAGTATGAGAGTTACCCACAAAATTTTTTTGATGTGGTGGTTGGGAGCCACCAGGGTCTTGTTTGTAGTCTTCCTGGTCAAGATTTCTAACTCTAAGATAATCTAAGTGAACATTTAAAGTGATATTTAAACTAAAGTAAGCATTAAAAAAAAATAAGTAAAAGGTAGAGTAATGTAGAGAAGAAACATGATTTCAAGCATTATTCTCAAACATAATGACAAAGTTCTATTAAATTTGAGCATACATTTAATCAATCAGTGATGTAATAAAGTATATGCCCAAGCTTCACCAAAAATTAGGCAAGATTCAAAGGAAAATATAAATATCATGATGAATATTAAATATTAATTAAATATTTTAATATGTTAATATGAATCTCATAAGAACATTCAAATGCAGATCAAATAAAACAAAGTAAACATAAAATCCTTCAACTAGTCTAGCACATCACAAACTAGAAACCTCATGAATATGAAATATATCTCATCTATCCAAGAACCATTCAAATCTAAGACATCCACCTATAATTGAGATAAACTAGAAATAATATAACATAACACCAGACAATCTTTGTAGAATTCCAATTGTATTAATTGCTCTAGTATAAAATTGCTCAAAATCCCTCTCTTTACAAATGGTAATACTTGTCTATTTATAGAAGACATAGGTAGTATACCAGTCATATTTCTTTCAAAATTTTATAATAGGTGAGGATAGTTGTGATTTTACAAAGAACTCTATAGTACATATGGTTGTTAGGTGCATATTATATCACAATACTAAAATATGCTAACAAACTAGCATATATAGTTTACAAAAGAATAATATTAACTTTGCTCTTGGGCTAGTGGGCCCACTTGATCACTTAGGTTGAAGGAAGTCTTTCACCTTGGTGTGTTATTATTTGATTAACTAAAAATCCACTATGGGATTCATTATAGTCTCTTATTCTTGTTCAACTAATGTATCATATTCTTTATCACTTTTGATGGTGACCTCTTGTATGCACCGTGCCTCTACAATTTGCTCCTTTGTGGTGAGGATGACATTAAGGGATTTTGAATTGTCCTAATTTTATTGGCTCTAGATATCATTCTTGATGTTTTGGATGAAGGTTTGGACTCCCTGCTAGAATTCTATGTCATGTATTAGGCTGGTGGTAGTAGGTTGAGAAGGGGTCACCAACAAGGTTCTTAGAAACTTCTCAATTTTATTCACCAAGTCTTTATCTTCCTCTATGAAGTCATTGGACTTGTTTTACCATGAACTTAATCCCTATATTTGATCCACTAGTATCCCTTGAATGGTATTTAACATCTTTTCTTTGATAATCTTGAAGTCTAAAGGTTGTATAGTGATGTGTACTTTGATCAACTCTGTCAGTTGGTCTTTGGTTTCTTACCATTGTTATATCAATGTTTGTTCCTTCTTGGCTTGAAGTTACAAGGTATTAAGCCTAAGTTTTATGGATATTAATCATTCAAAGGCATCTAGGAGGTACTTATTTAACATCTTTATTAGGTCCTCTAAAATTGATAGTGAGACTTGGGCCTCCAAGTCTTTCTTCTCTTCTCCAATTTCAAGATTCTTTGCTTCATTCCTTGAATTCCCAACATGGCCATTATTGACTAGGATTCCACCTGACTTTCAATATATTCATGATAAATGGGTACTCCCCTCTTACACGGCCTTAGACTAGAGTGAGTCCTATAAACGGTTCTACTCTTTGAAGAGTGACTTATTCAATTCTAATAGTTACTTTATTTGTAGAAACCTTCTCTATTAAAGGTGTATCAAGGTTAAATTTTACCTTGGGCTCTACTTATAAAATATTTAAATCTTATAGTGTTTTGAGACCAGCCCCTCTTGATTTCCTTAATTCTTTTAATTTCTTATTACTCTCTTTAGCATCCTCAATCATTCTCCTCTCTTCTTGCTCCTTCATGAGCTCTAAGATCTAGGGATAGACTTCATCATTGAATTTAACATTGGAAATGCTAATCAAAGCCAATGAATGCATCTAAGAGGCTATCTTTTGGAACTTCCCATAGATGAACTAGTTAGGGATGACATGTCTATGTATGGGAAATTCATCATGAAACATGTTCACCTGACTTGTTGGGTGAATCTACTTGGGTTTCTTGGAGTCTCTATTCACTAAATCCATATCTATCTCCCTCTTTATTTTTTTCATATGGACCAAATATAAGTCAATTCATTTTCCTTTGTTTTTCTCTTCAGCTACTTGGTGACTCTAAATTAATGCCACCTCAACTATGGCCTCTCCTTCTTTATCCCCTTCCTTATCTGACCCATATACATCTACAAGTTCTTTACAGACTTCTTCCACTATTTCATAAATTTTCAAGGCAATCATGTTAAGGTATTACATAAGGTAAGGGGGTCTTTGAGGTAGAGTTGAGGTAGAGGGTTCCTCTCCTAGCCTATGTTCCTTATTTGTTGACTAGGTCCTTAAATTTTGGGCACTTGTTGAGGTGGACCTTGAGGCACTTGTGGTTGACCTAAAGGTGCAATTGAAGTTAAAGGTAGTAAATGATATTGTAAGGGATTTATTTTTCATCTTTCTCCTAATGGTTTTCCTTCCCTCTACAATCTATGTTCAATCTTAAATCCATGCTACTTAAACCTAACCATCACTTCCTCAAAGTTGGTCACCTTTGTGTATAAGTGGTTATATGGGCCCGATTGATTTTCATAAGGTACCTTAGATAGTTTTTTTGATTATATATGGGCAAGCATGTTGCCCTTTTGATCCCATGTCTTGAGGTCATTTAGTTGAAAGTAGAATTCCTCTCTATTCCTTGCTAAGATCTCAAGTTTCTTCCATCCATGAATCATTGTATTCCCAATTAGATATGGTAAGAGATGTAGGATGTATTTATTATTCTCTCTCCATACATGATCTATACCATAAAGGAGTTGATGAGCTCTCTCCTACTCAACCAACTTGATTGGGACATGCACTAATAGCCTATAGGGTTGAGTCTGAAAACCTTTAATTCTAATCATTATACAATTAGGATAGATCCATAGGTCACTAATAAGTTATAAACACTACTTGATAAGGGGGGGAACCCTAGGCATTAGACTTATAGTAATTATCTTGACTAGAGTGGGATATATGCAATCACAAATGAATTGTATGCGGTCTCTATACATGAATATGTGCAATTTGGAGTAATGGTGATAAATGGTAATATTGTTGTGAGGGGATTGATTCCTAATGGTAGGTAAGTAGGTTGAGGCCATAAAATCATCCAACAAGACATAATTTTAAATAGCTAGCTTATCTTCATTTTAATTCTATTGAACTATCTCCCTAGATGGATACTTATCATTTCTCTAGTAAGTAGAGTCAACTTCTCTTTTATCATGAAATATACATAGGAGACCCACCTGGAGTCAACATAGGATGTCATTGCTTCTATAGAATCCATATTTAATAAATTCATGATGATTCTAATCACTTCCCTAAATTTTATAATTGGGATTTTATCATCATGGTTTCTCATTACATGAGTTCCTCTATCTAACCATAGTCTTAAGATATTATCTAAGTCATTCTTAGTGTTCCATTACTTGATTTTAGGGAGGTATATATGAGTCATGGGAAGCTTATATTATCTTTCAGAAGCCACTGGAGCTAAGATATTAATAACCTCTTTTATGTACCCTCTTTTATTATCTAGTCTCCATCTACTCTATTATTAATGAACATAAGAGCTAAGATATTAATATAATAGAGCACCTCTAGTTTGGTATCTATAAGGTGAATCCTAGACATCTAAACTACTAGAAAATCTTCATGTCTCCTCTAAACTACAGAAATTCATTACTCATTTAGGGATAAGGGTTGTAAGAGGTTGATTGCAAAGAAGATTTCAAACCAATTTTTCATACCATTGTTTAAAGCTCCCACATCAAATTATATATCCTTGTAACATATCCCTTTAGTATCTATATAAAAATAAACCTTGGATTCATCTCTCCATTGTCATCTATCAATGGCCGTGTTCCTCTAACTAGCTAATTTATCTTAGATTATGTGATTTTATTGGGTGTTTTTAGCTCTTCTCAAGGTGATTTTTATCTCTTTTGAGTGCAATTATGATTCAATTGGGAAAGAATTAGTGATTTATGTTGTAAAACTAGGGTTTTTCATAGATTTAATGGTAGAGGTGGTGAATTCATAATTTCATTCATGTATCTCCCATGAATGTCCTTTTAGAAGCTAGTTATTAGTCTTTGAAAGTTTCCTTCATTTTGCACCATTAGATTAGATCCGTGAGCAAGTGTGGTCCATTGATTTCAATCCATGAATTCTTTTTTGATTAGTCACATTCATTATGATTTATACTCATTTAAAAGTATTCAACCATTTCACATTGTTGGATCAAATCTTGTGATGAAGCATGGATCATCAGATCTATAAAGATGCACATGAGTTAATGAGCTTTGAGCTTAATAAAAACTTAGGTTAAAAGTCTTCTACTAGGTTTTCATGTTAAAAAATAAAATAGGCCTTTTAAAGGGTCAATAAATACATCCCTTCACTAGGCTAAAATTTTAGACTATATTAAATTTGATGTCCTCGTAAACATCAAAAATGTTCTCACAAACATCAAATGATGAGTGTGAGGCTGTCAAATTTAGGCTCATCTAATTTGATCAAAGGGCTTAAGCTTAAGCCTCGTGGTTATGTTTTAAGGAAAAACACATTACTCTTTAAGCTAAAATCATGTTCCTTGGTCCATATGTCCAAGTCTTCATGCTACGTGATCCCTTAAGTCCTTTTTTGATTGGATACTTAAATTTTGACTAAGTTATAAGCCTTCAGCCATTTTTTATCATTAGATCAAATCTTATGATGAAGCATGGACCATAAAATCTATGAAGATGCACATGACTTAATGAGATCTAAGATTTGATATAACTTAGGTTAAAATTCTTCTAATAAATCTATTAATGTTTAAAAAACACATGGGGTTCTTCTAAGGGTTGAGAAATGCATCCCTTTGCTAGGTCTCAAAGTTATACTATGTTGAAAATTCCTCATTAATTTTGCACTATCAAATTTGATTCATGAATAAGTATAGGTCATTTATTGTGATACATGTACTCGTCAATGATTGGTCCCTACAAAGATAAAATATTAGGGTTAGGCATAAAACAAATAATCTAGAAAGACTTCACGTAGTTGTCCTTAAATATTCTCCAAAGGGTCACTTTATCAAGAATGTGTCTTAACCAATTGTTCTTAAGGGTGGGTTTCAAAAAAAATTGAAGGTTTGATTTGTTTTAGACAAAATGTCTGGAAGAAACATTGCCCAAAATAATTTCTCTGAAGGGCCGTTTCTACCAAAGTCGACTGAGATAACTTTTCTGAAGGGACACTTCAAGAAACATTGAAGGGTCGCTTCAAAAAAGTGCCTTAAAATCAAGATTTCAAAGGGTAATTTGTTGTTTAGGTGGGATTGTTTACTTGTATTTATTTTAAACCATCTGATTAGATCTGTGAGATAGAAAGAGACATAAGATCTACAAAGATGCATGAAGTTTAAATAAGTAATAAGCCATCAAGATTTGAGAGGCAAGTAATTGATAAAGAAGACACTGAAATAAGAAGAGTTAAGAAACCTGAATAAGCAATGGGTTAACTAAAGAAAACTTGACTAAGTAATGAACCAATGAAAACCTAATTAAATCTAGATACTTATAAACTTTTCATAAGCTGAGTTGTTTGGGAAACCTAAACAAGTCTTCCCTCTAACTTTTAAATTCAAAAGTTAGGGTTTTTTCATAAAATACCTAGCCTTCTTTATTGGACCTGTAATTCCATCTTTAAAGACAAACCATTAGCAAAGTTAGTCCAAAAACATAATGAGTATCATTAAGCATGTATAAATAATATCCCTTTCAAGTGTGTGATCTTTAGATTATGAAAAATATAACCTCTTCAAGCAAGATTTCAAGATTTAGATGTTTTCAAACATTCATAAGGGTCCCCCATTTCCAAAAGAAATAAAGTGGAGGGGGGGTATGTTGATCCAAAAAATGGTAACTCACAGGTGAAACAAAGAAATATGTGAGAACCTAAGGCTCTGGTCTAGACCAATACATAAGTCTTCATCCATTGGGTCCATAACATTATCTAAATCAAACCTTGATTGGTATAAACCTCACATTTGTAAAATTCAAACTTAAAATGATGAAACATAGACATGTAGTGTGTGATTTGATTCCATGTACTATTTATAATGAAACTTTATAAGACAACATCTAAGTAATACCTTTGGTAATATCACTTAACTTGGAGCATTTTGGATATTCATTTAGAATAGTTGCTCTTAGTTTAAGGAAGGCTTGGGCATTACTCTGCTACCAACCAAGCATCCATAGCTTTGATAGAGATACCTTTGGTTCCACTCAAGGCCTTGATCCACTACCAACTAAGTGCACATAACCCTGATGGAGGTTACCAGAATCACCTTTGCTTCTATTTCCATATATTTTGCAATAAGTTTATTCCTTTTTAATTTCTAGGTCTTTTTACAAAGGTTGGAAACCAATATAGTCAAGTTTTATGGATTTGGTCAAGTGTTTAATTCTTTGGGTAATCACTTATAGTTATAACCTCTATCCCAAACAAGGATGTGTTTTAAGTGCTAGCATGAAATGTGCCTCAACAACCTAAGTTTTCTTCTAACACATGATTCTTATTTCAACCAAACCTTGATTTAAGATAATGCTTAAGACTTGTCATGATAATTAACTTATATATCAATCTACACCACTATATTTGAGTTGCATCATGGTGTTTTGTAGCAACCTATGTTCATCATTGCAAGATTCATATCCCTACTTCAAAGAACTATAATTTTAATAAATCTCATGAAAACTTGATCAATTACTATAAAAAGGACTTATTGGAAACAAAAGATCACAACCAATAAAAATTAAACAAAAAACAAATCAAACACACAACAAAATACATAAACAAGAAGTAAATAAATATATACAAGCAAAGCAAAAAAAGAAACTAACTAGTCTACATACTCTAATCTAACTATCTTACAGTTTCCACTCCATGTAGACTCTTGATGGAGTAGTAGTAAAGTAATTATTGATATATTACCCATTGGTGGGAAAGGTTAATTTTACTCCTTGGTGGTCTTTCATCTTAAAGGTGTTGTTTCCTAATGTCTCTACAACTTGATATGGCCCAATCCACAAAGGTGTGAATTTTCCATGCTTCCCTTTTCGCTTTGAAGTTTTGTCCTAGAGGAAGACTAAGTCTCCTTTCCTAAACAATTTAATTTTGGATCCTTTATCAAACCACATTTTCACTATTGTTTGATGCCTACTAAATTCAGAAAATGCTTTGTCTCAGCATCTTCCATATTAATAATATCTAGCAACCTTGACCTAGCAAGTTTTTGATTTTATTCCATGTACTCTTGCATGAATTTAAATGTGGGCAACTTGAGTGTTATATGGAAGATAGGTTCCTATCAATAAACCAGCAATAATGGTGAAGCTTTAAGGGATTTCTTAATCCTTATCCTATTTTCCCATAGTGCATACTTCAAGAGCTTGTGCCACGTTTTGGGTTTATCTTTTGTAGACTTCCTGATAGCCTTCATCTATTTCTCATTTGTATATTTGGAGACTCCATTTCCTTGGTGATAATTATTGGATGAAAACTTTAGAGTGATTCCATTGTCATATGCCCATTTAGTGATCTCAATATAAGTGAAGGTAGATCCATTATCATAGACCAAAGAGACTAGGGTTCTAAATCTTGTGTAAATGTTTTCTTCCATGAAGTTAATTACCTCTTATATCTTGTAATGTTTTCTAGAAAAAAACTTCACTCCACCTTGTACAATAGTTAGTAGAAGTAAGGAAAAATGTATGGCCTTCGAAATAATTGGGGTTGATCACCCATACAAAGTCCAACCCCCATTCTGTAAAGGGTTTATCAACTATCATAGGTTACAAAGGCATGACTACCTTTGGATCTTTTATGTTGAATATCTAAAATGAATGGCACTCCCTCACATTCTCATGAGCATCTTTGAAGAGAGTAGGTCAATAATACCTAGCTCTAAGGATCTTGTGAGCTATGGTTATTCTTGAAGGGTGTCCACTTCCAAACTTCTCATGGAAGGTAGTCATGATTTGATCTACTTCTTCTTTAGATACACATCTTAAATAAATTCCCTCAAAGCTCCTTCTATACAAAACTCTATTCTTGATGAGGTAATGAGATGTTTTGAGTCTCAAGTCTCTCTTTTGTTCTCTAGTGATTCCTAGTGGAGGAACCCCATTGATAAGCAGGTGGATGATAGAATCATACCACTCATTTGGTTGTAAGCTTTTTTGGTCAGCTTGCATGACATAGAGCTTGGGGTTAACATTAGTAATCATTTAAACTAAGCCTTGGCATCTTACCAACTTGGAAATATTAATTTAAATATAATATTCTTGGAGAATAGACATCCACTTACCTCTTCTTTCTCTAAGCTCATTTTGACTCATCATGAGTTTTGTAGTTGGGTCTGACAAGATAGCATGTACCTTGTTCTTGAGGATGTAATGCCTGAATCTCTTAAATTATTTCACCAATGCATAATATTTCTTATCAATCATAAAATAATTTACCTCTACATTCTTAAAGTTTGTACTCATGAAAGCTATGGGATGATCATTCCTATCATTCTTTAGGGTTAGTACTATAACCATAATATGCTCAGAAGCAAATGAATATAGATAGAAATCCTTTAAGAAGTTAGTAATTATGAGGACTAGAGATTCAGTGATTTCCTTCTTAATATCCACAAAATCCTTCTTAGATTCATCATTCCAAGAGATCTTGGTATTCTTATTTAACATGTCATTCAAAGGCTTGATAATTTAAGCAAACCCTGAGATGAACATTTTTACAAAGCTAATTCTCCCAAAGAATAACTTAAGCTCTTTTCTATTATTAAGAAACTCAATTTTGGAGATGGCCTCCACTTTGTCAAGATCTATGGAGATCCCTTGCTTGGTGATAACATGGCCTAGTAGTTTCCCCTCTATGACACAAAATATACTCTTTTTTGGGTTGAGGGAAATGCCATATCTTATGCACCTTTCAAACGCTTTTTGCAAGTGAATGAAGTGATCATTTCTATTCTTGGATAAAACTATAAAATCATCCATATAGATGATGATACATTTGCTTACCAGACCTTGGAAAGCATGGTCCATGGCCCTTTGAAATATTGCTCCTAAATTGATAAGCCCAAAGGGCATCCTCTTTTAGGCATAGGTTCCCCACTTGCTCATGAAAGTTGTCTTCATCCTATCTTCCTTGTCAACCAGCACTTGGTTATATCATGAGAATACATCTAAGAAGGAAATCATAGCTGACCCTAAAATAGCTTGTATGACTTGGTATAAATAAGGTAGAGGATAGTTGTCATTTTTAAAATATTTGTTCAAGTTCTTAAAGTCAATACATAATCTAATCTCCCCATTCTTATATCTTACTGGGACAAAGTTTTCAACCCAAGTGGATTATCTAAGAGGAAATACAATCCTTGCATCCAATACCTATTTATAGATCATATGCTCTAAGATAGGATTGACTAGAATTTAATTTTTCTTGAAAGGCTTGTAGTTTTCATTGACAGTTATTGTATGAGTTATGACCCTTGGATCAAATATCTTTAGGTCTTAATAGGACCAAGCAATGACATATTTGTACTTTGTGAGCAAATCTCTTGCTTTCTTATTCTCCATTTCAATGCATGTTTTCCTTATGTTGATGGGTTGAGGTTGGTCTTGTGGATCAAGATCTACTAGCTGGTAATCTTTTCCACTCACTTAGGTAACTTAGGTGCCTACATAATCTTATCATGATCAAACATCCTCTCTAAAGAGATCATCCCTTTAGGTATCTTATTATCACTAAGTTGGATGATCTTACCATTAGGCTCCTTTTCAAGGAGATTTAATATACTTCATCAATGATATGGGCTTCAAAGGCCCTAGAGTTGGTCAAGAAATTGATGATATGCTAATCATAATTAAAAACCTAGAAGTGATTAATGTTATCAGGGACTAATGGGCAAGGTACCAACTCAATATTAAAGTTACGGGAATCTCAATTTAGCCTGAGGTTGGCTATAATAGAAGTAAGCTCATCAGTAGCCTTGTTTTCTTCCCTTGGAATAGCTAAGATGTTGAAGGCATAAAAATATTCAATCAAATCCCATACCTTGAACTTATATCTCTTCAAGTAAGATAACTTTCACTGGTATTTACTCCTCACTTGGTTGACCAAAATTTTGGAGTCTCCATAGACTAGAAGCTCTTTGAATTTATGATTGATGGAAAGTTTTAGTCCAAGAATAAGAGATTAATAATTAGCTAAGTTATTATTGCAATAAAATTTAAATCTATAAGATGCATGGTAGTGTTTGTTTTTAGGATCTACTAACACAATGCCAGCTCTTGATCTTGATTTGCATCTAGCTCCATCAACATGTAACTTCCATAATCTAGGCATTAGATGAGGTATTTTAGAATCTAGATTTTATGAAATTTCTAAGGTCGAGGAAGTTTACCCTTTCATTAACTACATTATACTCATTTATAATATGCTTCATCCTTGACTCTCTCTCTCAACCCTTATTTGATTAGGAATACCCTTCCATGGTAACCACAAATGAGAATAGTCAGTGAACATGTACCCATTCAAAGATTTAGTCCATTCCTTACTTAGAAGTAACACACAAGCATTAGGGATATATACTACATTAATTTCAATAAAATATTGAACTCTAGGTTCACTTTCCAATTGAATATGCACATTAAGTAGCTCTCTAATGACTTTGACTTTTGATTTATCTAGTTGTGTGACTACTTAATCTAACTTAATTGGGTTTAGCCCAAGTTGTTCATAACTTTTAGTAGGAATGATATTAGTAGAAGATCTTGAATCTAGTAGATAGTTATGGACATTCTTACTAAATACTTTGACTATGAGCAGAGAGGGTGGAGACTCTACTTTTTCCACTTGCATAGTTACCTTGGCAGTATCATTCTTGGTTGGCTTTCCAAGTTTCTTGGATAAGGATTCTAAGAGAAGGTCTCTTTTCTCAACTATCTATGTTAGCTCATATAGAGTGATGTTGTCTTTGATCTTCTTCATGTCTTCAACAATATTGTATCTATTCTTATTCAAAGGTTCATCAATAGGCTTACAAGAACTACCTTTGGGTGGCTCAAGATCATTCCTTGAAGATGTATCTGGAGGAGTATCATAGTTATTAGGAGGAGTAGAAGTATTCAAGGGTTGTATTTGATCCCTATTCCTTAGAGGGTAAGTATTTAATAACTATTGAAATGCTTGGATTTATTTAGGAATATTATCAAGCTCATTATCTTCCTAAAAGGGAAATTGAAAGGTCTCCACCATGTGCACTTGATCAGATGATTTAGATCCAAAAGTACTATAAATAATGTCTTTATCTAGGATAAACTTAAAGGTGTCAAGCTCTTCCTAGAAGGATTCAAAATCTTTACAAAATTTAATATAATCTATCTCACCATGCTTAGAAGTGGCATGTACTCTTTAATAATTAGGCAGGGCGATATCTGTGAGATTGATGCCCATAGTCTTATTGCCAGATGAAGAAGTTTCATTGGCTTTGTTACTATTGAAGAAGCTATCATTCTATAATCTACTTCTAAGCCTATTAAAATTTTGGAAGGTAAAGTTCCTTCTAGAGTTATCATTAGCATTACCAACTTGCTTTTACAATCGTAAAAAGTTTGTGCTAAGCTTATAGACCATTTTTAATATGGACTCATTTTTACTCTTAGGAGTCTAAATATCTTGGGATTGATTGTTATTATAAATATTTATGGGTATTAGAGACTTCTAACCATTGGCTTGAGATCCATTGGTAGATTACTGACCTAAGAAACCTATGTTCTGATTAGGGGCAACATGACTAGTAGGCAAAATAGTTAGAGCTGGTACTTAATTTAGAGCTAGAGAATTTTGATTGTTATCTAGGAAAAGATTTATGGTAGGCATCTATGGGTTGATATTTGGAATTGAGTATTCCATTTTTCCTTGAGGTTTCATTTGGTCACTAATGACCACCACTTATAAATAATCTTGAGTTAATGTGGTAATAGCTGGAAGGGTTCTCTTCAGAAACATAGAAGCCATGGGATCTATAACATCTTTATATATTTCTACAGCTAAAGGTTCATTAGGCTTGTAAGGATCTATGGTTATATTGAACATATTTTGAAATCTGGCATTAAAATACCTAATAGGCTCACTTGCATCTCTCTTGATGGTAGTGAACTGGTGATATATGACATGGGGTCAAATGATCTTCCCAAATTGATCAATAAAGATAGTGTACAAGTTATTCCAAGAAGTGATACAATTATTAGGTAGGCTTAAGAACCACTCATAGGTAGCATCTTTGAAGGTAAAAGGGAATAACCAACAATCTACATCCTCATGAATGACATTTAATATCCTTAAAGCAACTTTAAAGGACTTGACATGTTCCTTAGCAGTGACCATACTAGTTGAACTAAAGATAGGCAAATATTTATCAAGATTTCATGGCAAATCATGTACTATACCTAGAACATTAATATAAATCCCAAGACAAGCCATCTTTGGTTGAATATTGAATGTAATGATTCCTTGAAGGGGTGAGGAGGGTAAATAATTCAAATGTCTATACCTTATTTTATCTCTTCTAGCCTATCAATGTGTCTCAAGCTCAAGTAGAGGTTCCCTAGTTTTAGAGTGAGATCTAGTCCTAATTTTGGCTAATTATAGCTTGAGAACTAAGAATCCTATTTTGAAATATGGTGTAACATGTTAATTCCCATACAAAACAACAAATGAAATGTACACTAAGCTTATTTTGTAAAGAATTACTTATGAAATGATGAAAGACACTGATATTTAACTAAAGTAGCTCAAATATATGTTTGATCATGCAAAGATGACCATCCTTTGCATCATTTTCAGGAATTAGACTCAAATTTTACAAGATAACATCAATATTTAATCAAAATAAAGTCTTTCTAACCTCAAACATCAAGAATTCTCAAATTTAAAGCTATTTTTATCAGAAATAAACCAACGTGTACAAAGAACCAAGATCTTTGCCTTAATAAGAGTAAAATGAGCAAGAAAACACTTACACAGAAAATATATTTATAAAGGATGTAAATATATTCTAAGCTTAACCAAGAAAATAACAATACTTACAATGAATGCCCTCCTTCTAGCACCAATGGGGATTGCCTCTTATTGATGATTCCAATTACTCCATAGAGTGTTCTTTAGTGTTGATGAACACTTGTCATTTTAGGATTACAAGAATTCAAGGCATGAGTTGTAGTTTGAGACAAGTAGTGTGTCTATGGTGGAATAGTCAACAAAGTATGAGAGCTACCCACAAAATTTTTTTGATGTGGTGGTTGGGAGCCACTAGGGTCTAAGTCTTTACAATCTTATAGTCTTTTTGGTGAAGATTTATAACTCTAAGCTAATCTAAGTGAATATTTACAGTGATGTTTAGTCTAAAGTGAGCATTGATTTAAAAATAAGCAAAAGGTAGGATAAGCTAGAGAAGAAACATGATTGCAATCATTATTATCAAACATAATGACAAATTTCTACTCAATTTGAGCATACATTTAACCAATCACTGATGCAACATAGCATAAGCCCAAGCTTCACAAAATATAAAGAAAGATTCAAAGGAAAATATAAAGATCATGAGTAATATTCAAGATTAATTAAAGATTTTTCTATGTTAATCTGAATTTCATAAGAACATTCAAATACAAATCAAATAAAATGAAGTAAACTTAGAATCCTTCAACTAGTCTAGCACATCACCAACTAGAAACCTCATGAACATGAAATTTATATCATCTATCCAAGAACCATTCAAATCTAAGACATCCATCTATAGTTGAAATAAATTGGAAACAATATAACACAACACTAGACAATATTTGAAAAATTCTAATTGTATTAATTTCTCTAGTATAAAATTGCTCAAAATCCCTATCTTTACAAATGGTAACACTTGTCTATTTATAGAAGACATAGGTAGTGTATTTTTAATACTTCTTTCAAACTTTTACAAGAGGTAAGGATATTTTTCCTTTTACAAAGAGCTCTATAGTAGATATGGTCATTAGGTACCTATTAGATCAAAAGACTAATATATTCTAACAAACTAGCATATATAGTTTATAAAAGAATAATCTTGACTTTACTCTTAGGCTGGTGGGCCCCTTTGATCACTTAGGTTGAAGGAAGTCTTTCAACCTAGTGTATTGTTCTTTGATTAACTCAAAATCCACTATGGGCTTCATTAGACTCTCTTACTCTTATTTATCTAATGTATCATATTCTTTGTCACTTTTGATGGTGACCTCTTATATGCACCTTGCCTCTGCAATCTGCTCCTCTATGGTGAGAATGAAATTAAGGACTTTTAAATTGTCCTTATTTGATTGGCTCTATATATCATTCTTGATGCTTTGGATGAAGGATTTAAATCCCTAATAGAATTCCATGTCATGCATTAGGCTAGTGGCATTAGGTTGAGAAGGGGTCACCAACAAGGTTCTTAGCAACTTCTTAATTCTATTCACCAAGTCCTTATATTTATCTATCAAGTCATTGGCCTTATTGTACCATGAACTTAATTCCTATATTTGATCCACTAGGATCCCTTGAATGGCACTCAACTTCTTTTCTTTGATAATCTTGAAGTCCAAATGTTTTTTAGTGATGTGTACTTTGATCAACTCTATCACCTGGTCTTTAGTTTCTTACCATTGTTATATCAATGTTTGTTCCTTCTTGGCTTGAAGTTATAAGGTATTAAGATTTAGTTTAATGGATTTTAATCATTCAAAGGAATCTAAGAGGTACTTATTTAACATCTTCAGTAGGTCCTCTAGAATTTATAGTGATACTTGGGCCTCCAGGTCTTTCTTCTCTTTCTCCAAGTTTAATATTCTTTTCTTCATTCCTTGAATTCCCACCATGGCCATTTATAATTGGGCTTCCACCATACTTGCAATATATTCTTTATGAATGTGGTGTTCCCCTACTTCCTTGCCTTAGACTAGAGTGAGTCTTTGTAGATGATTCCACTCTTTAAATAGTGACTTCTTCATTTCCAATATTTACTTTATTTGTAGTAACCTTCTCTAGTGTAGTTGTATTAGGGTTAAATTTTACCTTGAGATCAAATTTTTAAATCTTTGAATCTTTTGGTGTTTTGAGACTAGCCCCTCTTTATTGCCTTGATTCTTATATTTTTTTTACTACTCTCCTTAGCATCCTTAATCATTCTCCTCTATTCTTGTTCCATCATGATCTCTAAGATCCAAGGCTTGACTTCCTCATTGACTTCAACATTGGTAGTTTTAATCAAATCCCATGAATTCATTTGAGAGGGTATGTCTTGGAACTTCCCATAGATAAACCAACTAAAGATGACATGTCCATGTATGGTAAATTCATCACTAAACAAGTTCATCTCACTTATTAAGTGAATCTAATTGGGTTTCTTGCAGGCTTTAGGAATGAAATGCATATCTATCTCCCTCTTTATTTTAGTCATAGGGACAAATATAAGGCAAGTCCTTTACCTTTGTTTATCTCTTTACCTACTTGAGGACTCTCAATTATTACCACCTCAGTTGTGGCTTCTCCTTATTCATCCCCTTCTTTGTTTGACCCATATACATCTACAAGTTATTTTAAGAATTATTCCACTATTTCATAAGGTTCCAAGGAAATCATATTAAGGTATTCCATAAGGGATGGGGGTCTTTGAGGTATAGCTAAGGTATAGGTTCCCTCTCTTGGCCTATGTTAAATATTTTGTTGACTAGGTCCTTTAGTTTTGGGAACCTGTTGTTGAGGTGATTGTTTTTGTTGAGGTGGACCTTGATGCACTTGTGGTGGACCTAAAGGTGCACTTGAATCAAAAGGTAAGAAATGATATTGTAAGGGATTCATTTTCCATCTTTCTCCTACTGGTTTTTCTTCCCTTTATAATTTATGTTCAAGCTTAAATCCATGTTACTTAAACCTAGCCAACACTTCCTCAAAGTTTACCGACTTTGTGTATAAGTAGTCATATGGACAAAATTGATGTTCATAAGGTATCTTAGACATTTGTTTGGATTTTATATGGGAGAGCACATTGCCCTTTGGATCCCATGTCTTGAGGTCATCTAATTGGAAATAAAATGCCTCTCTATTCCTTGCTAAGATCTCCAATTGCTTCCATCCATGAATCATTATCTTCCCAATCAAATATGGGAAGAGATGCAGGATGAATTTCTTCTCTTTACATACATGTTCTATACCATGAAGGAGTTGATGAGCTACACCTGATTAGTTAGCTTGATTGGGACATGCACTGGTAGCCTATAGGGCTGAGTTTAGAAACCTTTAATTTTGATGACTATATAATTAGGATAGATCCATATGTCACCAATAGGTTCTAAAAACTACTTGATGAGGGGGGAACCCTAGGATTTAGACTTATAGTAATTATCCAAACTAGAGTGGTATATATGCAATCATAAATGAATTGCATGTGGTCTCTATACTTGAATATTTACAATTTGGAGTAATGGTGAGAAATGGTAATCTTGTTATGAGGGGACCAATTCCTAATGGTAGGGAAGTAGGTTGAGGCCATGAAGGCATCTAACAAGTAAGACATCATTGTGAATAACCAGCTTGTCTTCCATTTAATTCCATTGAACTATCTCCTTAGATGGATACTTATAATTTTGCCAATAGGTGGAGTTAGCTTCTATTTTATCATAAAATAGACATAGGAGACCCACCTGGGGTCAACATAAGATGTGAATTATACTCCAAAATCCCTATTCAATGAATTCATGATGATTCTAATCCCTTCCCTAAATTATATAATTGTGATTTTACCATCATGGCTTCTTATTACATGAGTTCCTCTATCCAACCATGGTATTAAGATATTATCTAAGTCATTATTAGTGGTCCATTACTTGATTTTAGGGAGGTCTATGTGAGTCCTATAAATCTTATAGTATCCTTCAAAATCTAATGGAGATATATAAGCAACCCTCTTTGATGTACCCTCCTTTATTATCTAGTCTCCATCTACTCTAAAATTAATGAACATATAAGATAGGATATTGATGCAATGGAGTATCTCTAGTTTAGTAGCTATAAGGTGAATCCCAGATATCTAAATTACTACCAAATATTCATGTCTCCTCTGAAATATAGCAATTTTTTTCTCATTTGGGGCTAAGGGTTATAAGAGGTTTATTGTAAAGAAGATTTTAGACCAATTTTTTAACCATTATTTAAGGCTCCCACATCTAATTTTGCGTCCTTGTAACATCTCCCTTTAGTATCTATAGACAACTAAACCTCAACTTCATCTCTTCATTGTTTTTTTATCAATGACCATATTCTTCCAATTGGTTAATTTCCCTTAGACTATGTGATCTCAATGAGTATTTTTAGCTCTTCTCAAGGTGATTTTTAGCTCTTTTAAATGCAATTATGATTCAATTAGGAAATAATTAGGTATTTATGTTGGAAAACTAAGGGTTTTCATATATTTAATGTTGAAGGTGGTGAATTCATAAATTTTCTCATGTCACTCCCATGAACGTCCTTTCAAAATCTAGTTGTTAGTCTTTGAAATTTTCCTTCATTTTACACTATTGGATTAGATCTATGAGCGAGAATAGTCCATTGATCTCAATCCATGAAGTATTTTCTGATTGGTCACCTTTGTTATGATTTATCCTCATTGAAAATTCTTCATCCATTTTTCACCATTGTATCAAATCTTGTGATGAAATGTGGACCATCAGATCTACAAAGATGTACATAAGTTTATGAGCTTTAAGCTTAATAAAAACTTAGGTTAAAAATATTATACTAAGTTTTCATGTTAAAAAGTAAAGGGTCCTTTTAAATGGTCAATAAATACATCATTTCATTAGGCTAAAAGTTTAGACTATCTTAAATTTTACTTCCTCACAAACATTAAAAATGTTCTTATGAACATTGAATGATGGGCACAAGGATATCAAATATAATCTCATTTAATTTAATTAGAAGCCTTGTGGTCATGTTATGTTAAAAAAGCTCATTGTTTTTAAGTTAAAATCATGCTCCCTAGGCTATATGTCCAAGTCTTTAGGTTATTTGATCCCTTGAGTCCTTTCTTGATTGGTTGCTTAAATTTTGACTAGGTTGTAAGCCATCGGCCATTTCACATTATTGGATCAAATCCTATGATGAAGCATGGGCCATCAAATCTTTGAATATTCACATGAATTAATGAGGTCTAAGCTTTGATATGACTTAGGTTAAAAGTCTTCTACTAGGTCAATTTATGTTTTAAAAATCACATGGGGTTCTTTTAAGGGTTGAATAATATGTCCCTTTGTTAGGCCTCAAGGTTATACTACATTGAAAATTCTTTAGTGATTTTACATTGTTAGATTGGGTCCATGAACAAGCATCGGTCATTTATTGTGCTTTGTGTACTCATAAATGATTAGTACCTATAAAGAGCAAATATTAGGGTTAGGAATAAAATAAGGAACTTATAAATACTTCACGTAGTTACCCTTAAACTTTTTCTAAAGGGTCAGTTTCTCAAGAAATTATCTTAAACAATTATTCCAAATGGTAGGTTTCAAAAACAACTAAAGGGTTGATTTATTTCTCTGAAGGTCACTTTCTACCAAAATGGATCAAGACAACTTTTTTGAAGGGACACTTCAAGAAAATTATAAGGGTTAATTCAATTAAGTGCCTTATAATAAATATTTCAAAGGGTAACTTGGTGTTTAGGTGGGCCTATTTACTTGCATTTGATTTACACCATATTATTATATCTATGAGATGGTGAGAGCCATTAGACCTATGAAGATGCACAAAGTTCAAACAAGTAATAAGTCATCAAGATTTGAGAGGCAAGTACTGATAAAGAAGACATCAAAGTAAGATGGGTTAATAAACTTGAATAAGTAATGGTCAACCAAATAAAACCTGACTAAGTAATGAACCAATGAAAACCTGATTAAATCTATATACTTATAAACTTTTCATAAGTTAATTTATTTAAGAAACTTGAACAAGTCTTCCCTCCAAATTTTGAATTTAAAAGTTAGGGTTTTCTTCATAAAATACATATCCTTCTTTATGAGATCAATTCCATCTTTAAAGGAAAACCATTAGCAAAGATATTCCAAAAACATAATCATTATCATTAGGCATGTATAAAGCATATCCATTTCAAGTGGATGATCTTCAAATTCTCAAAAGGATAACCTCTTCCAGTAAACTTTCAAGATTTGTATGTTTTTAAACATTCATAAGTTTTTCCCATTTGTAAATGTAAGAAAGTGGGGGGTATGTTTATCCAACATCTCTATTGATAACACAACCAAGGTGGTCATCATTCTTCCTACTGTGGTACCAACTATGATACCTATATCACTCTTGCACCCATGTCCATGCCCTCACTATCTATTGTCTATCATGATCATATTATCCATAGTATCTCATGCCATGGTCTAATCTTCAATCTCACAACTAGTGTTCCTCTTCATCCTCTCCCCCTTATATCTCTTGCATGTTGATCCCAAAATGTGGTCACTATTATAAGAGCTATTGGGTGAGGGAGTTTTAACTATCTTATAAATCATACCTATGGATATGGATCTACCCACCAAGTTTAGTGGCTCATAATCCATGCTTTTGCTAACCCTAATGACACCATCACCTAAATCAGATAAACTATTACAATGTGTGTCTATAGTTGTCATATAATCTCTCCTAATGTTATTATTTGTAGCACTAACACATGGGGCACAACCCACACCACTTAATCATATCTCCATCTCAGCACTTGAGGTAATTGATCATCAACTGCATGGGGTAACCTAACTAGATGGTACATTATAAACCTCTTATATATCTAGGCACTCATTAATACCAATGGCCTCATGGTCTTCTACCCTATAGACAACATCCCATACATATCATGTATGAGCTAAGCCTAGATGATAGAACCCAAGTCATAGAGTTTCCCCTACTCTAATATAAATTAACACAAGTTTATCACATATAATGATACCTTTCCATATGAGTTGTGACATAACACTCATACTATCACAAGTCCTATCATAAACTTTTAGATATATAGAATAAAGGAAATATAAACATAAAAAAGACTGACATTGGATGCCTTCACATCTCTCGCATATCCTTATTTATATACACCACTAAGGTAAGTTAAGATACACATTTTTCAATTTTGTCCTTTCGTTTATCTTATTTGATCATTAATGAATTTTACTTAGCATCAATGTTAACTTTTTTCATGTTTTATTCTTGAATCACCATCTTGTATTATACTTACATGGCACATAATGAGCTTTGAGTGGGTCATATATATAAACATAATATTTTCAAACTTTTTTCAATTATTGGTACTCTCTATCTTTAAAAAACCTACCAAGCCTCAATTTTTTTGATTGCATGCCTTAAGGGGTACACTAGGAAAGAGGTGGGAATACCATTGGTGCTTCATAGTATTTCTATTTTTTTTCCACTTATTATCTACACACTTGTCTCTTAAAAACCATTCTCATAAACTTTTTTCTCTCTCTTTCACACTCCTCCAGTCTTTTACCACCTTGCATACCATTTTTCCTAACCTAAAACCCTTTTGAATAGTTGACATGACTAGGTCAACTTATTCAACCTTGTACTCTTATTTTTCAAACTCATGTAGGGTCTAGGTCAGCTCTTGGCTAACCTAGCACATGACCTAGTGAGTTTTTGTAAATAACAATAATAGGTTAACTAGGTTAACCCTATCAACTAAAACTTTTATAATGTATTATGGTAAAATGCTCCTATATATAAAATATCATTTTACCATTATTTATATAAGATAAGAATAAGTAAGAGCTATTACACATCTTCTTATCACCATTCTACTTGAGGAACAAGCTTAGGGATTCATACCTTCTTTAGAGATATAGATCTTGTCTTATGGAGTAGTCTTTTGGATGCATTGAAAGGTTGTGTATCTTAGATCTGATTTATCCTTATCATCCTTACATAACATAATAACCTCTTATGAATCACCTTAGCCAAGGGAAATATTGAGGCCTGATGGGTTTGTCTTCAAAGGTAAGTATTCCTAACTTTGTTCCTCCTTTATAAGAGTAGATAGATATGTATTTGTACTTATCTTCCATGCATTAGAATTACATATACATGGAAATTAATATATTTCTTTTATACATGTTTAATTTTTTTGTTTAATACCCCCACTTTGTGCCACAAGATTTGGTAAGCACTAGATTAGATTTATTTTTTTCACTTTTTATAAGTATAGAGAATATGAAAACATAAGACTTATTTAGGGTTATTAAATAGTTTTACTTGACTAGGGGATTTGAAATCCTCCCTAGTGATCTTATTATGGTAATATATCCCCTAATTAGCTTTAGTAGATATGTATTGGCCATGTTCCTAATTATCTAATGTATCCTCAATTACAAGTGTAATTAGGATCTATCTTATCTGAGATAGGATTGATTTGTGGATCTAATGAATTTATGATTGCATACAATAATAATGAAATGAATCAAAAATAAATGGAATAATGGATACTTGTAGCAAAGAAAGAGTTGAGGAAAAGAAGATGGAAGAAGAAAGAAAAGAATAAAATGATGAAGACCAAGAAGGAAATAATTGAGAAAGATGGACATGATAAAAGTAAAGATGAAGGCATAAAAGAAATAGAAGTGAAGGATTTTAAGAATAAAATAAAGAATAATGTTATTTTTTCTTTTAGTTTTCTCCCTCTTAGGGAGTATGATGTAGGAGCATCTAGGAAACAAACACCATTTCAGTTGTTAAAGAATCATGCTAGTTAGGGATCATATATGATCTATTTTGGGATATAGGTGTGTCTTAAAGATATTATAGTGTCAATTATTTGTATTTATAGTTATCATGAGTCATAAGGAGTATGTTTTGTATGTTCTTGGAGTTTCCCCTCTAAAAATGAATGTTTGAAAATTTAAATACTAGACCTATGCATATAAGGACCATGGACATAGTATGAAATGAGTAGATGAGATAATGTTTCTAAAAGGGTTGAAGGATTCATGTCAATAGTGTTTTAAGAAAATTTTATGCCTAAGTATCTATTGTATTACAAATTCAAGAGTCATGTTCAAGTGTAACTACCACTCCTACATTGAGTTGACCATGTAAGAGAGCTTTACAAAAATGTTGCCAAGATAGTAGGAAATATGGAAGGATGAAATAAAAATAAGGTGTAATGAATTTTTAGATATTTTTTAGAATAGGAGTAATATAGGGATATAATTTTTAATATGAGTAATGTGGGGAAAGAAAGGCAAATATGACACTCTCCAAGAATGGCAGAGCACAATAATGGATTGTATTTAGACATGTTGATGTTGTATGTTAATAGAAAATAATTATGTTTTGTTTTCAATCTCCAAATTGAAGTATAATTCATGTTATTATTCATATGATTTTTAATAAAATAACTTGAGGCTATAGACAAACATTTTTGTGTGTGGTTTAGTTCTGAGTCAATAAATGTGTTTACAATCCAAAATGAAAGTGAGGTTACAGTCAGTAAAGAAGAGAGGACTAAGGTCCATAAATGATTATATTAACAAGTTATTTATGGATTATATTAGCTCATAAAATTCCTTCCTAAAATTAATTACACACCACCAAATATTTAATAACTCTTGAATAAAACATCAACCCTATCAATCTTTCCTTTCGTGTCAAAATAGGACCAAACAGAATGGTTTCTTTAAGAAACTAAAATAGGGCATAGAAATGAGCTAGCAAGTTGATTATCTGGGGATTTAAGTAGTATTATTTTTGCTCCATTAACATGTATGTGTGTGTGTGTGTGTGTGTGTGTGTGTGTGTGGGTGTGTGTGTCTATATATATATATATATATATTGATACATGAATGTTAATGGAGTAAAAATAATACTACTTAAATCCCCAGATAATCAACTTACTAGCTCATTTCTATGCCCTATTATTAGTTTCTTAAAGAAATCATTCTGTTTGGTCATATTTTGACATGAAAGGAAAGAATGATAGGGTTGATGTTTTATTCAAGAGTTATTAAATATTTGGTGGTATGTAATTAATTTTAGGAAGGAATTTTATGAGTTAATATAGTCCATAAATAACTAATATAAGGAATTTTGATGTTTTATTATTGGTTTCTTTAAGAAACTAATAATAGGGCATAGAAATGAGCTAGCAAGTTGATTATCTTGGGATTTAAGTAGTATTGTTTTTACTCCATTAACATTCATGTGTGTGTGTGTGTGTGTGTGTGTGTGTGTGTGTGTGTGTGTGTGTGTGTGTGTGTGTGTGTGTGTGTGTGTGTGTGTGTGTGTGTGTGTGTGTGTGTGTGTGTGTGTGTCTATATATATATATATATATACATGAATTTTAATGGATTAAAACTAATACTACTTAAATCCCCAAATAATCAACTTGATAGCTCATTTCTATGCCCTATTATTAGTTTCTTAAAGAAACCATTCTGTTTGGTCATATTTTGACACAAAAGGAAAGATTGATAGGGTTTATGTTTTATTAAAGAGTTATTAAATATTTGGTGGTGTGTAACTAATTTTAGGAAGTAGTTTTATGAGTTATTTTTGTATATAAACATATAATTTCATCATAGGAACAAATTGTAAGAACACAACCATTTACAAACAATAAGAACTCTGTATCTTTTCATCTAAAAATTTTATGTAGGATGATTAGCTCAAATAAACTATGGGAAATTTAAATTGATGGTATAAAATACACTAATAATTTAATATATTCCTTGAGTTCCTATAAATCATGAACCTAACTATAAGGTTCAATACAGGTTAGTGACATAGCCTTTCATTAGTACACATAATTGTACATATATACCTATGGGGAGTGAAACAGTGGAAGTTAAGACTAAATAATGTTTAAAAAAGGTAAAAATAGATAGGGAAGAGGTTTTAAAAGTTTCATAAGGATTTAAATAATATTTTAAATTAATTTAGGATATTTATTTACCTCTCAACCTTTACAAATTGCACAATATCCTAGTTAGGGTTTTGAAACAAAAACCCTAATAACTTTCATTATAACTATGGTAATGTCCTAAAAAAATTTAATCATGCATTTTTTGATATTTATAGAAGGATTAAAGAGTTTTAAACTGGGTACATTATGGTCTGGTTTGAATTTGAAGTTTGAGCAAGTGCAAAGGGGCTATAAAGCCTAATTGTAAAGGTAGTTACAAGAGAAAGGGTGTATGCATAAAGAGTTAGATTATGAAGATTTTTAAGAAGTATTAAGAAGATATAGGGTGCCAAAATATGGTATTATATAGTTTGGATGACTTATATAACTTCCTAACTAAGGATATTTATGATAGAAAGGTTATAAGGAAGTAGTCCTTATTAATGAGCTTGAGGAGGTAAGTGAGTATTAAAGAGTGAGTGAGAGGTTAAAAGGGGTTAAGGAAATTTTGTTATGTGTATGAGAGGTAATACACGGTGACATGGTTTATTCATGAGACTAATAACAATATTTTATGTTTTGAGCCTTGAGGAGATATTAACTAATGTTGAGCTAGTGAGTGAGAGAAATGAGATGAGATGGAAAAATGAATGAAATGATATGAGTGGATTAATGAGATAGTTATGGAGGGTATAATGATAGTGATAAATTATTCAAATGTTTCTCTTGAATAGGTTCATGTTAGAGGATGATATCAAGCTTAGTGAGCAATTGAAATACTATTGTTGAAGCTTAAATCTTAAAGACAAGCAAATAATTTACAATTTGAGATCAATAGTCAAGGTCAGAGCTAGTCAAAATGGAATTATGATTTTCTCTTAACCCTCTACATCATATTTCTCTATATTCATATAAGTTTCCAAGAGCCCTTTAATATTTTAGTACCAATATTTCATATTTTAGTTTAAGTTTCTAATACTAGATATTTTGAAGAGTGATAGCTTATTTTTATAACCATCAAGTTTATTTTCCTATGCTTATTCTAGTTTATAGTTTACTTTATTATATTTGTATTAAATTTTCAATACATTGACTACTTACATACATTCATGATTATTTGTAGGTAAACTAGATTTAAAACCCTACATCATGAGTGAAGTTCATCTTAGGATCCATATTATTCATCCTCCCACCCATCATGTAATTTAAATTATGTTTTTGAATTATTTAATTTTAATGCACACATGTCGATCCACACCACATATCCTAAGATCTAATGTAGTGAATAATTTTATGTTTGGCAAGTTTTAAATTATAGAGAGTGTGTAATATGTAATATAGCTAATAGAAAACCCTTCCTTCAATATAATGTAAAAAATTTATATTCATTAATGTAACATTTATTCAAATGAAAAATATGGTATATATATGTGTGTAAAAATATATAGTAAGACTAGAAAGCCTAGTTAATGGGATTAGAAGGGATAGGTGACTTTCATAATTTTCCTAGGCTAAATGTGAAATAATGCAAGTTAATAGATGTATCTAGATATTATATCTAAATGATGCTAATAATATAATTTTTTGTATATGTTTATCTCATTATTATATGTCATATTTATATGTACATGCATGATGATAATGATTATAATACATTTATATACACAATCATTACAAGAAGAAATTGAAAATTATGATACTTCATAAGGGTGGCATTTCATGTTATGGTGGTGTCATAATTTAAGTTACTCTTTTAGGTGATTGGTTAGAATATAAAGTGTTTAATGAATTTTTAATTTTACTTGAGGATATATATATATATATATATGTGTGTGTGTGTGTGTGTGTGTGTGTGTGTGTGTGTGTGTGTGTGTGTGTGTGTGTGTGTGTGTGTGTGTGTGTGTGTGTGTGTGTGTGTGTGTGTGTGTGTGTGTGTGTGTGTGTGTGTGTGTGTGTGTGTGTGTGTGTGTGTGTGTGTAAAATCATAGTTGACATGTCACCTGGCATATAATATCTAATACATGGATGTTGAGGTTCATAGAGTTGTGTTCCAACTAGATACCTATGTAACATGTGACATTAAGTTTAAAAAAATCATGGAGATATCATAGATCAACCCATTTTAGGCATGATTGTTATTAATAAAATGTTTGTGCATGGATTTCATGAATGTGTGCATGGTTATATAATTCTACATAAAAAAGAGGTGTTCCAATAACTTGGAGAAAGACCGTTGCCTTACATGAAATATAAAATAATTTGTGGACACATAGGATCTAAATTCATATTGATAACTGGAAATACCCATGAAAAAAATTACATGGATTATTTTAAATTAATTAAAAATTAATGGTCATATTGTATCTCTGGTTAGTTAAATAAATTTAACTCAATATCATTGAATTTATTACCACTTAGCTATATTAGTGTACTACCCAAACTTATTCACTATAAATAAATGATGCATGTAATAAAAAATGTTGTTTTTTGTTACTTTGATGATATCATCCTTAAGAATTATGATTTTATGTTCAAGTTCCAAATTTTAGGGACATGATGTGAATGATGGATAAAATCGAAGGATGGTATTAAGGTTTTAAAAAATCATGTTGAATACTATCTATAGACCCAAGTATTATGTAAGGTTAAGAATAAATGTGTTCTCCAAAGTTGTGCATAGGATTATGTATGGACCATAACATAGAGCTTGATATTCTTATGTAGGCCCTTTAACATTTAATTTTGTTAATATATTTATCTCTAACCTTAAACTCATGAGGTGTGTAATTTACAACATAAAATTACTTATACATTTACTATTAGTATAATTTTACTTTCTGAACCTATTGATGATTGTTCTAGATGTGTTTCAAAAAATATAGACTCTACAATGGATGTTTCACAATAAGATATGTCCAAGGGTGATGATAGTTGGAACCCAAGACAAATTTGGAATGGACTATGCCCTATATATCTATATAACTATCTATTACAGGCATGTTGAATGTATGGAAAGTTATCCTCCAAAATGCATAGATTCACATTGTTTTACATGTGTAGAAGATGAAAAACTATGTTTTTAAACATTTTAATTTTTCCATTTGTTTCAAGATGAATTCAAATTACTGGTTTAACTATTTATCTATAATTCCCATTAAATATTTATAAAACTGGCTGACAAATAATGGGTCATAATTAGACACAATAATTGTTGGAAATCTAAAATGATTCCAAACCTAGCTAAATAAAGAGTGCATACTTTTTAGTGCATTGATTATATTATTATAGGAAACCATGATGGACATCTTAGACAACATATCCAATAGAATATATATAAAATTATTACGGTGTTTTTCATAAGAAGCATAGTATTGAAATCCATGTTGATCTATTTGTTGGAAGCAATATGACTATGAGGGGGGGAGTGAATAAGTCTTCAAAACTTTATTTAATAATATTAGATAAAAAATGATAGATCATTTAAATAATCATGTATATCTTAGAAAGAATAATCACCAATCTACAAGAGCATGAAACATATGAACACAATATATATGTGGGAAACCTTCAAGGAGAAAAAATCCATTGATGATGAAAATGGACTATAGTCCTATAAGACAAAAACCAACTTTAGTGAAACACCCACTTCACATGGAGTAATAACTCCAACTAGTTAAGCACCAACTCAGCTAAGATTTAGCAAGCACAAAATTACAAGGAGGAACCAACCCCCTAGATGAATCATCACTAGAAAAATCCACCTTAAAAATTTGATCACTTTTAGAAACATTTTTTTCTCACACAATATATTATGATCTTCTTCCTCAACTCTTCGTACACTTCTATCCCTTTCAAATTGGCCTCTAGCCTTCTTTACTCAACTAGCCCTCTTCATAACTTGATGAGGTCATATGACCTTAATACTCATATTAATATCTTATGTTATATATTAATGACACCCCTATTATTATCTAAATTACCTCCTTATTGTCCCTAATGTTCTATATCATTCACTTATTCTCTACTCACACACATAGGCCTAAAACTGCCTTATATTTATACAAGTCACTTGATCATATCCTTCTTAGTCAGCCACACACTTCAAAAATATTACTTAAGCCATTTAATAGGTCTCATAGTATTATAATTATATTATTCAATCATAATTTTATCACAAATTGGTCGGTCATAACTCAATTAGCCCTTATTCCTCTTTTAGATCTTATGAAGACATAACAGGCCTTTTTAATAACATGTTACCCTTTAATATTTTTAAAATATATTCAAACACCTAAAATGATAGATACACATAATATTCAACTATAATATCATTATATAACATCACTTTTTTTCCATAACACCTTTTATGTTTAACCATAACTTGAAGCTTTTATCAAAATAATGTTTACAATAGGCTTATGCATACATAGAAAATCTATCATGAACAAATGAAGCATAAACACACTTTTGATGAATAAACATGGAAAAAAATAAAATATTAAAAAACTTCATGACCTTAGGCTAATCAAAAACTTCATCAAATGCTTCAAATTTGGGTATATAGGCTCAAACTCTTCTCTACAAGTATCCCACTCAGAGATTGCCAATTAGCCTTAAAACACAGTAATGACAACATGAACTTTTGACACTTGATTGAAAATAATCAATAAATTAAGGTGTATAATAATGATATTATAATATAATTATAAATATATCAAAAAAATATATCATAATATCTAATTGAAACTATTGGTCTTGTAGACCAATCTCACAACCTCACACCTCCATTGTCTTATTTACACTAGACAAGTCAACTTATGGGAAACATTTTCATCATATCCATTGAGATAAAAATTATTATTCAACATGAAAATGTCTTATATATCCTAATAAAATTCTCCATGCACTTATATTCATCCTTAATCCATGATAACACATCCTTAATCAACTTCTCACTTTTGTCTAGTTTTCTCACTGTCTGCATCATTAGGCCTATTAGCAATAGGTCAACTTGTATGACCGGTTTATCACACATAATATTTATAACCTACTTATAGTACATAATGGGTATATAATAAAATTCTCAATATTTAATATTCATCCATTAAGAAACTCTAACTTGATCAACTCTACCTGCTATAGTAAATCTCTTAGTAATAAGGCATTTCATGTATGGTCTATTCACCCACCTAAGAAACCAATTACATCTAGAAGTGATTGAGAGATTTTAAACCAAACTATAATAAATTTATAACCATATAAAAAAATGGGCATTTTTTATCAAATTATTTCATATCAAGTCACTATTAGGGTTTTTTAGGGTTTTGACCATCTTCTAATCTTAGCAATCATTCATAAAGCTTAACCCCTCATTCAAGAAACCAATGCTTGTAATATTTAGATAGGACCCTTAATCATATATCATGAACAAATTATGTCCTCATTTAGGTCATACACATGCCAATGAGCACTTTAAAAACCTTCTTGAGTAGATAACTCTTCATCTTGTGCACTTGAGAGAACTTAAAACACTTTTCAAGCCTTTTCTTACAAATAATGACCTAAAAATTAATACACATAACTTGAATCAATTTTATCAATGTTTAACTACTCAAAAATGCCTTTAAAATTTATCTTTATATTATATCTTTTCATCTCCTCTCTTTTTTCTTTATAGGCCTTGACCTACAAGTCACATTAGTCCTTAAAACTGATCTTGTAGCCACTATCAAAGATATTAACAAACTATAACCACTATCTAGGAGGTTGTTGAGAGTTAAAACCAACATATAATCACTTTATATCCATACCATGCAGCCTTCTATAATGTTCATCTACTATCAAACATTCTTCATATGTCTTCTCAACAACTCATGATGCCTTGTTAGGCCAAACAAGCTCTAAAACTAGTATAGTTGTAGATTTGGACTGAAGTACTTACCCTTGTAGGATTTTCCTTGAAACACTCTAGAGTGATATAATACCTATTATTTATGCTCAAACCACAAAATACAATCAATCTTATTCAAATATTTAATATAAAATCTTTATGGCTCACTTAGAGCATCTTTGAAACTACTTATGCATATCTTTAGAGCTTGACTAAGAATCTTCATAACTCACTTGGAGAATCTTCAAAACTAATTACAAATATATTTGGAGCTTGACTAAGGATCGTCATAGATCATTTATTTCTTAATTTTATCTACACATACCTTGATTAAGGATATTTTTAGCTTGCTCAAAGCATATTTGGAACTACTTAGATAGATCTTCAAAGATTGACTAAGGATATTCATAGCTTACTCTTTTCATCATGATATATGCACATACCTTATCATAATGCATAGACAAGGATTTAAAATATACTTGACACATTAACCTGTATTCTCTCATCCTTATCTCAATGATATCATTAACATTCTTTAGATAGTACTCTCATACAATAAAAACACTCACCATGCATGCAAAAGAACTCACATAAACACACCTAAAAGCTTAATTGAAAATTGACATTCACAATAAAATTTTACATAAATGACAACATTAATGCAAAAAATCAACAATCAAATGATAATGATCAACAATATTCTCATGGTATCAAAGAAACTAGTTGAGGTGTATAAAGTCTTATCATCATATTCATGGGCTTGGAGATGGAACAAGGAATGAAATAATTAAGGCACTTAAAATTTATGTGCATGTGTAACTAATAGAATTATTTTTTGTAATTCTTAAAATGTATTGGTGGCATTGAAGAGTCTTTTTTTCTTAGTGTATTATCTTAATATCTCACTAGGAGCATCTTCAGAATTGTTTACACAAATCTTAAGAGATTTACTAAGGATATTCTTAGATCATCTTTTTCATCATGATATTTTTACATACCTTGAATGAGGATCTTCATATCTTTATTAGAGAATATTCCAAAATACTTACATAGATATTTGAATCTTGACTAACGATATGTATATCTTACTCATTTCATCATGCTATCTACACATATCTTCTCACAAGGTCTAGAAAAGGCTTTGAAAGATACTTGACACACTGACCTATATTCACTCATGTTTATCTCAATGATATCACTAACATTATTCACACAATAATCTCACAACATTTCTCTCATACAATAATAAAAATCACTGTGTTGGCAAAAGAACTCATCATACACACACCTCAAATCTTACTTGATCATTCACCTTCCCAAGAACCTTTGACATCAATGACAACATTAATGCCAAAAATAAACAATCAAATGAAAATGCTCAAAAATATCCCCCTTTATCATTGATGGTAAACACAATTATAAAATTTATAGAAACCACTCTTGATGGTAACCATCTCCTAGATCTAGATCTTAACTTTTCTTACCCTTTTTGATATTTTTCACCATTTGAAATTAATGACAAAGGTATTCCATAACTATCATCTCTTTTAGAAATAATTGAACTTACAAGACCACTTAAAGATGGATCAAGCTTAGTCAACAAACTAAATAACTCCCCCTCACACCAAGCATCCACCATGATTATACTAATAGTAGACATCAAGGGTCACCTAAAATTATTGAAATCATACTTTCTCCCTTTGAGATGATACTACCTCTTAAAGACACTAGATGACACATAATATTCATAAACTATGGAAACCAATCATGGAAAATTCTCTTAATCAAGTCTCTTCTCCCTTATTTTAAATTGTCTTCCCATTTTAGATCATTCTCCCTATTGGTCCATCAAAGACTCAACAAATAGAATGTATGAAGCATCTCAAACTCATGCACCCTTTAAAACATGAATAACTTTATTGTGATATAAATATATAACAACTCTCTTTATAGAGAACATTGAGCTACCAAGATCCCCCTTAGACCAATAAAATATCTTTTAAACTAAATACAAATTCAATATCAATTACCTTCTTGTTCATGACTGAAGAGGATCAAACTCTTGATCACACACTAAGATACCAAATTATTGACACTAATTTTAGAATTAAGGAGTCCCCCTTTGTATTTTTATCTCAACACATTAGCATATAAGACTCTTAATCCATCATCATATTCCTTCAATCATATTAACTCTAATATACCTTAGATATCTCATCATGTAGCTACTACACTTTAAAACATAGAGCTACCAACATATGAATGGATAATATCCATCTTCAACTCCTTGATTAAAACATAGATAACTTGGAATCTTTTCAAGATGAAATATTATTTGACTACAACCCCAAGATTATATTTATATAATAATGTCTCCATGAATCTTAATAGATCCACCCCTTTTCATAGGTCACTAAACATCATGTACTCAAGAGAATATGAGATCTCCATACTCTCACAAGATTGATTATTCTTAATTGTCCTTCTAGGCTTGATTATAAATATAGGCTTGCTCTCATCATAAACCATTTAATCATCAATGTGAGATGACAACAGACATTCTTAACTTTATTTCACACCTAAGGCATGATCTATCACAACAAGTAGTCTACTTGAGCTTGTAGACTGATCATGATTTATCTTCACTACCTTTGGTTTACGTAAATTCATTTGCCTTCTTTTTTGCACTCTAGAAGCTTCAAAGTTCTTGTTTTGACTTTATGGCATTCCAAATATATTATGACAAAAAAACTCAATGTGTCCTATATTAAGATAGCTATAAAAAATCACCTTAGACATACCATTTTATTGATGTGAATTATTACTCCTTTCATAGTTCCATGAGTACTCATTATTTGATGATCTTATACATTATTTTCCTCTATGACAAAATTGATTTCATACAAAACAATAAGCATTGAAATAACTAGCATACCTTATAGCATTAGGTTGTTTGATAGGTCTTTTCATGCTGACCCTTTTATCTTAAATTGTCTTCTCCTTTACTAGATGTGCCTCCTTTTGGTCTACTTTGAAACCAAGACCTATTTTTTCACCTATAGGCTTTTGATTATTCAAGATATCATCTAGATACTTAGTGTTATTTTCAAACTTGAAAAAGCTCTTAATCTTTCTAGATGATTGATCCAACTTAGCTTTTAGGGATTCTATTTTAGTTTCATACCTAATTCATTATTCCTATTTAGCCTTTAGGATTGCATTAAATAACTCCATCTATGCCTCAACTTGATTGATGATCTCATCATAATCCTTGGAAGTGTTGCTCAAATTTTCCTTAAACAAGTTAATCTAATCCTCATTGTCCTTAACTAATGATCTTATTTTTTGATTATTTATTCTTTAAAACTTTAACTCCTCTAGGGCACTTACCATATTTGCCTCAAGATTCACTTATACTTATTTTTAATCATATTCTATATCAACCATAAGACCTTTCCCACATGAGCAACCCTCATTGTATAATTTTATGGCCATGAATAAGGTTTCATTATTGTCATGTTCAGATTCATTACTACCATCATCACTATCATATGTGCTTGAATTGCTTACATCAGATGAGTCATCCTTTTTGGTATAGAAACTCTTCCTATTTTTTAATGATCCTTTTCTACATTCATTCTTCTTAAAATATCTCTTGTTCTTATCATACTTATAATTATTTATGTCATCTTCATGGTATTCATCATGTTATTTATTATGCTTATATTTATCCTTGTTAGGACACTTAGATGCAAAGTTACCAATCTTACCACATCTAAAACATTTGAAGGGTAAATTACCCTTATAATTACCTGATATAAACCTCAACTTCCTATCAAACATAGTTATGAGTTAATCATCATCAATATATGAACATACCTCATCCTTGACCTTCTTAGCCTTTGATTTATTTTCAAATTTGAAAGCTACTTCCTTATTGGGAGGTCTTATTTAATTAGTTCTCATCTCATAGGTAGCCAAAATGACATGAATCCTATCCATCTCTATCTTTTAAAATATTGTATTTATTTTACTATAGACACCTTACAATTAAACTTAGGAGTTAGTGATCTTAACACCTTTTAGAAAGCAATAGATTATTTAAATTCTTCTCCCAATCCTCTAATGAAATTGATAACTTCATCAACCCTCAACAAGTAAGATATAATGGTTTCATCTTCATTCATCTTTAGATTTTAAAATATCTTCAGTGGGTTTGTAACTTGGCGATTTTCTCCTTGGTGTCTCCTTTATAGATGGTATTAGTTGTACCCAACATCCCCCTTTTCCCATGAGGAAATGGAAACCCACCTTGTTTTTTATATTATGGCCTTATTTTATAACATCCTTTTTATATGTTTATGCAATTAGCCTTAATACTTTGGGAAATTTGGCATGGTATTCATATAATAATTTTATAGACTAACTACACTAATGCATTTCAGGAGTTCTAGACTATGCAGATTTTTTCAAGACTTATGTAATTCAGAGGAACTTATTTAGGACTCATTCTTATCAGTTTTTTTTTTTTTTTTGATAATTTCATTTGAACATTTTTTTTGATAGGTTTTATTTTTAGGTTTTATGTATAAATCATTTTTTCTAGTAACTTTTTGATTTTAGTTTCTTTTTAGAATTTCATGTATTCAGACTTTGGTTTTTTGGGACTTTTATTCCACAAGAATTTTTTTTTCAATAGTTTTGTCCAAATAATTTTGTCAAAATAATTTCCATAAAACAATTCATTCTTATTGGACTTTTTTTTATAAGTTTTACCACGGACATTTTATCTGATGGAAATTAGGTCTTCAAACTTTTTGTCATGGAAATTTTGTCTGATAAATCAAGAGCTTTATAGACATATTAGGAGATTTTTTTTATGGACATTTTTTCCAAGAAAATTAGGTCTTCAAATTTTTTTTTATGAGTCTTTTGTAAAGACCTATCCCCAACACAAAATCCTAATACCCTATTCCCTATTGTAAAAGTGATTTCTTTACTTAGATGAATAAAGTTAAAATACTTCCTATCAATTTTGATATAACACCTGACCAACTCAAACTAATAAAGTTTGAATTATATAGGAAAAATGAAGTGATTGTTGTGAAATCATATCACATTAACTGGTATCTAATGTAAAAATCTTATATATATGATACATATCCATTTGAATCCTTCATTACTCTCCAACAAACTTCCCCTTGAAGTTTATTGTTGTCCTTCTCTATGAAGAGCCCTAACTACTACCTATGAAGTCATTATGAGTAAAATAATGATTAAAGCTAGGGTTAATTTGATAATACAACATATATAACACATAAAATGAGACTAAAAATAACATAATATGTGCATACAGTAATGGTGTCTTCATCTAGGGCATTTCAAGGAGAAAATCCACCATCCCCTTATTCAATCAAGGATTATATAGAGTTCACAGATATAGTGTTCAATGCTATTATATTATAGAATAGGTACACTTACTATTCAAATTTATGGGATGTAGTGTATTCTATGGATGTATTTTCATTAGAATATGAGATGACACTCACCGATCGATTGTTTGTCAAAGAATTGTTGGCCTTCAAATATCAAAGGTTACATTTTTCCACTACTAAAATAGAGGTGATGTCATGCATCAACCTCATACATGACCTATTATTCTCAGGTAAGATAACATAAGATGCCTTGCTTCATCATTCTAGTAATAAAATAATCATCACTTTCATTTTAGGAGCTGAATTCTAGAGATATCTATCCCTATATATACCTAATACATAATTTGACAAGCATACATTACTATAATTTAATGTAGAAAGCATTATTTAAAGGGTGTTATCTTCATGGTTTCTCCCCAATAAGACTTTAACTTGGAAAGGGTAGAAATTATTTGTGGATATTTATATAGATAATTTCATAATGGGGATACATATTGGCATGGATCTTTTGAATCATCTTTATGGTATGATGAGTATTCACTTTATTAATTTAGATTGGGTGTCATTGATATACATGATGCTTACCCTTGATGTTGTATTCACCTTGGGATAGAAAATTATCTTTGAATTGAGAGAATAAATAATACACAAGGATAAGTACCTTATGCCTATGGGCCATTTTTATATGATGTCTTATTTGTTACATGTTATGGAAATATGATACAAAGTTCTTGGTGAACTATGGACTCTAGTCATTGACTGCATCAAGAACAAGATTTGTGATCAATTTTTATTTTATACATGTGTATGCCTACATAAATAACATGGTGAATATAGTAGATGATGTATAAACCTAGGTTTAGAAGCCATCCATGGCTCACCCATACCCTGAATTAGAAACAATATTGTGAAAACATTGGATAAAAGAGGGGATTACTTCTAGTATACAAATTTCATAGTTATAATGATATGGGGAAATAAATTAGACCCCTTATGTCTTCCAAGATATGTTACAAATTTTTTGGAAGAATAAGATATCACCTTTGAACTATGATGGAACATTGAAGAAGATTTATCTAAAAGAAGAAAAGTCCATACTTTGGCCACCATGTAGTCATTGGTAGAATGGTATACACCATGAGGAATCATTTTGGAGAAGTAGACAATAAGAGGAAGATCTATAATCTCCACAAACTTCTAAATAATTATTGGGATTCACATGGTTTTATTCAAAATAACCTATAGGGATTTAATATCCCCTATAACCATGTCTCCTATGCGTATGACATTTTATTTTTGAACACTAAGGATGATGAGGAAGTATTAGAAAGAACAAGGATTATGGGATTGAAAGAAGATAATTTAATAATGATCTAGGGTGACCCTTTAATCTCTAAAAGGTAATTAGATAGCAAGAAGTCCCTTTAGAAATGATGGGATCATTAAGAATTTTGGAGAGGATAGTCTGAAAAGAAATCTAAGGAGTAGGCTAGTTCCTCATCTCAAGGACTCCCTTTGAAATTTAATCTTAAGACTATGAATAAGAAGCTTTGGGTAGCTAAACCTAATCTCAAGGGAGCATGTGTTGGATATTCCATATGTTTAAACTCTAATGAGGAAGAAAAGGTATAAGAAAGGCTAGTTGTGAACACAAATTAGGTAACTATTACTATTCCCTAGGCCTAGATTGTTATGTTTATTAGGATAGTAGCACAAGAGGTAGCTTCATCAACACAAGAAGGTTCCCATACCTAGATGAATGCCCCTCTTATATATTTAAGGAAGCATATGACCCATACATGGAGTCCCATAGTTGAGTCATCCTTAGGCTTGCCTATTACACCTCAGCATGTAGAAAAAGTAGAAGGATAGGTTATTGAAATTGATGATTTTAAAGAGGAATTTGATGTTGAGCTAGAAAAATCTAAGGATTTTATCCTTGAAGTATAAATATCATCACAAAGTATCCTAGGTACCCAATCGACCTACTATTCTAGTATTTGGCCATGTTCTTATTTCTTCTTTGTTGAGGTCTCTAAAAGTGGAAATGCCTACTTCCACCTCCATTGACCCCTTTACCCCAACCACATTCACTTAGTTCCCCCTTCTCATTGCTAATTTTGAGAATGATGTTTCCACCACTAACATTTCCCCATAATACACGTCCATCTCATTCACCATGCTTACCTCCTCTATCCCTTCTAGCACTCCCATGATTAGAGCCTTAAAGAAGAAGAAGATATATAAAAAATTTAAAATGTCAAGGCCACTCTATAATTCCATATATAGTCCACTCAAATATTCATTCCCATGCCATCCACCACCTCCATATAAGAGACCACTATGTCAAGTTCTAGTAGGGGAAGGAAGGTCAAACCCTAATTGGTTATAGTCCATCCATTTCCTTAGTTTGGAGGAGTGGACTGGTCTAAGATCATTTGGCCTTACCTACCTAACATCATTATCAATTCATAAAATAAATACCTAGTAGTTTAGGAGGCTTAAGAAGAGGTTATAGTCATAACCTTAGATGCATAAAAATTATACATTGCTCCTTAGGCTATGGACCTGAGAAGCAAGGCCTCATAAATTCCTAGCTTTAAGATCACTAAGTTCCCTTCTATCTCCACTCCATTTGATCCACAATTTAGTATCATATATAAGGTAAATAAAATGAAGTTTTAGGATGACAAAGGTAGGGAGTTGATATTTGATGAAAGATAGGAAGTGTTATCCATTACCAAGAGGTAGAATAGGTATCCAAGATAGTCTCCCTATGTTGAGCATTTTGTAGACATAAATCAAGCACATAAGGATGTTATGGTAGCCATCCATGAGGGAAAAGGGATGGCTCAATAAGATCTAGAAGCTGAGGTAGAATAATTGAGGGAGTAAGTAAAGACCATGTATAGCCCTACAAGCATAGAGGTATAGGTTCAAGAATCACCCTCCAAATGTTACAAATCCTTAGAAGCATTAGAATTCATGAGGGATAAGTTAGCCTCACATGTTAATAAAACTAATTATCTATTTTATTCTTTAAGAGATGATAATATCTCTCTTAAGATTCTAGTTGCCTACATAAGCAATAAAATGTATAGTCATCTAGACCTTATGACATCACTTGAGGCATATAATGCTCTAAATTTAGTTGTTATTAGGTAAGAATAAGCCTAAAAATGGTTAAAATTAGTTAGGGATTTAATTCCCAAATATCAGACACATGAGGTCCAAATTCTTCAAATTTTTGATGATCTAAAGTTATCAAAAATAAAAGATGCCATAGGCAAAATGATCAATAAGATTAATTTCAAAAAAATCAATGAGGAAACTAATAATTTTAAAGAGAGTCTAAAAGTTTTGACATTAGAGGAGATATAAGCTAAGTTAAGTGTTAATAAAAATGTCACTAAGGTGAAGATATTCAAGACTAATTTCTAGATGATGAAGGAGGAACATGCAAAACTCCTTAGCTAAGTTAATAAGATCCACTGACCCTCTTTTCCTAAATGAAACATTATATGATAGAATCATGACATAGTATACAATTATTACAAAGAGAATAGGGAAAATAATAATAATTCTCAAGCCACTACTTCAAGTGCCATGCCCACATCTTCAACTTTTACCACCCCAGCCACTACACTAACCAAAGTACGTGTGGTTATTCATATGATGTAGCTTTAACAAGGCCAAGATTTTGTGCATGTAAAATTTGATAATGATGTATATATATATAATTTTCTTGTAGTTTGATATATCATTGTAAAAGGTTACCTTTTGTCTTTTTTACACATACACACATTACATCGTTTCAAAAAGTTTAACTTATGGCTAATTGATAATTATGAGTTTACTCATATATGGTTTTAACCATAGTTAGAACTTATGTTCTAACTATCACATGTAATTGACTTTTCATGAATTTGGAGAATGAGTCAACCCTTTTCCAAGTCTATACATTAAATTTTAATCCACAAGTATGGGGGAGTTAGAAACATTTCAATATATATGAGAAACATCAATTTTGATTCTTAGTAAATGTGTTTGTGTATTCTTTCTCCAATTAATGTGTAATTAGGCTTATCTTCTTTTGGTTGTTTGATTCAATAATTCTTAGTGTGCAATAATTATAATGAATTCTTTCTTGTCTTGATTTATATGCTAGTCTTAGATGTACAATAGCTATTGAAGGATTGGTGAATTATATTGATTATTAGTAATGAAGTTGATTGATTCATGTTATTAAGTGTGTAGAAGTGATTTATTTTATATAGTTTTATTTATGCGTGCAAAATCTACCTCAAATACCTTATTATCCCAAGCCATAATCTCCTCATTAAGGGTTTGTAACATCTTCTCTAAAAAGGGTAACATTTGACTAAGGATTATGAGTTTCTTATCTTAGTATCCCATTAGAATTGTAAACCATGTTTGACTATTAGTGTGAAATAGCTGATTACAATAGGCATAGGTTTTGAAATCACTTATCCATTTAGAAACTAGCTAGAGAGGTGATTTCTAAAAACATAAAATATTTTTTTCTTCCTTACCCTCCCCTCTTTTTTTGAGTTTGTTTTGAGATCTACTCACTTTAGATTAGCAACCATCCATCCATCCAATTCACATAAAGATTCACTACTTTTTAAGAAATCACACCTCCATCTAAAAACATTGTCAACAACCTACATGCCCTACCATCTATTCCATCTATAGATTTTTCAAAACGTATACATGTAATTCATGCCTTGGAGTGGAGTTTACCTCTATTAAGATCTTGAAATTTTAGAGGTTTCCTCCTTGACATAGTGTGCATAAAAACCACATCAATAGTTTTACTAGTGCTAGAAGGATGGCCCTAACCTCTAATAATAATAGCTATTCTTTACATAGAGTTTCACTAGACTCACCTAGGAGAGTGACCAAATCTAATTCCTAAGTTGGTTTATTAGTCTCACCCTTGTCAAATCATAGGAGACCTAGAACTGTACCAATAGCCCCAGTTCATAATAATCCACCTCCTCCAACTAGTAACCCTTTACCAATAAGGAACCCTTTACTTGTTAATTAAATAATGTATCAACCACCTTGGTTAGTTGGATCTACTAATTCCATCTCATGAGACATGAAGTATATACCTAGGAATCTTGAGAAGTATATGCCATCTTTTTCTCCTTTAGGAATAAGGATAATGGAAGAACATATCAATTCTTTCAAAGATGCTTTGAGATTAATGAATGTTATCAATGAAGATGTTACATGTAGATTATTCCCTTTTACATTAATGGATACTTCCTATGATTGGTATTTAAATATAATGGAGAACTCCATCACTTCTTGGGATTAATGTCAAGCTATTTTTATTGCATAATTTGGATAGGTCACTAACCCTAGTTTGGTATACCAACACTTTACTAACATGAAGAGAGAGATTAATGATTTGATCTAGGCCTTCAATGCATAGTTTCAAAATATATACACTTGGTTAACCCAAAAGTATAAACCAAATTCTACATTGGCATTAGAGATGTACAAAAACACCCTAGACCCCAATCACTGCCATGTTACTAAGAAGAGAATTTTCTACCAATAATTTGGCATTAGCATATGAAGAATCCATCAACATAAATAGACAACTCAATCCCTATATTTCTAACATACATAATGTCAATAATGGCTTCCTAGCATTAAACCTAGTACCATATGTAAAATAAAATGTTCTAGCATTCAATTATAACTAGCTCTACATACTACCTCCTTTAACATAGACAACACCATCAAACTATAGCTTCTTGAATAATATTTCATTGGGTAATGGTTACTAGTAGAATCAATAACTAGCTGCCCTTCCCACTATTATTTTACAAGTTAATAAATCTACAAAGATAGAACTAGATTCTATTTAGAATATGGTTCAAAAGTTAAGCAACAACTTATTAAATATGAAAATGAGGATGGGTAATGCTAATGGCCCAACTAGAAATCATAAAACTCAATTTAAAATATATAATAGACCATTCAACATGCTTGTAAACAAAATAGAGTAACCCAATAAGGTCATAGAGATCAATATGGTATAAATATATCTTACCAATTGGTGTAGAATTCACAATACATCCAAGTATTGTGAGATCGACTGTATTGAATTTTTCATAGCATTAAAAATATTTCAAAGAGAATTATTTAGGTAAGACTAGATGCATAATCCACTAGAACATCATCCAGATACTAGCCCTTCTACCACTAGCATATTCTTTGAAATTCATGAGTTTCCCTTTCTAGGTAAAGATGACATTGAGTTAGAGGACAACATGGATGAAGTTTATGCTTTATAATAATTATAAAAAGGTGTCTATAATCCTATGAATAGGTAAAAAATAAAATTTCAACATCTCCACATAATACTCCATTTCTACCTAATTTAAAGCTGACAATAAACCACCTCCTCCAAGAGGGAGTGATTAGCCTCAGACCAAGGAAGAACCTAGTAAGGGAGGATACAAAATTATCAAAGACATGAAAAATATCAAAGAAAATATAATTATTCATGAGTTAGCTCAAATTACCAAAAAAAAGGAATTTCTCTATAAGTCTATTATCTGAAAGACACCTATGGAGAAATTAAAAACATCTATGGACAAATTAAAAGCATTTAACACCAATGTTTTCTACAAGATCAAGCTAGAAGTTTCACCCTTCTTGTTAACTATCAGGGCATTTGGTAAGAATATTCATAATTATTTATTTGATTTTATATCATCTACAACTATCATTCCTACTTTCATATGTTAAAAGCTTGGTTTGATCCCAAGCCCTTTAAAGAGGATAGTTTCATAGTTGAAAAATACAGTAGTTATTATAGCTGGTGCATTAAGGGATGTGCATATCCAAGTAGCATATGAAATATACATTAAAATTATCATTGATATCTTGATGGTGGACATACCTAAAGCCTAGAGTCTAATGCTAAGTAGAGACTGGTCTAAAATACTCAATGGTATCTTTCTACATAATTATCTCATATATGCCTACCATGGAGGGGATTTTCAAATCAAATCGAAATTGATAGAGAGCCGAGAATGAATTATCCCATCATGGAATAAAATGTCAATAATGAAGAGGTAAAGTATAAGTATCTTAGCCTTAGTATTTATAAATTTATTACTCAATCAAATATAATATCTATAACCCAAAGGTTCCAAATAGCTATGGAATTTACACTTTGATGGTGATAGATCCAAACAAGGATCAGGCATGGGAATCAAGCTAATTGATCTATAAGGTAAAAAATTATTGGTAGCATATATATTTCAATTTCCATGAATTAATAATAAATATGAGTATGAGTATTTAATTCTGGGATAAAAATTTGCACTTAAGAATAATGTAAAATAAATATTAGTATTCAATGACTTAGAGCTAGTAGTTAACCAAGTCACAAATAAATACCAATGTAAGTTATCTTATTTGAGAAGATAAAAGCATGGAGCATGGGAAATGATCAAAATATTTGAATATTTCAACATATTAGCCCTTATCTAAGTGAAAAACCAAGTTGCTAATGTGTTAGCTACTACTATTGTGGATCTGGAGCCATTCCAAAAATCTGAGGTAAAAAGGTCTTCCATTGAATTAGTGCCGTGTCCCTCTATTCCTAATAACATATAAAAGACAACAAAAAAATTATTTAATTTATAACCAATTCATGGTAATTTGAGTCCCAAATCATTGATGACAAAGATATTAATCACCTATATAGATAAGAATGAAATAGGGAAGGTATTCACCTACTCATATAAAATCGCATCCCAGCTAGGTTAGTCTCTTTGGAAAGGTCATTTGATATAGATCCTCAAGCTTAATAGCATAGGTAACGCAAGGTTAATGAATCAAAATTCAAAATAGAAAATCTAGGAGATGAACATATCCCACACTATGTTAGTAACAGTCTTAGTTTCACCCTAAAAGAGAGACAATGAGTGAAGGATTTAATCTCTTAGTATAGGGACGTCATTACTTGGACATATGAAGACTTGAAAGTATATGACCTATAGATCATTACTCATATGATTCCATTGAATCTAGATCATAATCCATTTAGACAAAGGTAGAGACTAGTCAATCCTATTCTAGATCCTTTCATATAAAATGAAGTGGAGAAGTTATTAAGAGAAAAAATCATCTTTATAGTAAGACATTCTACCTGGGTGGCCAATTTGGTCCCAATAAGAAAGAATAAAGGTGAGATAAGACTATGTGTGGATTTTAAGATTTGAAATAAGGCTCATAAAAAAGATAATTATCCCCTACTTTCTCTAGACAAGGTGATATAGATAGTAAGTGGTTCTGAAATGATGTCTTTCTTGGATGGATTCTCAAACTAGAATCAAGAACTGGTACGATCTAAAGACAGAATGAAGACTACATTTACCATGAAGTGGGGTATTTATTAATATAAGAGGATTCCATTTGGCTTAATAAACACAAGTGCTACCTTTCAATGTGGCATTGATCATTCATTTAAAGAATTGATAGGAAAATGCATATCATTTATATGGACGATCTTATAGTGTTTTCAAAGAATAGGGGTGATCATATAATCCACCTTTAGTCCATATTCAAGACATAAAGAAGGTTTGGTGTTTCATTAAACCTAAATAAGACCATATTTGGAATCACTAAAGGTAAGCTCTTGTGACACATCATTACCAAGGATGAGATCATCATTGATCCAAATAGAATTCAAGGAATTTAAAGGATTGCACCACCAAACAACAAGAAGGATCTTATAGAATTTGTTAGAAATATTAACTTCATAAGGAAGTTCATCTCAAGATTTGTAGAGATTTTTAGACCTTTGAATTCCATGCTCAAGAAGGATACCAAAATAGAGTGGACAGTTGAAGCTTGAAAGTCATTTTAGGATATTAAAGATGCAATATCATAGGCTCTAGTATTAATCAATCTAGATTTCACAAAAGATTTATACCTATATTCATTCACTTTAGAACATACAATTACTACTATCATAATAAAAAATAAAGATTAGAATGAGCATATTATTGCATTCATGAGCACAAATCTAAATGATGCAAAAATCATGTATTCCATGATTGACAAATAGATATTTTCCCTTGTAAAAATAGTAAGGAAATTTTGACGTTACATATTAAAGAATAAAATCATTGTCATTCTACCTAATCCTACTATCAAACTCACCCTAAAAAATAATGAATTATCAAAGTACGAAGGCAAATGGATGGAAAAGTTGAAAGAATTTGATATAAAAATCAATCCTACAAAAATCATTCTAGGTCAAGGCATCATTTAGCTCATGACTGAACCTGATACACACATCACCATTAAAGAGATATGTCAGGCTCCAGTATCAAAAGGAGAATGGTATGCTGATGTCATACAATATTTACTTATAAGTATTTTTTATCCATTACTTAATAGATAATGAAGGAGCATTTTGAGGCTTAAGCTATTCATTACATGATTAAGAAAGGAGTTCACTACATAAGAAATTATGAAAGCATTTACCTTAGGTGTTTGTTTACATAGGAAGCTAAAGAAATTTTGAAAAAATTACACCAAAAAATAGGTGTTGGTCATCCCTCTAGGAATACCATGTCCCATAAGATCTTAATAATGGGTTATTACTAGTTAAAAGTTTCCAAGGATGCTCACACTCATGTGAGGACATGCCACAAATGCCATTCTTTAGCCAAAAGGGAAGTACACTCAATTATTCCTTTACAACCAATTATTGAAGGAATGCCACTTTCCTAATGGGTTTTAGATAGCATTGGCATCATCAACCTAAATTCCTTAGCAGGCATAGATTCGTGCTTACTTGTATTGATTGTTGTACTAGATAGACCGAATCCATATCCATAAAGAATTGTAAAGTACAAGATGTGATAAATTTTTTATATGAATAAATCAAAAACAAATTTGGTATTCCTATTTATTTAGTTTGTGATAATATACCAACATTTATATTAGTATAATTTAATAAGTGGGCACATGACAACCAGATTATTATCAAGTTAGCCTCTAACCATTATCCTCAAGGAAATGGCTATAAAAATCATTAAACATGAATTTTATAGATGTAATTAATAAATCAACATGGGACAAGCCCAAGGAATAACTCAACTTGTTGAAGTATGCTCTTTGGTCAAATCAAATGAGATACAAATAAGTCCTTAAAGCTTCATGTTATCTATTAGTGTATGGATGAAAGCCTGTATTCCCAATTATGTTGAAGTTACCTACTTATCAATTCATATAGGAATACATAGAACCATGTGATGAAGTAGAGTCAAGATTTTTGGACATAATAAAAATGGAAGATTTAATGATTGAGGCTTTACAGACATTCAAAAAACACAAGGATGTGGTCAAGAGGTGGTCTGATAAGAGGTTGAAGGTTAAATCATTCAAGATTTCAGATTTAGTGCTACTTTGGGATAAAGCACATAAGAATAAAGGACAACATGATAAGTTTACCCCATTATGGCTTGGATGATACCAGATTTTGAAGATCATGGGTAATAATGCATTTTTTTTAAGGACATGAAAGGTAGTGAGCTTACATATCTAGTCAATAGATAGTTCTTGAAGCACTAATTCAGGGTTGTGCCATCTACATATATTACTGATTGATGAGGGATAGATAAATGTAGTTGTAGGATTAGTTTAGTTTCTTACTTTCTTAGATTAGTTTCTTGCTTTCTTAGATTTGTTTCTTGCCTCCTTAGATTAGTTTATTTCTTTCTTAGTTTAGTTTCTTACTTTATTAGATTAGTTTATTGATTTATTATATTAGTTTCTTGCTTCTTTAGATTAGTTTCTTACTTTCTTAGTTTATTTTCCTTCTTTCTTAGATTAGTTGTTTTTGGTGGTAATCTAAATTTTATTTTCTTTTGGTACTAGTTTATGAATTGGGCATATTTCTATGCTTTGAGTCTTCAAGATAAAGGTATGAAATCATGAACCATTATGGATATTGTCACAATTGAATACTTTCACCAAGTATGTGTAATTTTCTCTCATAGTACTTCATGTAAATTTATAAAGTTTTCTTATATTTTTGATCAATTGCACTTATCACATTAAATACCTATTCGAAATGACAATTCTAGGTATAGGTGTGGCTAGTAGGGACATTCTGGTAATGATTTGTTTTATAATTATACTAGGTCATTAGGGTTCAATCTCTTCTCTTTCCATTCAATAACAAAAGAAGAAAATAATTAATGGGTTTAAAAGAGAAAAACAAAATCTAAAGAAAAACCAATAGTCTCACATGATGAAATAAGATCAATATACCACACATCATGATTTAGAAAAATAATGGAAAGATAACAAAAGGAGCCTAAGGTATTTTTGTCAAGGCTATAGATGCTTGTTTGGTAGCAAAACAATCCCTAAGCTTAACTTGATTTAATGAGATTTAATAGATACTATAATGAAACCTGCAACTTCATCAAACCTTTGAAAAACTCATCACATTAGAGGTTAAAATAATTACACATTTGACAAACATAGATCAAAAAATTGGAAGGCAAGTTGGTTGTGTGAATCAACTTAGGAGTCTCTTTCATATTTATAATTTAAGTATTATTCTATGACACACTTCATGACTGATTTAAGGATTACTAACCAAATTTTTGGGTTCTTGAATACTCATGAGTACTCCCCCTATGAGTCACCATTTTTTTACACAACATCCCCCTTTTCCCATGAGGAAATGGAGACCCACCTTGTTTTTTAGATTTTGGCCTTGTTTTTGAACCTATCTATTATATGTTTGTGCAATTAGCCTTCATACTTTAGGAAATTTGGTGCAATATTCATATAATAATTTTATGGACTAACTATACTAATGAATTTTAGGAGTTTTTTACTATGTAGATTCATTCAGGACTTATGTAATTTAGAAGAATTTATTCAGGGTTCATTCTTATCAAGTTTTTTTGTTTGAGCATTTCATTCAGACATTTTTCTGATAGGTCTGATTTTTAGGTACTATATATCAGGCATTTTGTCTAGTAACTTTTTGATGTTAGTTTGTTTTTGACATTTCATCTATTTACACTTTGGGATTTCGAGACTTTTGTCACACAAGAATATTATTTATAGAAGTTTTATTCAAACAATTTTATCAAAACAATTCATTCTTATCAAACTTGTTTTTTCCAAAAAAAATTCCATGGACATTTTATTTAATAAAAATTACGTCTTCAATCTTTTTGTCATAGACATTTGTTTAATAAACCAAGAGATTTATATATATATATATATATATATATATATATATGGTGGGATTTTTTTGGTCGACATTTTGTCCAAGAAAAATTAGGTCTTCAAACTTTTGTTGTGAGTCTTTTGTAAAGATTGGTCCCCAACACAAAATTTGAATACCATATTCCCTAGTGCAAAAGTGTTTGCTTTACTCAGTTGAATAAAGTTAAATCACTTTCCATTAATTTTCTATAACACCCCACCAACTCAAAATAACAAATTTTGAATTATATAGGAAAAAGGAATTGAACATTGTGCACTCATATCACATGAATTGGTATTTAATTTAAAAATCTTATATATTCGATACATAGCCATTTGAAGCTTTCATTTCTCTCCTAAAAACTTTCCCTTAAAGTATCTTGTTATCCTACTCTACGTAGAGCCCTAGCTACTACATATGAAGTCACTATGAGTAAAACAATAATTAAAGCTAGGGAAAATTTGATCATACAACACATATAACACACATAAGGAGATTACAAACAACATAGGATGTGTTTATAGTAATGGTGTTTTAATCAAGGGCATTCCAAGGAGTGAATCCACCATCCACTTATTCAATCAAGGATTTTATATAGTTCATGAATATAATTCTTGATGATACTATATTTGAGAATAGGTACATTAATTATTTAGAGTTATGGGATGTAATATATTATGTAGATACATTTTCATTAGAATATGAGATGAAACTCATCGATTGACTATTTTTCAAATAATTATTGGCCTTTAAATGTCAAAGGTTATATTTCACCACTACCACATTGAAGGTGATGTTATGCATCGACCTCATACATGACCTATTATTCTTGGGTAAGATAACACATGATGCCTTACTTCAACATTCGAACAAAAAAACAATTGTTTATTGAATTTTGGGAGCTGACATCTAGAGATATCTATCCCTATGCATACTCGATACATACTTCAATAAGCATACATTGATGTAGTTTAATGAATAAAGAATAATTGATAGGTTGTTGTCTTCATGGTTTCTCCCTGACTAGACTATCACTTGAAAAGGCAAGAAATAAGTTGGGGTTATTTCTATAGACAAGTTTAGAATGGGGGTATGTAGTGGCATGGCTCTTTTGAACTAAATTTATGGTATGTTGAGTATTCACTTTGTTAATTTAGACTAGGTTCCATTGATATACATGAAGCTGACCCATGATGTTGTATTTTCCTTGGGAAAGATAATTAGCTTCCAATTGTGAGAATAAATAATCCTTAAGGACAATTTCCCTATGCATATAGGCCATTTTTATATGATGTCTTATTTTTTATATGACATTATGGGAAAAATTTTAAAGTTCTCAACAAACTATGGAATCTAGCCACTAACTACATTAAGATCAAGATTTGTGATTAGTTATAATTTATGTATGTATACGCCTAGACAAAGAACACACTAAAGAAAGAAGAAGATGTATACCCTCATGTTTGGTAATCCATCCATAGCTTTCTCATGCCCTAAATTGGAGAGAATATTGTAAAAACACTAGCTAAAAGAGAGGATTACTTCTTGTATCAAAATTTCATAATTATAATGATCTAGGGAAATAAAGTAGACCCCATGTGTCTTCCAAGATATATTATAGACAAGATAGTGAAACAAGAGATCAAATTTTAACTATGGTAGAGCATTGAAGAAGATTTGTCTAAAAGAGTGAAGAAAATTTCATACTTTGGCCACCATGTAGTCATTGAAAGAATAGTATACACCATGAGGAAACATTTTGGAGAAGTGGGAGGCAAGCATAAGATCTATCATTTCCCCATTCTTCCACATAGGGTCTAGGATCCACATGGTTTTATTTAGAAGCACCTAAATGGATTTAATATCCCCTACAATCATGTCCCCTATGCATATGACTTTTTGTTTTTAAATGCCAAGGATGATAAGGAAGTACTAGAAAGAGAAAGGATTGTGGAATTGAAAGAAGATAATTTATGAATAATCCAAGATGAGCCTTTAGTATTTGAAAATGAATTAGATAACAAGAAGGCCCTTTATAAAGGATGAGATTATTTATACTTTTGGAAAGGACAATCTAAGGATCAATCCAAGGAGTAGGCTATTTCCTCATCTCAAGGACTCCATTTGATATTAAAGCTTAAGAATATGAAGAAAGATCTTGGGGTAGCTATACTAAACCTCAGGAGATCATAGGTGGGATATCCCATTAATTTAGACTTTTTGGAGGAGGAACGAGCACAAGAAAGGCTATATACAAGCACAACTTAGATAACTACTATTAGTTTTGAGGCCCAAATTGCTATGTTTGTTGGGATAGTAACATAAGAGGTAGATAGATCAACCCAAAAAGGCTCCCCTACCTATTTAAAGACCCCTCTCATATATGAAAGTAATATTAAAACCCATAAATGGAGTCTCAAAGTTGAGTCACCCCTAGGCTTGTCTATTGCACCTCAACACTTAAGGAAAAGCAGAAGGAGAGGTTGTTAAAATTGAGGATTTTGAAGAGGACTTTGATGTCGATCTAGAAAAGGCTACGGCCTTGAGCGTTGAAGTAGAACCAACATCACAAAGTCTCCCAAGTACTCAATGAGCCGTGAATTAGAACCAACATCACAAAGTCTCCCAAGTACTCAATCTTGTATGACTATTCCTTTACCTACTATTCAAATATTTTGTTGTGTTCTTATTTATTCTATGTTGAGATCTTTAAAGGTGGAAATGCCTACTTCTAGCTCCATTGACCCCTTTTCCCCAACCATATCCACTCAACTCCCCCTTCTCACCCCTAATTTTAATAATTATGTTTCCACTACTACCATTTCCCCATAATCCACTTCCATCTCATTCACTATGCCTACCTCCTTTATCCCTTTTGACACTACCCCCATTAGAGCCTTAAAGAAGAAGAAGATATATAGAAAAGTGTAGACTACCATTGCCATTGTATAATTCCATATCTAATCCACTCAAATTTTCCTTCCCATGCCATCCACTACCTCCATAGAAGAGACCATTGTGGCAAGTTGTAATATGGGAAGGAAGGCTAAACCCCAATTTGCCATAGTCCATTCACTCCCTCAATTTGGAGGATTGGATAGGTATAATATCATTTAGCCTTACCAACCTAATGTCATTATCAAAGCAAAAAAGAAATATCTAGCAGTTGATTAGGCTTAGGAAGAGGTTATAGTCATAACCTCAGATGCATAATAATTAGACATTCCTTCCTAAGCTATGGACCTGAGAAGCAAGGCCCCCCAAATGCCTAGTTTTAAGATCATTGTGCTCCCTTTTATCTCCAATATATTTGACCAACCATATAAAAACATAGAAAGGGTAAGTAAAAGGAAGTTACAAGATGACAAAGGTAGGGAGACAATATTTTAGGAAATATAGGAAGTGTTCTCCCTAACCAAGATGTATAATAGGTCGCTAGGATAGTGTCCTTATGTTGAGAATTTTTTAGACCTAGATCAAGCACATAAGGATGCTATGGTATCCATCCATGAGGGAAGAAATATAGATCAATAAGAACTATAATCTAAGGTATAAAAATTGAGGGAGAAAGCAAAGACTATGCAAATCCCTATAGGCACAGAGGTAGAGGTTTAAGAAGTAGCATCTAACTATTACAACTCCTTGGAAACATTGGAATTCATGAGGGTTGAGTTATCCCCACATGTGAATACAACTAATAAATTATTTAATTCTTTGAGATATGATATTATCAAGTTGAAGATGCTAGTTTCCTACATGGGAAATTAATTGTATTGTCATCTAGACCTTATGAGACATCACTTAAGGAATCTAATGCTCTCGATTTAGTTTTCATTAGGCAAGAGAATCTTAGGGACTGTTACAATTATTTGGGGATTTAATCCCTAGATATTAAACACATGAGGTAGAAATTATTTAATTTTTTGATGATTTAAAGTTATCAAAAGTGAAAGACACCATAGGTAAATTGATCAACAAGATAAATTTTGATAAACTAATTAAGGAGGCAATCAATAATTTTAAAGATAGTCTAAAATGGTTGACATTATAGGATACATAAGATAAGTGTTATTAGAAAGGTCATTAAGGTGGATATATTCAAGAATAATTTCTAGATCATGAAAGCTAAACATGCAAAACTCCTCAGCCAAGTTAATAAATCCACTGACCCTCTTTGTTTAACATGAACTTATTAAATAGCATCATAATTCAATAGATAAGTGTTACAAGTATAATGAGGCAAATAAGAACTAGTCTCAAGTTTCTATTCCAAGTGCCATGTCCACATATGTAGCTTCTACTTCTACCACCCCAACAACTATATTGACTAAACTACATGTGGCTATTTAGATGATGTAACATTAACAAGGACAATTTTGTTTGCATGTATAATTCTGTAATGGTGTATATATTTATAATTTCATTATAGTTATAACTATCATTATAAGAGGTTGCCTTTTGTCTTTTGTATGCATGTATCTATTACATGGTTCTGAAAAGGTCAACTTATGTCTAATTGATAATTATGAGTTTACTCATATACAATTTTTACCATAGTTATAATTAGTTTATAACTATCACATGTAAATGACTTTGCATGAACATGGAGAATGAGGTGAACCCTTCCCCAAGTCTATATATAAAATTTTAATCCATGAGTTCGTGGGAGTTAGAAACTTTTCAATATACAAGAGCATCATCAATTTTGATTTTCAATGAATGTGTTTGTGTATTCTATATCCAATTTCTATGTAATTAGGATTATATTCTTTTATTTATATTATTAAATAATTCTTAGTGTACAATAGCTGAAATGAATTCTTTCTTATCTTGATTGATTGAAATAACTATTGAATGATTATTAAATTACATTCATTATTTGTTATTATGTTGATTGATTCATGTTCTTAAGTGTGTATAAGTGATTTACTTTTATATATATTTCTATGTGTGTGCAAAAACTACCTCATATACCTTATTATCCAAAGCCATAATATCTTGATTAAGGGTGTGCAATAGTTTCTCTAAAAGGGGAAACCTTTAACTAAGGCTTATGAGTTTCCTATATCAGTATCTCCTTATAATTCTAAATCATATCTCACTGTTAGTGTGTAATATCTTCTTATAATAGGAATAGGTTTTTAAATAACTTTTCCATTTATAAACTAGCTAGAGAGGTGATTCCTAAAAACACATAATCTTCTTTTTTTCCTTAACCTGTTCTCTTTTTTTGAGTTTATTTTGAGATCTAATCACTTTAGATTAGTAACCAGCCATCCATCTAATTCAAATAGAGATTTAATTTTTTTAAGAGACAACATCTCCATCTAAAAACCTTGTCAATAATCTGCAAGCCCTACCATCTATTCCATCAATAGGTTGTTCAAACTGCATACTTACAACTCGTGCCCTAGAGTGGACTTTACCTCCATTGAGATACTAAAATGTTAAAAGTTACCTCATTGATTGTGGTATGTGTAAAAACTACATCAATAGTATTTAATTTTTCCCATATATGTTTGGATGATAGATAATACAATACCTTCACAAGTTCTACCTCTAATAGGCCGTAAAGAATGACATTGATTGCCTTGGAATTATTTTCACTAGCCTTCTTACCTGATGCATTTATTGGTAGAATAAGAGGTGTAAGATAACCATCCATAACTGACTACCAAATAACATGTGCTTGTGACATCAAATATATCTTAATTCTAACATTATAAAAGGCATAGTTATATCTTTTGAATAATGAATCCTTATTGGTAGAGAAACCACCTTGAGCTTATTAACTAGCCATCCCCTTATCTAGAATTTCCTTTAGGCTCTTAGACCTAATTAAAAGGACCAAGCTTTGATACCAATTATTGGAATCAATATGACTATGAGGGGGGGGGGTGAATAAATATTTAAAACTTTCTTCAACATTTTTAATTAATCAATCATAGATCATTTAAACAAGCATGTACAACCTAGCAAGCATAAACACCAATCCACAAGAACATGAAACATATGAACATAATATATACATGGTAAACCCTCAAGGGGAATAAAACCCACTGATGATGTAAATGGACTATAGTATTATAAGATAAAAACCAAATTTAGTTAAGCACCCACTTAATATGGACCACCAACTTCAACTAAATAAACACCAACTCAGCTAGGCTTTAGTAAACACCAACTTGCAAGGAGGCACCGACCCCCTAGATGACTCAGTACCAACTCAGACATATGAAATACTTTATAACCTTTAGAAAAAATTGTTTCTCACAAAATAAATTATGATATTATTCTCTACCTCTTCACACACTTATATCCCACTCAAATTAGCCTCTATCTTTATTCACTCAATTATCCCTCTTCATGAATTGATTAGGTCATATGACCTTAATACCCATATGGAGAACCTCTATTATATATTCATGAAACCCCTCTAATTTTTCTCATGGCCTCCTTATACTCATGAATGTTATATATCATTCACTTATTCTCCACTCACACACATTGGCATAAAATTACCTAGTATTTATACAAGTCACTTCACAATATCCTTATTAGTCTACCACACACTTCAAAAATCTTAGGTTAGCCATGTAATAGGTCTTATCATTTTATTATTACATGATTTAATAATAATGTGATCACACATTCATTGGTCATATCTCAATTATTCCTTACTCCATTTTTAGGTCTTATAAATACCTGATAGGCCTTCTTAGCAACACATTACCCTTTGATCTTATTGAAACATATTCAAACACATCATATATTAGGGACACATCATATGCTATTGTATAAAATTGATTATCATGGGGTGAAAGGTTATCTTAGTTAGTTTTAGACTCATTAAAACTAGGCATAAACATGGGATATTCCTTTAATGCTTAACATTTTACACTCAACTATTCTAGCATTAATTCACATAAGGCACAAGCCTTATGTACTCACCCAAAGTGGAGTAGATAAAGAACCAGGGCTTTCATTTGGATAGTTATGACATATAATGAGATATTAACTATGGGAATTGATCATCTAGAAGAAGTATTTTGGTAGGTTCATTGGCACAAGCCTTTTTTAGGGCTAAACTAGATTATCTATAGGTTCAAGCCCATTTGGGGAACTAATCTTACAGTCTTATGGGTGCAAGTCATTATATCACTAAGCTTAGCATCATATAGACAATTTTAAGGGTTAAGAGAATGTTTTTACTTAAAGGATTCATGCTTATGTTAGTGCTTATAGAAAGGGGAGGAAATTTTCACATAGGATTTATTTACACTTAGGCCATTTATACAGAATATGATGACATCATCAATTAACATAGGGATGTCATTAATGACCTAAACCAAAATATTGAAAAAAAACATGCTTAACATAACTATATTTAAATTACAACATTATAACCATTCATATTTCACTAGTAATTTAAATGATGCATAAATCAAATAGAGTACCATTTAGAATAACCATCAATGCCATTAATCAAAGTTTAGCATAACAATTTTAGTAACATATATAAAATAGAGTAAATGATTAATTCAAGATACTTAATGGCCTAGAGAATCATTTGTGAGCTTGGGAATATACAAATCAAGCTTCTATGGAATCTAAGCTATTATTAGTTATAATGGTAGCCTATTATAATATATCTAGATCCAATTCTCTAGAGCTTTGCTACCTAGATTCACATCCTTTATGCTCTCGAGTTCCAGCTTTTTTTATAGCCTACAAGAACATCTCTTGTTAGGATGGAGTGTGAATGCTAGATGATGATATGGATCCTTTAATGATCATTCCAATAGCTCCATATCTTGTGCCCTTCATGCTATAGTCACCACATCTTGCCCAGCCTAGAAGATGCCCCAAAAGTCCTAGAAAGGGTTAGGTGTATGCTATCTAGTGTAAGGTAAGAGTTGATTCCTCCAACTAGCACCAAGATGCCAAACTAGAAATAATTAAAAATGATTTCCTTATGCTAAAGTTTCTTTCATGTTGGTGTAAATCCCATACATACAAAAGTAGGGGCCCAACATTAAGCCATACAAAATTATTATTCTACCCTCAAATTAGGATGTCAAAGTCTTTGACACATAGAAATTAGATGCACTCTCCTTAAGCTCAACACTTAAGTCATCCAAGCCTTTGATAGTGAGCTTGATTTCCTTAGCAAAAATTTCTATTTCAATGGAGGTGGTGCTAAGAATGAGCACATCAATCTTGTCTTATTAATTTTTGAAGGCCTCTAGACTTTTTATAGCTTTTATCACACCCCCATCAAGGATTACTCCTTGATCATAGGCCTTAGTAGACAAGGTGTGAAATAGTGATTCTAGGTTCTATTCCTAGTCATTTATCTAGGTTTTATTAAATTGACCTTCCCCATTATCTATGTGTGTTCTAACCTACTTGCTTAGTACACTTGTGCCATCAGTTTCTCCTTTTCCTCCTTTGCATTCTTGAGATACACATTTATGATTGAAACTTGGTTAGAAAATCTCAATAAGATGGTGTAAAATACATCTACTCTCTCTTTTAGCTTCACAAATAGGTCCTCCACATATTCAACCTTAGCATCAAGACCCTTTTGTACCATGCCATAGGGATCTTCTTCTTCTTCCTGTACTAGCTCCAATTTCATCCTTGGGAGCATCTTCTCTACTAACACACATATTTTATCAAACTTAGAGAGGTTCAAAGTATCCACACAAAAAAAAATGGATGGTTTGTCCATATCCATGCACTCACATAGCTACTAAAACTTGAATTTTATGGCTTAAAATTCATTTTCAACATCTTTGTAGATTTTTTTCCATTTCTTTTCCCTACCATCATTGATGATATTTTTGTATGAAACTTTAGTTTCCATTTGAATAAGTGCATTCCTAGACTAAACTAGGTTCATGGTGTGAGGGTTTATGATGGGGAATTCATGCCATTATTTAGGTTTTTTTGCTCCCAATATGGCCTTCTAAGGTACCTCAAAGTATGGTTTATGCATATAGTGATCAAAGATATAAGTTGTTTACACATCCTAGATGTGGTGGCCTCAGGGGGCATAAAGTTAAACATGTATAAGTCTTCATTCATCCACACATTCTATACCTTTTCCCTAATTCTCAATTCAACATCATCCTTTTTTATGATGGCCAATTGTATTTTCTCTTCCTCCTCTTCACTAGTTCCACCACTTTCTTTGATGTTTTCCTATAAGGACTCATCTTCTTATTCTATAAGGAGTTCTTCCTCAAAACTTTATCCACTTTCTCTTCCTAGGGTTTCTCAATGCTCATATCTAGGTGTATTCCCTTAGTTTTATCTTTACCCTATTCCTATTCCTACCAAGGTTCCTCTTCAACCTCCTTCTTTTCCAAGGCACTAGTATCACCTTCCTTTTATTCAAGCACCCCTTTATTACTTAGTCATGCCTATTATGTAACTTCATTTTATTTCTTGGTGGGGGTGATAGGTGCTTTCTTATATTTCTTAAAGGTTGGTACCACACTTTTGAGAACCTTTTTCATCTTCTTTTCTTTCTTGGCCTTCTCTTCCTTAGCCTTTTATTCCTCAACCTAGGCCTTCTCATCTTCAACCTTGGCCTTCTCAATATTCACCTAACTTAGGCCCATTACCTTCCAATCCCTCCTCTTCTTATCAAGCACTAGTACCATCTCAACTTCTTCCTCTTTGTGTCCCATTTTCTTCCACAACCTTCTATTCTCATCATGTGTTCGTAGAGTATTCCTTGGATGAGGTGCTCATTGGCTTCTATACTTCTTCAAGTACACTAGTTATGCCACTTTGGATGGAATTATATACATATATGGAATTGGGATCCTCTTCCACTTATTCTTGCAAGATGTAGGTCTTTGTTCCTTCTTTTTCATCTATATCTTCCTCCATTTTACATTCAAGGGCCTCTTTCTCCTCTATTTACACTAGAGTTATTGTAGGGAACATAACAAGTCCCTTAAAAAAAAATTTCTAGTTCCTATTGGAGGAAATAATCTTTAACATGAAGGTTATAGACTTCTTGGAAGCTATAGTTTAATATTTTTCATTAGAGGTGACCCTCAACCTGATGCACTCCTATATTTCCTCAAGTGCATCTCCTCACTTCTTCTAGGGAGACTTATATTGCATCTTTGATGTTGGATTTCCTTCACCACCAATCAAGAGTAAGTGATCATCATATTTTCTAGGGTAGGTGCCCTTTTTCATTAGCTTTATATCATATAAAAAATAGAAGATTCACCTAATTATAACTTCCCTTTAGTGATGATGGAGGTTCATTTAATCAAAGTAATCCTCCTCATCCTTTGTGTCTTTTTCTCCTAAGTGCACATATTGACACCTCAATATTCTCCTTTTTGGTCCATGGCCTTCACTAGGATATCTAGCTACTATAAATTAGGAATCTTTCTTAGTGTTTTTATGTTATATTTATCATTAAATGCATAAGGTAGTTTGAACCAAGTGGATAGGTTCCCATATGTGAGTGCCATGTGCACTACACATAAATATTGCATGAGAATGAAGGTCACTATGCCTAAATGTGTTGGGAGAGCTCTTATGGGATGTGCCATTCAATATTAAATCCCTCTATGTATTAGTTACACCACTCCTATACTCTTATCTTGTCCTTTTAGGAGAATTTGAAAGGGTAGGTGAATTCTTAGTACATTAACATCAGGGAGTCTTTGTACAGTGGGAATACCCATAGATTATGATCATCACCATTAAGAACATTATTCTCCTCCATTATAATCAAAATTATCATGTACCCCCACCAAAAGGTCTCATGCACCATATAGCATTATAGTGAATTCTTCACCATCTCCTCAATAATAAATTTTGCAATATTAAACTTGACTCCTTACACCATGTGGTGGGTGATGCAAAAGTATGTCTTATTTATGTCAATCCACTATACATTAAGGCAGAACTTAACGGTCACAAAGTGTACCACTACCCTCATGTCATGTTCCTACATATCTTTAATCAATAATGTGAACCGTAACTTATAGTAACCTAGGAGTGTTGAAACCCTCTCTACCTTTGCATCATCTTCCATCATCTAGAAAATGTTTATCCCTATGCATAAGAGTCCTATGATCCTATTAATGAGGCACACTGATATCTACATGTACCTCCCTATGAAATATAATCAATCACCATGGATGCATGAAATGTCTAATTACACTAATTCCTAAGGCTTGCCAAAATTTGGTAGATCATACAACTGGGTTACATTAATCATCACTTGCTTGTCTTAAATGGAGACATCAAATAGTAATATACCCACCTTTATATTCATCCTTATATCAAATACACATTTCTAGTTGAGCTCCTACACATTTCTCGATGGTTGTACTCCTTCAACCTACACATGTGTGTGAAGGATACATGTGTTTCCCCCACTATGACCTCAAGGGGAAACTACATTTATATGTATGAAATATTTTTGCTTGCCTTAGGGTTAATATAAATGATGCTAAAACCTTATATAGCTATGAATTTTTCTTCATATTGGTTGTTTCTTCTATCATATGTGCCTTCTTAACATCCTTTTGTACATATAGTGGACCTAAAATTAACCTATTTTTGCCCATCCTAAACCAATTACTATTAAAGTGTGGTCTATTGATCTTCCCAAAGATCTTAATATTGATATATGTTTTCTCATAGTCTCAAGGTCTATGACTATGATATTAGCTCTTTATCTTTGTTCACTATTAATGGTAGCCTTGATAACATTCAAAATTTATACTTCTTAGTTCTCTTTCAATTCTCTCTCCACATGCCTCCTTTCTAATATCAAATGGAATGCAATCTCTTTTCATTTTGGTAGCTATGGGTGTTTTTAAATTCCACTTTGGTATTATTTTCTCATTTGTCTTTGCTTTTTTCTTCAAATTCACATAAGCTTTGTAACCTACTTATTCAGTTGTTCACTCTTTTTTACCTTAATTTTAGCTAACTTATTAATTATAGTTTAGTAATGGCATAGAGGCACATGGATTTCTTGAAATCCTCTAAATTAAAAAAATCAACAAAAATTCACTACCACATTCATATTTATTATGGATCTGTGTTCCTCTACCATCACCACATTAACTTCTCTTAATGGTGTATTCGATGAAGTGATTAGTGATTGAAATGGTCAATTTATACCTACCATTAGGTGGGTGCCACCTTTCTTGATGATCTTCCTCCTTATGGCATGACCTTTCCCATATTATGGTAACCTAGGTATAATTCTTCACATGCATGTGATTTAGCCTCCTTAGTTCCATTTGTTCTTCTAGATGCGCTTCCTTTCAAGTACACTTCCATTTTTTGGTCAATTTATCTATGTTTTTCATCTTTTGCCTTGTCATTCCCCTACCCCATACAAATTCCTACACTAGTCCTCCAATGATTCATTCTCAAGGTTTCTTATGCATGTTACATCCCAATTCCTTACTAGGCAAACTTGTTAGATTATCTATGAATATCTATAGTTGACAAATATAGATTTGGCTATTTTAACTAAGTTTTGAGATATATGTTGATATGGGGCAATAGGATATTGCTTATGTTACATGATCACCCTACTATGAGTTATTTATAAGTAAATATTTACTTTATGATCTTGTTGATTTGTCATTTTATCTATATTTTATGATGAATATATATATATATATATATATATAATTTTTTGTAAGGTTGATGTAGGAGTACTCAGCCCTTAGAGTGTGATGGAAGGAGAGAAACATAAGAGAGGGTGACATAGATTGAGATGTTAGAGGATGATAGATAAATCAATAGTTAAAATACACACAACATAGATAACCAACACATGTTAGATGCATGATAAAGAGGTTAGCATAATGTGTTTTAGATGTTGCTTGAATTTAGATAGTCATTTCTATAATATTTGATAGTTAAGTATAACAATTTTTTGGAACACATTTTGCATAATTAAGATTTAATTTGAGACTATATATTTTGTGAAATTATTATTAAATAATTTGACATTTAAGATGCTTAATTAATTAGCGAATGGATATTAATTAATGTAATTAGTAATAAATTAGTGAATAATAATAATAATAATAATAATAATAATAATAATAATAATTGGAAATTATCTATTTAGAAAAGGAATAAATTAAAGGCAATAAAAGTAGTAAAAATAAAAGATATAAGAAGGAAAAATAAGGAAAACTCTTAAAGTGAAAGAAGGAAAATTATGAAAATTTAGGAATAAAGCTCAAAAAAACAAAAAGATAATTTTAGAAGAAAAAATGCCTATCTTTAATTAGGGAGGTCCCTTTTTAGAAAGTGGATGGGAAATGGAAAAAGGAAGGAAGATAATGGAATCATGTAAAGGAGGAGAAAGGTATCGATGCAAGCTAAAGCTTCTGAATCATACTATTGTAGATGCCTATAATAGGTATGGAAAGTAACTAAAATTATGTTCAAATTTTAGCATAGGCATGTTTGAAACATGTAAATACATATATTGATGTCACCATAACATTTTCAGCCTATGTAATACTAATAAATTATTGTCATAACAGAGATACTCATTATAAATTTGTTGCTTTAATATTTAAGTTATATTTTTATATTATGCAAGGTTGTGTTTCTAGAAGCATTGCACTCATAATTAATGACATCACATGGAACTTTTAATGGGCATGATTCTATTAGGAAAGACAGTGTGATTCAAATCAACTATAAAAATTTAATATATGATAGTGAAATAACATTACTATATCATATTTTAACAAAAATGAATGACCATTTAATGATTTAGGCTAGTCTATAAATATAGAATACACATTGTTATAGTTTATAATAGCCATTATAGCAAGGATATAAAAGATAAATTTGTGTCATTATTTTACTTTTTTTAGGTTACCTACACTTATTTTGTATTGATTCAGCCCTTTATTGCATCAATTCATCAATATTTTATGAAATCCTTCATTGCATTAGTCATTGTACGAATATACAAGTATAAAAGTGAAACTTGATCTTATTGCTACAGACTGAGCAATATTGGTTGGTGTCATTGTTTTTTTAAGGATCTGAATCATAATTATAAATATATACATCTAATCTAATAAACATGCATGTATTGTTATTAGTGTCAATATTTATTCAACTACTATAACTGCATTTATTTTGCCAATGATGTCAATGTTTCAAATTGAGTCATTAAGCTACTATGTTAAGTCACTATTTAGTGAGTTAGAAATGAAAATATAAGTAAATGGCATAATTTTATAATTAGGGAGAAATTTTAAATGAAGACATCAACATATAGTGTCAACCACCATTAGGAAGAGTTGTAGATAAAGGAAGACTTAGTGGAGTAATGCCTACACAAAAAATTGGAATGATTTAGCCAACTAAGTCATTGAAATTTAGTGAATCACTTCATTTTGACCAGACTACATTTTTAGTCAAGACTTCTATTATTTTATTGAATCACTGCATATTCACTCTTTTCAATGCATCAAATAATTTTAAAGTGTATTAACCTAGAAAAATGTATATAGAATAAATTGAATTATAGTGGCATCACTTTGTGGTAAATAGCTAAAGTCACAACAAATAATATGTATGAGAGCATTGTGATGTTTTCCTGAATCACTTTTCCTTTATGCAAATTACCCTACTATCATTTAGAATCCTCATCACAACTAGCTGGGGTGTCATAACCTAAAACTAGTTATACATTTACATGTTATGGCATCATTTTAGTTTAAAATAGCTGATTCATGACATTCAAAATTAATAGAAAATGTATGGGCAATGACATATTGCATAAGCATAGCATCCTACTTTATAGATTTTCCACTTGTCTTATTCATGTGGGAAATGATTAATACCTAGGGTATTTAAGGAAAATTTATAGGGTGATTTGGTGTTATGTATTAATTTTATTATTTTATAATGAACTATATAACAAACTACATCTATGTGTAGACTCTTATTAATGCATAACCCCAATAATAATAAAATATGAAATCACTTTTACATAATGTGTGTGTGTGTGTGTGTGTGTGTGTGTGTGTGTGTGTGTGTGTGAATATTTATAATCAATGGAAGTATATGAGTATTCTTTCAATAATTTGATAACTTTCCCTTAATATTATAGAAATGTAGTTAGGTTGAGGTTAGACTATTAATAAAGTTATATTGATTGAATATTTATCTAAGAATCATAAAGTCTAATGATTTGAGTTTTTTTATTGTACATATTTATGTATAAATGCAATTAATGTATCTAAGGATGTGGGGGTCAGTATAAGAGCTAGCATGCATTAGGTAAATTTTATTGCATACCTCCACATTATTGACAAGAGTAAACATAGTTGGTCATGGGACCCCTTGAATGGTGAAATTGTGTCAACTAAACATAAGCTTCTAACCTACTACATGGTCATGTTTATTCAAATGATTAAAAATTATATGAGTCATCCTTGGTTAAAACACATAGGTGAATATTGGGTTAGTTTTTTCATAGCTTTGGGATATTTGCATGTGGTGCATATTATACAAGTGCTCATAGATAGGGATTGTACCTATAGTAAGCCTTTAAATTTTTTAGAAACTAGAAATTATAACCGTTTGGGAATAGTTTCCTATAAATAAGTGAATTGTAAAAATGGAAGATTATAATGGTTTCGTGAGTGTCTATTTCTCTACAAATGACTGAATTGACTATTAGTATTTAGTATTGAATACTTACATGTGGTACATATTATAGGAGTGTTAATATGTATAAATATTTGGTTATATTTAGTGTATAATGATGCATCATTTTGTTTGATTATAAGTAATGATACTACAAATGCTAGTATGTAGTTTGATTTTAGGATATCCCCAAGTGGTATAAACCCATACTTGCTTATTTCTAGTTATGTATGTGGGTCGATTCATTATCAAAATCATAAGATGGTTGTGTTTTTACGTAGTTTTCAACTATGATAGTATGTGATATAATAGAACACTATAGTATAAAGGTAAGTTATATCTAGATGGTACATACTATACTTACATTGTCTAGACTTATACCTACATTTGTTTAACTAAATGCATGCATGATTAGTTATCACTATGAGTAGTGTGTTGAGATAATTAGTAAGAAATGTGTATGTGGGCATACAATCTTGAAAGCGTAGAATTTACTAAGTATTAAATTATGGTATTTCATGGGAATTGTGACTTACTTTGTTATGTCTAGATACTTAAATAGAAGTTTACATTTTCATGTATTTTAGACTGCTTCAAATGATAGTTTGTGGAAATAAATACTAGTAATTATGTCTAAGGACACTAGACTATGGTAATATGGGTTATCATAGGGTATAATATGTTTAAAAATATTGAGATAGTGTAAATATATATTTAAATGAGTATTTACCTATATGGTATAAACTGTAGTCATTATTTCTATTATGGGATACAAAATAATGTAAGATTCATTCATATGTTTGATGAAATAAATATATGATTTTATTAATCCTATGTTTGGCATGTTATATGTTGTGGTTACAAATTATATGTAAAATAAATAAATATTATGTTTGAATTGTATTTGACCAATTTGCATTGCCAATATGGATTAAGGAGTGAGATGGACTTCACTGGCTTATTGGTATCACAATGATAGATGAAGGTAGTCCAATCAAGTGTGTATGAATTTGATTGATCTAGATCGTTATCATTTATTATTTTTAAAACTTTGGGGAAAAGTATGTTTAGTGAGACATTATGATTTGATGAGTGTGATTCACATTTTTGTGTGATATCTTTAAATAAAATGGATTTCTATGATATATTGCATGTTTAATTTAGAATCATACAACACACAGGTACTTGTTTATCTCTTTGGATTCCTTCACCATCAGTATCTACTCATCTATGAAGGGAGGACCATGTCTTGATGGGATTATTGTAGGGAATCATTGGTCCATGGCTATTGTGTAAAAGCACATGAATGATGCTTTCCCTTCCTACAACAGTACTACTTCTTGAGATGACACTTGAGATTGCCAAATATATTTGAATTAGGAAACTATGCTCTAGAGGAGCCATGTATCTATATGTACATTATATTGTATTTTATTTATCATTAAATATTGTCATAAAGAGTTATAATTACTTATTATTGTGCTTTGACAGTAGTGATTGTAGAATTGTTTTAGTTATAGCTGAGTTAATGTGATTAGTTTCTATATTCACAGTTGTGATGTGTACTCTCATGATATTAGAGATCGGTGATGTGTGATGTATTATGCTCATTTATATTATCACATCTTGAATATTTATTATGGTCTCTATATATTATTGTGGTTTAATCTATATTTATTATATGTGATTAATTAAAAAAATCACATATTACTATGTCTAACTAGTGGGATTGTTACAATACACTACCATCTTGTGCACCTTGATTTCTCTTCTTAACACTCATTTATTTCTAAATCTACAAAGTTCCATGCACCTAGAAAGTTAGGTATCTAGCCTCAGATGCTTAGAAAACAACACTAATTAACTCATTTGACTTGATTTATGTGTGTAGGTTATAGAATAGTTATCTTATGATATTGAAAGTCCCTCACTTATTCACTACAAAAAAAAACAAAACATAAGGAAACATTTGTCTTATAGCAAATTTTATGTTGGTCAACATAACATAACTAGGTTATAACTGAGAAGTTAGTGTCTCATTAATGGTACAAGTGTCATTCTATTGTTTATAGGGATTCAATAGATTACAATTGAAATGCCTAGGGAGTATTTCACTCATCAACATGTGTTGCTTACATATGTCTATTTATAATATTCTATGGATGATATAAGGTCTCATCCACCTAATTTATAACTTTCCTAGGTGATTAAGGTACTTGGAGTCATAGAGAAATACCAATGCTCCTTTAGTAAGTACCTTACACTTGATATGCTTATCATGCTAGAGCTTCTCACATGCCTTCTTTACTTTTTAGCTCCATCTTACTTGGGCACGTGTCTCATCCAAACACCCTAGGTATTCTATTCATACACTCAAAGACTCTTAGTTATATAATCAACCAATATGTGAGATATGAAATGAAGATAATTGAAACTCCATGGGTAGAATAACCTCTATACCAAACACTAGTTAGAATGGTGTATCCTTATTTATGCATGTGTATGTAGTATGATAGGCCCACAACACTACTGATAAATTGTCATCCCAATTATTTCAACCATCATCACATATCTTTATGAGGCACATTCTAAATATCTTATTGAATGCCTTAGCAATTCCATTCACTTGGGGATGATAAGGTGTTATCTTATGGTGCACTACCATGTATTATATTAGTATGGTTTACATAGTTTCATTAATGAAGTACACACCTTGATCACTATTCAAATTAAGTGGGCACCCATAGTGAATAAAGATGATATCCTAAATGAACCTTATTTTAGTGGTGGCTTTGAAATCTTTGGTTGGTACAGCCTTGACCCACTTGGCGAAGTAATCTATGGCCACTAAAATTTATCACATTCTTTTGCACCTTACAATGGGATTAATTGGCCCAATAAATTTAATGCCCCATTTTTAAAATGGTATCTAAGCAAGAATGGTAATGAGAGGAATCTCATCTTGATGGTTGGGTTTTCCTATGCACTAGTAGATGTCACATGCCTTGGCACAATATTTTGCATCTTGAAAGAGAGATGAGCACCATAAGCTTGACTACAACACCTTACACACAATAGCATCTTTAGTTTAATGGCCTCCTACAATCCCATCATTTTCCTATTGTAATATTTATTACCATTCATTATCTAGGACACATCGATGCAGGATCGTATCTCATCTCAACTTATACAATTCCCCTCTAATAAGCTAAAAGGGGGAAATGCAAATTGTAAGCTAGTTGTTTTCCTTGGTCATCATAGTATGGGACATAGACCCAAATGTCAATAACGTAGTGATCTCTACCAAGTATTCAAGGATGAATAAGACCCTATAAATTTGTACATCAAGCATGTCATTCTTAATAATTTGTACCACATCACCAAAGTTGATGTGGGATAAATGGTCTAGGATCGAGTTCTATTTTCTAGGCTTCACTACAATCATGAACTAGAATTATTGAAACAAAACCATCCATATACAAATTCACCCATGGAGGGTGTGCTTGTTCACTAGGTACTTAAGCACCTCATGATTAGTGAAGAAGATGAATGATGTCACCAATAATTATTTCTTAAACTTCTGTAAGGTGTATACCATGGCAAGTGCCTCACACTTAGTTGTAGTGCATTTTTACTCCACCTTGGTTTTTTTTTCCTTGTAAAGGAAATGTGATTATCCATTTTAATTTCACTTGGTTATGATATAATGGTGCTAATAATATATATAAATGCATTGAAATGTACATGGAATGAATTCATCTAGTCAGAAATTTTAATATAGACATGCTTACTAGTTTGAGCTTTAATGTCTCAAATGCATCTTCTTATACTTCACCCCAATAAAATGAGTTATCCTTGGATAGGAGATCTTATAGAGACATTGTAATCTTTGCCTAGTTCCTGATAGACTTCCTATAGTAATCATAGTGTCTAATAAATTTGGGAACATATTTCTACATTGAAAGGGTCTAGAGTTCAAGGATGATGGTGATCTTCACTGGATCAATGAGTAGACCATCCTTATAGATGATATACCTAATCAAATTACCAAATGGTATCATGAAGACACATTTTTTGAGGTTCAAAGATATCTATAACTATCTACACCTCTTAAACATCAAGTTTAAGTTAGCATAGTGATCCCTCACCAACCCATACATAGTTTAGTCATCTAAGTATAGTTAGAGGAACTTGTTAATGAATTCCTTAAAAGTGGTAATCACCACTTGAGATAATATGGCTGGTGCATTCTTTAATCCAAAGGGCATAAATTTGTATGTGAAATAACCACATTCTATTACAATGGTTATTTTGGGATTGTCCTCCTCAATCTAGACTTGATGGTATCTTGATAACCCATCAATGAAAGTGTATATCTTGCAGCCTATGATGCCATCCAAGACTTCATTGGTGAACAAAGTTAGAAATGTGTTGGTTACACAAGTGGAAATAAATAATATATAGTCAACGAAAATATATATATGCCCATCCTTCTTGATACTGATAACCATAGGTCTAACCCATTCAAATTCTGACACAAGGTAGATGATGCCTATGGTTGGCATATCATCAATCTCTATTTTGACCTTGGTGCAAAGATTGGGATTAATCCTATAAGGTCACTTCTTAATATGTCTTACACTATTGACTATATTTATACTCATATTCCCAAGTGATAGGTGGGTACCTTTTATATCATGGTAATTTTGAGGGAACAATGTGTCTTGAAACTCTTTCAGGAGATCCATAATGTGTGTCAACACTATGTTAAACCAATAAGTGCCCAGAGTAGAGATTTTTGGTTTGACTTTTGAGTTGATATCTACCTTTATCATTTTTAGTGGCATCGACAGGGCTCATTCTTCTCATAATTTAAATCCTTCAGTCACCTACTACCCTTAGTTCTTTCTATGCAAAGGTGGGTAGGGTCTTCTTCCTCTAGAGTGTTATCCTCAACCTAGTACACTAACTTCCTTTTGCATGCCATATTTGTCTAGTTGTGTGCCTTTTATGTCTCATCATCCACATCACTAAATTCACTATTAAGGTTTTTTGATTTAAATAAATTTAGGATTGACAATCCCTTTTCATCAAACATGTCTTTTAGGTAGTCCTCCATGATTTTAGTGTCCTCAAACACTACCCTTTGAATTACATGTAGTGGCTGGATCAATTCTAGGTTTTATGAAGAAAAGGATAAGGTGTGAACACACCACTCCTTAAGTGCATCTAAATTTTTTATATCATGATGCATCTTATTAATAATTTACCATGTTCACACCCACATCTTCAAGGTTCTATAGAATACATGCACTCATAGGTTCTTTGGGGTATTCTCAACATAGATAGTACATGTTTCTTTACATAAGCACACATGCACTATAAGTTTAGACTCACAAGAGTATGTTGAGATGTATAAGTCCTCATTACTTTTCTTAAATATATTATGGATGGTTTCTTTTACATATTTCCAAGTTGGCAAGCTAGGCTTTTGCATTACCCACCAACAAGCAGTAGTGCTCCTTAATGTATACACTAGTACACCCATTTTATCTACTTATTTTGGGATGCATGATTTGAGGTCACTAAAATAATATTACACTAAATTCCTCCCCTCATATCTTAGGAGTGCTTCAATTTTACCTTTACTTAGGCAAAAAACTCTCTTTCCTTTTTTTGGGCATAATAAACCCATATTTTTGATGTGAAATCAATTTGAACCCAACCTATCTTTATTAGTTTTAATACCTTTATGCATACCAAGTGACACCTTTAACCAGTGGTGTAATATTATTCCTTGGCCCATCAATTTAAAATAACATTAATGGTGTTTGGGGATGATTTTCCATCTTCCCAAGAAATCACTCCTTGGTCATTGGGGTTGACAGTCTTGGTGCCTTACACCATGATGTGATATATGTGGTTGATATCATCCTCAAGTTCCACACTCTCAACATAAGGGGGTACTTGGTAACTTGATAGGGTTATAAATACCAACTCCTTACCATTTTAAAATATCATGTATAGCATCTTAAATCATATATCTATGTTTTTCACATAACACCATGGCCTTCCTAGAAGTTTTGTGTATTTGTCTTATTCTGATAACTCAATCACTTCAAAGTCAACATAGATTTCAACACCTATAATTTATACAACTATGATCTTTATAATTTTGATGGGTCATGCCTAGGTCTTGTTTGCCATGAAAATTACATGATGGTAAGGTTTCAAGGCTAGCCTATGCATCTTCTCACATGCATTTTTGGTCAATATATTAACCTTAGTGCCTGTGTTCATGAGGACCTCACATATAGACCATCCATAAATGGTGACATTCACAAGGAGTTCTTGATCATAATCTATATTTTATACATTTCAAAATTCATATGCCTACTCCATGTGTGGTGTACTGACTTCAACTGGCTTTTGTCCTGCATCCTTGAAGAACAAGTTTTTCAATAGGGGTAGCATTCATTATGTTCATAGGAGGTATAATATCTTTTTTAATTATTATATTTCCACCTCTTATTCATCTCTCTTATTTTGGGAGGTAGTAGCTTGAGCTTCTAGACCTTACACCAATTGTAGCTCTCCTTATAGGTTTTGAATTACAGTCATGGCCCACTACAATACATCTTTTGGGTGAGATGGGTCTAGCTAAGGTGATGATTTGGGTTCAAGCCACATTACATACTCAGTGTGGATCTTTTCCCCATATTCTAAGCATAATTATAGTATTGACACAATTGGTATTTGAGTTTTGAATCCACTATCAGTAGTTACCTACACTTTGATTATCTCATTATGGTTTAGTTGTGCCTTTGGAGCCCACTTCTCCACTTTGATCTCACACCTGATAATTCATGTGCCCTTGTCTATGTCAAGCTACCTTAAGCTAACTTCTTGTAAAATATGGGGCATTCTTTGACCTTATGGGGCCCTCAACAATACCTACACATGGGATGTGTAGGATAGTTACATTAATAGTGTTATATGGAACCACACTTATGACATGAGTGGTGTGGGAACTTTCTACCACCACATCCTCCACCTCACCCTATAACACCTCATTACATCATAAATCCCATATTTTGTTGGCCATATCCTTCATTTCTTTGGCTATCTTTTCCTTTGACTATTGTAATGGCTTGCCTTATGCCTTTCTCCATGTTCTCATAAACCTCATCTATGACCCTGTAATTAGTTGTGGTATGGGTATACACATCACATATTTAACAATAAATTGTTTTGTTAACCTGGTTGGCACATTACAACAATGGGAAGTTATAAGGATCATGTAGCTTTTAATATATTTCATAGATTATTAGTAATGTGTACACGTTACTTCAAAGGTATTTATTCATTTATGTCCTTCTAATTCATAGTCAGTACACCAAAATCCACTTCAAGAATATTATAATGAGTAGTGGTAAGGTTTTGGAGTTGGTAGGCCATGGATGTAATCTACAACTCCATAAATGGGCTGATCCTAGTATCAACACTTCTAAATGCCTCAGCTCTGAGTGTGACTTCAAGTGATTTACAAGGGTCTGTAAAGGTATTCATGGAAATAACTCTCAATAATAAAAATAACATCCCTCATATGAACCATTTTGAATGATGGAAAGGGTGTATGTCATAAGTTAGCTTCAAAAGGAAAGTATTGAAACTTGCATCGTATAGGTGCGCACTTTTTGAGAGTCTTTGGGTTATCTTTTTCAGCATGGTGATGCTATGTTGTTCAAACTCTAAAATGTTAGATTCCTTAAAAATTCCTCCTTTAAAGTGTCATAATCTACCATAGATTGGTTAGAATCAAAATTCCTATACTAGGTATGGGTGAAATCAAGCAGAGTGGTCACACATTGGGTTGTCATGTACTCTGACTAGGTTATTCCATGAGAATGCCTCTATAATTCACACTTCATCACATGTTCAATGGAATTTTACACATTTTGATATCCTTTTAAGTGCATGGCCATTTAGTAATAGATTTAATATCAGGGTAGTTAGTGTATACATATAATATTTTCAAACTTATATCAATTACTAACACTTTATATCTTGTAAGAACCTATCAAGTCTCAATCTCTCTAAGTGCACACCTTAAGGGGTGTACTAAGAAAGGGGTGGGTAGACCATTGGTGCTTCATAATATTTTTTTTCCCTTTTTCCACCTTCCACATACACACTTTTATCCTAAAAACCATTTACCCTAAGCTTATTCTATTTTTTTGTACTCATTCCAAACATTTGGCATGCTTTATCCTCCTTGCTCTTACCATGATCCCCTTTCACCAGTGGACTATATTAGGTTGAATAGGTCAACCCTATATAGTTTTTATCCTTTGATTATTATAAGTGTTGACTAGGTCAACCCTTTACTATTTATGAATATTTTTCACTCAGAGTTTTATGATCACTTCAGTAGACCTAGCTTGGGACCTAGTGATTTATCTCCCAAAAACATATAGGGTCAACTGGGTTGACTTTATAGAACTAACATATTTAAAAGGATTTAAGGAAAGATATACCTATATATACGAGTTCATTTCCAACCATTTGAGAATAGATAAGTGAAGAAGAATAAGTGTGAATGAATATCTGCTTATTTACCATTCTACTTGAAGAATAAAACTTAGGGTTCCATACTCTCTTTAGAGATAAAAATATTGTCTTGTGGAGAAGTGTTTTGGATGCATAGATATGTTGTGTAGCCTAGAGCTGATTTGTCTTTCTTATCCTTACATACCACAATAATCTCTTTCAAACCACCTTGGCCAAGGGAGAGATTGAGGCTCAATAATTTCATCTTCAAGGTAAGTATTCCTAACTTTATTTCTCCTTTGTAAGAGTATATATATATAATGTAATTATTCTTCTCTCTCATGCATTCTGATTTTATATACATTGACATGAGTATATGTCTTCTATGCATGTTTAGTTTAGTTTTTTTTTGTTTCTAATACCCACTCTATTCCACAAGATTTGGTGTACACTAGATTTGACTAATTTTATTGTTTATTAGATATACAATGAACATTAAACCTATGACTCTTTTAGGGTTTTTGCATGATTATGTTAGACTATAGGCTTTGGAACCATTCTTAGCATGGTGTATTGTGACAAGTTAGCCCCTAATCAAGTCTAGAAAATCCCCATATTGGTAATGCTCACACTTAATAAATGTATTCCAAATCATAAGTGTAGGTATGCTCTATCTTATATAATCCAGGATTGATTTATAGACATGATGCATTTATGATTGCATACATTCTAGTGAACTCAATGTGAACTAACCCTTATAGGATCTGTTCACCTTATTTCATTCTTTTTCATTGTTATTTTTTACCATATATTTTCAATACTTTTCAAATTACTTAAAATATTACTTATAGAATTATCTTGTTTCAATTCACAATCTATTATAGACTTTCTAATTTTTCTTGTCTATTGTACTAGATTGACCTAGTCAACCTTGTACATTTTGATAGCCTCTATTCACTATATTGGATTGACCTAATCAACCCTGTGCTATTTTTAGACCCTATTCACTCTTTTTCTAGCCACTATTCACTATAGTGGATCAACCTAGTCAACCATGTGATATTTCTAGACCCTGTTCACTCTTTTTCCAACCTTTGTTCATTGTATCGAGTTAACCTAGTCAACCCTATACTATTTATAGGACCTATATTCTATGATAGGTCAACCCAGTTGACCATGTACTATTTTCTACCTTCCCTATTTGCCAATCTTATCCCTACTTTTCCATTTAACCTTTTGATATCCACTCCTAATTGGCATCATTAAAAATATAACAAATTCATTCATGATAGTCTCAACCCATTCTAAATATACATGGGTTGTTCTCTCCTAACCCAACTATCCACCATAGAAGAGACCTCTTTATGGTACAAATCTTCATCACGTGGTTCTAAATATTCTCAATCTCTATCTACCCCGTACCATATAGTAGATCTAGAAAATTCTATTAGATGAATCCCAAACCATGACAATCATATACCTTATACCACTTTTAGATATTCTAAACCTAGAATTCATAAACTTGTCAACCCATCTACATCAAATGTTATAACCTTACATTATGTGCCACCTCTTATAACCAATGTTCACAATCCTCTTACACTCATAAAAAGATTACCTAGTATTATCACTTCCAAAATTAACATGGTTGAAACCACTCAAGTTGATAATCTAGATGGTTCTAAATTATTCAAAAACCTTGATGATAATACTATTAACACTCCTCACAAGAATGGTGGGTTTATCTAGCTTCCTTATTCTTCTACCACACTTAAGACAGATAACACTAATGTTGGAAATCCTCCATTTACAAATAATCATCCTCCTACCAACACTACCAATCCCCCTCCTATCAACACTAATATCTATCCTTCAAAAACCAAACCACCTATTGATACAACTCAACTTATTTCACAAGTCGTACATTAACTAAACATCATGCAAACAACCAACCAATCTCAAATGATGAACATGCAACAACATTTATTACATATGACTAGTCAACCACCTCAATTCATCTTGTCTCAACAAAATCAAAATTTTATCCCTCATCCTTTTTGAGATGCCAATGGGAATATCATCCATAAAAATCTAATGAATAAGAAAAATTCTTTTGTTTCAATTTATTTTCCTCATTTCTTAATTTTTAAAGTAAATAAAATAAATTTAGTAATAGAGTGTGTATAAGAATACTTAGTGAAATATGCACGTGAATCTAGATGAAAATGGGAACTATTCTTTGGCTAGGAAGGAATAACCTAAAAATAACATAGACACTTTGAAGAGGGTTTTTAGAGGGTTGGTTGAGTGGATTTCTTAATGTGCACTAGATCCAAGAAGCACAATGTGAGGTTGTCAATCCACTTTGGGACAATCAAGTCTGAAATGATAAAATAAGATATATAAATTCAATGATAAGAAATTAAAGGCATGCTAGAAAGTAAAATATAACTTGATTATTAAATAAATTGATAAAATTTTGATGTTAGGGTGGTTGGGATCAGGTTTAGAAAATTAGAAAGGGTACTGTGGTTAAAGGGAAACATAGAAAATGGAACTTGTTTTGAGGCAAAAGGGTGAAAAAGGCTTGCTTTAAAATGATGCCATAGAGAACCATCAATGATTAAGGAAACTATTTTTTGTTGAGGTAAACCATTGGTGGTTCTCCAACCATCAATATTTGTAAATGACTATTGGTGGTTAGCTAACCATTGATAATTACCTGTATAAATTTGGGGTAAATAAGTCAAGAAGTATAGAAAGGGACTTTGGTCAAATAGAGGTTGGATATGGGGATGGGAAGTGTAAAATGGGGTATTGGTGGGTTTGATAATATAAAGGGATTAAAAACTAGATAAACCACATAACACAACCACAAAATGCTTAGAATCAAGTGGAAGAATTTTGAAGTGATGCATCTAGAGTAATGGTGCTTCAAGCCTATTCAAAGTGATTTCAATAGAGTTTTGGGTCTCTAGTAATGATGCTTGCTCACTAGCATAGATGTTAAATATATTAAATAAAACTTAAATGCTTGATGATTGATTGTTCTTTCATATTTATTCCTCTTCTTCTCCCTTTTATAGGTAAAAGTTACTATATGAAATCAGGGAAGTTACCAATTTGATAGAGGATAAAGATACCTATTTTCATAGATTTTAAAAGCTTTTTTTAAAGATAAATTTCTATTTTTGGGAGTTGTTAATCCTACACAAAGAGTTTTAAATGATTTAAAGTTTGTTACAAAAAGGGTGAGAACCCAACAATTGAAGGTTAGGCCAATCATTGATAATTACCCTAACCATCGATAGTCGGTGGGACAAAGAGATTTGGTAAAAAAGGTGAATTAAATTATTTATTAGATGGGGGTTTGATTATTTTAAGATAAAAATGGGTCTATTTTAAGGTCTAAAGGTAATGAAAATTTGAAAACTATTATGTGTAGTTTCTAGGTGTCTACATTTTTCCCCATTTTATTGTGTAGCTTTTAGGTAAGCTACAAAACAAAAATAAGAAACTAGTCAAGGTCTAGTTCTAGTTTCCCCTTATAGGAGAGGTGGTATTCCCCATCAAATTAGGAGATGATGGGGGTGTAGATAAAATAAATTCAAGGTTTTATAGATGAGATAAGGTGGGAAACACAAAAGGGCTTAGGTAGTTGTGATGTGAACCCATGCACAAAATTGATGAAGAGTGATAATTAAGGTTGTGTAATGACTAAAATTGCCAATATTGTAAAATAAGGCCAGGTTATATAAAGACAAGTGAGGGTAACCAATCTATAATGTTGGTCATAAATTATTGATTCATTCCCATCAATCTATAAAAATAAGGTCTATATCATTTATAAGTATCCCAGTGATAAAATACTATTGCTAAATAACATAATTGGTTGAGTTGTGCACAAGGTAGTGCAATGTTCAAATGGTCAACTTTGGAAAAATGGGTTAGTGTGGTAAAAGGAACACAAAAAGTCATCATGAAACATGTGAAGAGGTCAAGTTAAAATTTTTGAGTTAGATGGTGACCGAACTGACTCCATCTACACTAAGTGAGAGGATGTTACCTATATAGTTCCCTAAATAGAGTATCTAAGAGGAAATTCAAGCCAAATGTATTTCTAGGTGTGAGGTAGGTTAAAGATCAAAAGGGTAGATTGAGAAAGAGTGGGGAAAAGGTGATGGATCCTAACCATCAATAGTTGGGGTGCCTTAAGGGGAAACCATTAATGGTTAGGGTGAAACCCTAGAAAGGTCAATGTCAAAAGTAAAAGCAAGAGGTTATTTCTGCTTATTGACTCTTGTTGAAAAGTTTCTATCATCTTAAGTGAGTGAAGTATCAATTCATACTTATTTTTTTTGAGGTGGAAGGCCTTGATTGATTGAGTGCATGAGTTCAGGTGTGATGGAGGGAAGATGAGGATGAGGCCAAGCAGGAATGAGAGGACTCTGACTATACCACTGATCGTAGAATGAGGTAGGGTTGGTTTTAAAATGGGTATAATTTTAGTAATTTAGGTATGTGAAAATGGTAGAGAATATTGGGAAAAAAAGAAAATAGGTTAAGGAAAACACCAGTCCTAGGCCTGGATGCCCTAAGTTTAGATACAGGTGTAAGTATGAAAATAGGGTAAGAAAATGAGGTGCGAGGGTGAAGAAGTAAAAATAGTGAGTAAATGTTTAGGTATTTATTTATTTATTTCCTTTTTATATTATTTAGGGCTTGTTATAACAAGGATATATGGTAGGGTTTCACTGCTAATGGTCACACATAGTGACCATCAATAGTTATACCCAACTATCAATGGTCGACCCTAGGGGTCCCAATACTCCTAGGAACTATTAATGGTTCTTTGAACCATCAAGATCCAACTATCAATGGTCAACCCTAGGGGTCCTAATACTCCTAGAAACTATTGATGGTTCCTTGAACCATTAATTATTGGCCATAAGAGGGCCAATCTCACAAGGCAAAGTAAGTGAAATGATGATTTAAAAAAGTAGTGAATGGGCCAAAGAGATAACTCAGTGTTAGGGTTAAAAAAATAGGTCAAAAAAATAAAAGAGTGGGTTATAAGAACAGTTGGTAGGTTAGTAGGGACATGTAAAATGGGCATAAATAGAGGGAAACATAGGAATATTAACATTGTTTTATTATTTTATAGGCCCATGATTAGATGAAAATGATAGACCAAGTCCATAACATATTCATAAAGGTGGATGATATGATGATTTATGTTGAGTGGAGGTAGATGAAGGATGTAGGCCAAGGGGCCATGAGACACTACCAAAACCTTCCACATAATGTGGGGATGATTGTGGTACTCATTGAGAGATGGGACCATACCATAAACACATTCTTATTATTGACTAGTGAGATGTCCATTAAGTTGGAGGATGTTCATAAGATCACTCGACTACCGATTTGGTGGGAGCTGATATACCACATTCAGAGTGATAAGCAAGACAACTAATTGGACTGCATATATAGTGAGGATCAAGTGGAGGCTAAATACCATACTAATGGATTTTTATACATACCATTATACTATAGGGCCCCATAGGATAAATGTTTTCTTACTATGATGATGATGATGGGCATATCATGTTTTTTTGTGTCAGACTCGAGTAGTGGCCAATTTCCTTATGTGCTGTTAAGAGTGATGATAGAGATAATTTTAGGGGGTAATGTTTTTAGATAGGCCCTAGTATTTTTGGTGCATATTTATAGATATATATGGGCCTTCAGGGCATGGAGATGATATGGGATTAGCATTATATTTGTGCTCCATTATGGGTATATGAGTATATATAGGTGTTGAGACCCTTTGGGCTTCCTTGGGATGGCTATGCACTGAGAGATTATAGGATTAGCTTCATAAGATAGTGTGGTGATTATTCACTTATAAGAGCATGGGGTGGATCTAGAGATATAGAGTTATTTCAAGATGACTTGGAGTGCTTAGTGGTAATAGATGTTATATGGAGGCTATATTTGAGGTGGACCCTATGTATAGGTTACATGTACCACATGCTATCATTGCAAAGTTGGTAGTGGGTTTATGGATGATGGGATGGTGAAGCTGAGTACATCCTAGTAGATCAAGTCTAGAATTAGTTTAGGCTAGTGAAAGATACACCCCCAAATGTTTAGCATTATAGGAGGGAGGATGTAAAGTACCCACTTACGAAGCCATAGCCAGATGTCATTATGCTAGATTATGAGGAGATTCTAGTGAGAGCTCCTATAGATGGTGTAAGAGTTATTGATGGATATATGGGATGGTATCATGCTAGGTATGTAGACATAGATTTTAGATGGGAAGATGGAGGCTAGTAGCCTATGGATGTTGATCCTGCATAGGTATAGGGTGAAGGACCTAATGGCTAGATAGTAGTAGCCCTTGTAGTGGCACATGCCTAGGTGATATAATTACAAGGATAGGTGGATACATTGTAGGTGTAAATAGGCACTTTATAGGGTAAGGTATCCATTTTGATAGGAGAGTGGGATATAGTGAGGGCCAGCCTTGAGTTAGTTACATATCAGAAAGATGCCTTAAGATAGAGATCAGGTGTGACCATGGTAGGGGGTGGAAAAACTAAGTTCTAAGGACATGATACCTAGACACTATTTAGGAGCTATAACACTATGAGGCTATGGTATTAGCCCAATTATTAGATGTGATGAGATACAGGGAGTATAGGGCTAGCCTAGTTAGGGGTATAGTAGTAGCTATACTAGGTTAGTTGGCATTGACTGTAACACATGCATGTACATCAGGGGGTCCACCACTAGATGGTGAAGTAGTTACATGTGGTTCTAGGTCTAGTGTTGTAGGTTCCTAATATATGACATTCTTATGTTGCTCATTTTTTATATGTATATTTTCATACTGGCTTGCGTGTCGATGAGGCAAGATGCATTTATAAGAGAGACACATATGTATTATTATATATTATGATGATGTTAATGACTATATTCATGATGACATTCATGCTCATGTTGACCATGTGGATTAGGATTTTTATGTATAATTTTGATTATTCATGTTCTAATTATGATGATGTTTATGATTATTTTTGTGATTATGATTGTGAAGACTATGATGTGATTATGATTTTGATGATTTAAAATTATGATTGTTGTTTATGATCTATTAGTTTAGGTATGATGATGATTTCATTATGGTTATAATTATGTGGATTAGGATGTTGATGTATAATTATGATGAAATCATGAATATTTTTGGTTAAGACTATGCCTATGTTGATTGGCTAGTTGAGACATGATGATGATAATATGGTGATTGAACTATTTTAATTTGAATTATTTTAAAACAATGGATGTGATGATATTGGGGTGATGTATTGAGATATATAAACATGTTTTATTGGTAAGACATGATAATATAGATTTAAATTGATAATTTTATTGGTACTATTTTGAGCTTATGTTAGGAGAGGGTGTAAAATTTTGTTTATCATAAGAATGTTTGATCAGGTCAAAAGACACACATGTCCTAAGAAATAGATATGAAAGAGGCATGATATTCTAATTAACAGGAACCTAACAATAAGAAACCATAGTTGGATTGAGTTAGTGAACACAATCCCATCAAGTGATTTGAAAGAGCATGCTTTGATTGAGAACAAGGGTATCTTTATCACTTTGTGTCAATTATGCGTGTAGTCCCTTGAGTTCAGGGGGGAGTGAAGGAAATGTGGGTGAGTAGTAAGAAGGTGATTGGAAAAGGGTATCCTAATGTGGGTTAGCTTGCCCCTTCTATTGGTGACCAAAAGGCTATAGTGGACATGTCCATGCCTTATAGTAATGTGTAGACTGATCAATGTGGGAAGTCTACTAGTGTCATGTATACGAGCCAATTGTGGTTTAATGGTATATTAGGTTGGTTGATTGATGAAAGAATTATACCAGTGTCATATCTAAGAGCTAATTATGGCTTAATTATTTTTTATTTTGATAGATTTTTGTTCATTACTTTTATCATTAGAGTAAGTTGTTGAAGTTGATCGATGTGGGAAGATTCAAATGATTTTTCTTAGCCATCCTTCAAGGGAATGGTCTAAAATTTGGATTTTTATAGCTGTCCTTTAAGGGAGTAGTTTATTTTAAGTAATTTTGAATTATGGGTCAAGTATCCTTCAAAGGAGCAGTTTGTGACACTATGATTTTGAATTATGACTTTAGACATGGACAAGTCCATTTAGGTGTAAAGATCCACCCATATGAAGGTAAGAATTTAGCACAAAAGATTATTTGGTAAATGAAAGGGATGGGTTGAGAAATAATTGATCATGGGATTTAATCTATAAAAAGATGAAAAGTATCCATGAGAACCATGTTATGGGTAGAACTAGGGTACCCATACTTAGGATCAAGTTTTATTTGTGACAAATGAATCACATAGTTCCAAGTTATAATCAATTATTCCCAAGGGATAAAAGAGAATGTAAAAGTTTCATGAACCAAGGGATGAGCACAAATTAGACACAAAAGTGAGTTTGATCCTTACTAATAATAGAAAGGACATAGATGTGAAGTGTTTATTGGCTCAAGTTTTATTTTACCTTCAAGAGAAGACAAATAATAAGCACTAGATCCATACTTATGCATTAGAATATAGGGTCCTAGCTAATTAAATTCAAACCTACCCTTCTTGGCCTTCTCCATGTTAGTTACATGTTGATTTTATTAAAGGATGAGGTATTTGATGTTGAATTCATGATTTTCAAATATTTTTTATATGTGCACTTGATTTGCTCTTGATAGACACAAAGATGGTTGAGCATGGAAAGGTGATGCTTGGCAATAAACTCTAGGCATGTGAGGCATTCTTGATGATAGTCACTTCTAGAGAGGATTTCATGTAAGTATATATAAATTGATGGAATTTTTACTTTAAGAGGTAAGACTACCTCATCTCCAAAGATGATGTAAACATGTGTTGTACTCATAGCAATTTAGATACTAGTGCAATAAGCCATAAGGCAAAGGGGATATGGAGGTGTCAATCCCAACCAAAAACACTGACCATTTTTGTGAGCATTTTAATGAGGGTTTTTTTGGAATATATTTATTTTCTATTGGCTTATACATGAAAGGGTGAGGAGAATCTTAAATTGATGCTAAAAACATCATAAAGTGCTTGGAATTTCTTATTTTTAAAGGACTTGGAATTGTCAATGATTATTTTATGAAGAACTCTGAAGTGGCAAATTATGTGTTGATTGATAAACTCAATTATATTTTTAGTTTTGGTTGATATAAGTGGGATGTCTTTAACCAATTTGGTGAAACACTTCATAGTAGTGATGATATATTGATGTCATTGTGAAGAATGGGGATCCATCTCCCTAATAAGGTGAAGACCCCATTGTGAGAAGGGCAAATAATCTTGAGATACTTAAAGACCATGGGAAGGTGAATGATGAATATTATCATGTTGTTAACACTTGATCCATTTCTTGACATAGGCACAATAATATTGATTAAGTGTGGGCCAATAGTAGCCTAAGTGAAATATACATTTGGCAATAGTTATGCCACTAAAGTGTGCCCCATAGATGCCATAATGAACTTCCTTGATGGTAGATAAGATTCATGATGACATATAAAATGGAGAAGGATGCCATTAAAAACCTATTTATAGAGAATCCCTCCTAGAATAGTGTAATGAGAGGTACCCTAGATAAAGGCTCTATGAGTATTCTTTAAAAGATCAGGGGGAAAATTACAAGGTTAAGATAATTGAAATTTTGATCATACCAAACATTAGGAGGTGATGTTTCCACACTAAAAAGAGAGGGAAGTTTTGTACTAATATATGAGGGTTTAATAAAATGATGAATGGTAACAAATAGTTTAGATTGGGCTGGTTGGGATGGAATTTTAGAAGTGAGAGATGCCATGGTGTTTGTGAATTTATTGGTGGATTACGGGATTGATTGGATGGAATAATGATCAAATGATGTCAAGAGTACATATTCAAGTTGTTTTACTTCAAAATGACATCATTTTTACATTGATAAGATCTTGTGACTTGGTTAATGACAAGTTTGGAGTCTCTAAAGACACTGATTATTTTTATCCTCAAAGCCAAGGTAGTTTGAAGACCTATGACTAAGGCTTCATATTTAGCTACATTATTGGTGCATTTGAAATAAAGTTTAAAATAAATGTTAAGAGGTTCTCCATTAAGTGGAATGAGGATTACTTTGGTACCCACTCCATTTTAGCATATAGAGTCATCAAAAAACATGGTCATTTGGTAGGTAGGTTCCTTCAGAGAAAGGGTTACAATAGACTCATATGGAAAGGTGAGAGGAAGAAGTTGGTTATCAAATAGAGGGGATTTATAAAATTGGTCAGCTATTACCTATCCTTTAATGGATTTTTGTGGGAGAAACTCAAGATTGAATTTAGCCAGGACCATGAGACACTTAGCCATACATTGGTTTTGATAGGGCTTAGAGTGAATATAATTAAGGGGGTCAATATTAGTGATGACATAGGTTTTATGATTAAGAAGATAATGATGGAGCTTAGAGGCTATGAAAAATAACGAAAGATAAAGTTTTTTAAGATGTGTATACTAGGTTTTATATTCTATTAGGGTGTGATTGATGTAGTAGATGGCTTATTCTTTATTATTTTCATCATGATGAGAAAGTACGGCCCCCAAATAATGATCAATGGTGGATATATAGATAAAAGGGTTGGTCTTCTTTAGGAGGAATGAGGACAAGTGGAGAAAGAAGATACTCATTGATTGCATCAAAGGCTTGTTGGAATTCATTAGTCCATGTAAAGATGTCTTTCTTTAATAGGTGGTGAAAGGGTCGGCATTTGTTAGATAATTGAGAGATAAAGCATCAGATTGACTAAATTTTGCCTTATAAGATGTTAAATTGGGTAAGGTTGGTAGGAGGTAGCATCTCCAAAATGGATCTAACCTTGGTGGGGTCTATTTCAATTCTACAAAGAGAGACAATAAAGCCAAGGAGTTTGTTTGATAGGACTATAAAGATACATTTTTAGGTATTAAGCCTGGAATTGTAATGGATTAATCATTTGAATATGATGGTAAAAATATCTAGATGGTCTTGTTGATGTTTAGATTTCCCTAAGAGATAATCAACAAAATCCTTAACAATTTTATGAATGAGGTCATGAAAGATATAGGTCATGTCTCACTGATAGGTTGCCCCTATGTTCTTCAATCCAAAGGGCATAACTTGATAGCATAAAGTTTCTCATGGGATGATAAAATAATTTTTATGCTAATCTTTAGGGGAAATCAAGATTTTCTTATATCTCAAAAAATCATCCATGAGAGATAGCATTTCATGGTCAGTCATAAGATTAACTAGTTGAGAAATTTTAGGTAGGGGAAAGTCATCTTTAGGGAAAACAAGATTAAGGTCATGAAAGTTAATGTAGAGGCAAAGACCCCCCTATAGGTTTGGTAATGGGGATGATGTTATAAACCCATTTTGGATAGCCAATAAGATGGATAAAGTTAATGGATAGAAGGCATTGAAGTTATTTTTTGACGATGCATTTTTTGCCAAACCATCTTAACTTTAGTATGGGTGATGATGTTATGGAGAGAGATAGAAGGATCAATTATAGGCATATCCTAATAGAACCAAGAAAATTCTATGTTATGGTCATGAATGAAAGAAGAATAATCTTGTTGTTCTTCTGGGGTTAAATATTAGACAATTTTGATAATGCAAGGGTTGTCTTGAGTTCTCAAGTTAATAATAATGGTTGACTCATTCAGTATGGTTTGGCTCTCATAATGGAGAGATTTATGGATAGTGGAATACCCTACACCAAGGTAGGTGAGAATAGATTTTTCATCTTATTGTAAGATGGTGTTGATGGAGGGAGAAATGTGTTCAATCATTTATAGGTGAATGAGAGGGAGGGTTTTAGTTTAGTCATCTTAGAGATAGGTTAAGGGACCTAAAATAATAGTGTTGATCCAAAAAAATTTAGATGGGATGATGTCAAAGTATTTAGATTAAGAAGTTGGGGTTAGTTAAGGTGGGGTTTCTTCAGTAGTGGTAGTAATGGTATTTAGTGATGTAGGCTCTTCTGGTGGTTTTAACATGAGACCAACGAACACATAAGGTTTCTAGGTTTTTATAACAGGCAACTCATGATGTCCTTTCTCATAAAGGCAAAAGCCAAACCCAATCCAAGCACATCATTAAAGGTAGGTTTGGGCAAAATCTAGGTTGTTTAGGTTAGAAAAGTTAGAAGTAAAGGTTTAGATACATGGAGTGGTGGTAGGAGCTATAAGTGGTTGATCAAGTCCCCCATAGATGAAATTTATTTAATTGTTGGGAAGCATAAAGGGGATAATGGTGCTAATTTTGGGGTAATAAGAAGGGTCATTTTTAATATTCTTGTATTCATGTGAAGTAAAGAAGGCATCTAATGTGAGAAGGTGATATTCCCCTAGTGAGAGTCATTGAAATGTTGATTATAAGGGGTCTTCTACTAGAATTTATGATGAGGGAATAGATGAACTAGTGGATACTTCATCATTATGGTGAGGGGAAATGTTACTATTGGTGGATGATGTGATAGTTTGATGAGAATCAAGTTGTGAGGTAGATGGAAGAAAGAGAACATTATTAGGCTAATATGTCATATTGAAGAAAGCAAAGGGACTATGATCAACTTTGATTATGATAACTTATTCCTCATTCTCAAATTTGATGCATCAATGTAAAGTGGAGGGAACACATCCCATTGCATAGATCCAAGGGTGTCTAAGTAACACATTATATTGAAACTCACTTTTGAAAATGTAAAATAGCTCAAGAATGGTTCATGTCCCCAACCATATGTGGAAGACCACGGTCCCTAAGGTAGTAGCCACATCATCATTAAAAGAGAAAAAGACCATTATACTCTTAGAAATGATGTTTGTGGTAAAATGTAGTTGATTATATGCATGGGAAGAGATGATGTTGATACTATCTCCTCCATTAGTCATTACCCATTGATGTGGGTTTGATTGATGTATGCTATAACAAAGATAGGATGTATGGGATCTTTAGTATGAAAAGGTAGGATTTATGAATCTTGAAAAGTGACAAGGTCAACTTGGGGGAGGGATACAATAAAGGATACAAGAAGTTTTGGATCATATAGTTTAACCTTTGTGGAATGTAGAGCCTTAATTAATTCCTAGTGATGTTGAGGTGAGGTGTTGATTAAATCATAAAGGCTCATTTTCACCAGTGTTTGGTGAAGTTGTTTCAACATGAGCCATTAGATGAATGGAGTGGGGTTAGAGGTGTAGCTCCCCAAATAGATACTTTTGGTTTTGATTTTTGTGAGGGTGGATATAGAGATGCTTTGATTTTGTTGATAGGTTGAGAGGTTGAAGGGTAAGTCCATGGGATGGTTACATTGGTTTTTGCCTTATCCTTCTATTGCGCCTGAGAATGGGTAATCATATGAATGGTGTGGATAAGGGGGGACTTGATATTTGATTTGGTTCCTCCTTTTTAATCTTAGTTAGGAATTGTTATAATGGGTAGAGGTTGGGTAGGTTGGGTTGATGGTAAGATCAATAGTGGAGGTAAAAAGGGCTCCACCATCATCTTCCTCCAAAAAATTATGGACAAGTGTTTAGAGACCTTTGCAATTCTCTGTATCATGTCTAAGAGTCCTATGGTAATGAAAAATCAAATTATCATTGAACCAGGTTGGTTTAGTATGGGTGAGGTCAAAAGGTTTATTTAGAAGCAAGCTAATGAAGGAGGTTTGTAATAACCTTTGCAGAATAGTTGTGTAGGACTCTGACAAAGGTGTTTTAGTTAAGGGGTTTTGGATAGGGGTGAGAACTTTATTGGGAGTAGGCTTCTTCATGGAAGTGGTATTTAGAGGAATGATTTTGATTGATGGTTTTGGTTGGGTCTACTTAGGCATGATCGGCTTGGGGGCTGGAAACTTAGATGTAGAAATTTTGGATGGAAAATGTTTGGTTATAGGTGGAAATGTGGATAGGGATAAGTTGGTTAGGAATGATGAAAAACTAGATGGTTTGGTGACTGAAGGTGAAAAAAAAGGAGATGGTTTCTTAGAATAAGAATAGGTAACAAGAATGGTAGAAGGATGAAGTCCTAAAATGGAAGGCAGGTTATAAGGAGTGGGTATAGTTCTATTTTGTGATAGAGGTTTGGGTAGGCCTTCCTTCTTAAGGGACTTAATTGGATGAGGCTTTATTGGGTTTTATGGAGTTAAGTCGAATCTTAAAGGAGGGTGAGTGTGACTAGGTGTGGGAAGGATCCCTAGATTCTTGATTGGTTCGATGAAAGAAGAATGAGGTAACTTGGTTATTTTAGGTGGAGGTGTTTGAGATGGTTCACTTATGACTTTAGAGGTGGGATTTGGTATGGTAGTAATAATGATTTTAAGCATGGACTCAAGTGAAGTTGAGGAATATTTTTTTACTAAGGATAGCTAAGTCAATGTCAAAAGGTGGATCTATCAAAGTTAGGCTAGGATGTGAACTCTAAACTTTGGACAAGCCTATAAAAGGAGGTGATTGGGTAGATGAGGTGAACTCCTTTAAGTGAATGATTTCTAAAGCTAGTTCTATGATGGGAGAGCTAAGTGTGGTATTCTCAAGAGAAGGAATGGTTATAGTTTTTTCCATGGATTGGATGTTTAATGTAGCTTGTGATTCTTGGGTTGGAGGGGTAGAGTAAGTGGTTAAAGTAATAGTTGCCTCCTTGGGTGTTTCTACCAAAGGAGGGATAGATAATACATGGTCACATCAAGTGTAAAAGGAGAGATAAATGATTCCTTTGTTTGTGTCTCTAAAGGAATAAATGGTAGGTTGGCTTGATCTATTTAGGTAATAGCGGTAATTATATCTTCAATGATAGTCACATTACTAATGACATTGGTTGTATGTGCCCCATGGGAGTTATAAGATTTAGGTTTATTGTCATGATGTTGGTTAGAAGGAGCATGATTTGGGAAAGGCTTATGGAAAATGTCAATAGATTGATTATGGGGTGCATTGGGGTTATCAAACATGAGATATTTACTATAAATTAGATTTTAGACAAGACTTTTAAAGTTATTACATCTATCAATTCCATGTCCAACAATTTAATGAAAGTCACAATGGTCATTTTTGTTATACCACCTAGGTCGAGGGTGAGAAGAATCAAATTGTTGGGGTGGTTTAATTGGTAGAATTTGGATAAGGTTGACCTTTATAAATTTATCCAAAATAGAAGCATATGAATCCCTAATGAGAGTATATTATCTTGGAGGTGCTCTATTTTGGGTTCTATTTTATTAATAAGGAGGTTTGGAAGAATTGTTTTGATGTGATTAGTTAAAAGTCAAAGGTGGGGTAGTTTTTAGAACCATCAAATTTGTGGGTGCTTTTGCCTTAATATTGGATTGGTTAGTGGTTTTAGTATAGGGATGGTCATTGTGTTTGAAATTAGAATTCTTATTCCACAATTTTAGTTTCCCTTCATCAATCACATGGTTTTTGAGTTTTCATGTCATGGTGAATGCCTCATCAAATGTTTAGAAGGTTTGATCTTCAGAATAGGTACAATATGCTTGGCACAACCTCTAGATAAAATTTCAATTAATTTGGGTTGGGGTAAGGTGAAAGAGAGTTGATTGATGATGCCTTTCCATCTAGCCAAAAAATCAACAATTGACTTGTCATCAAATTGTTTGATAGAGTAGAGTTTAGTTATGGAAACATTTTTAGTTATGTTTACCAAGAAATGTTATAAAAATATTTTAGCTAGTTGGGAGAAGTAAAATATGGAATGTGTGGGGAAAGAGATATACCAATAAAAATTAGGTCCAAATAAATAAATTGGGAAGGCTCAGAGGAGGAGAGAATCATCATATATGATTAAGTAACAAGAATGATGGAATGTTGTTAGAAGTGTTGGGGATCCTCTTTGCCTTGGAATCTAGAAAATTTGGGAAATTCCCATTGTGGAGGATAAGAGTTAATGGGGATAGAATGATGGATAAGTTCACTGTAAATTTGGTCATAGGATAAAATTTTATGAGATCTAAAAATAGATGATTCTAAGTTAATCATCTTCTCCATTTACATTTTGATCAAATCTAGCTAAGGTTGAGAAGATAAATAATTAAGGGGTATATTATGTTGGGGTTGAGTGGTAGCTATGTAAGGATAAGTGGTAAAAGGCATAAAAGATGCCACATTTTTGTAAGTGGTAACAAGTGGTTGAGATGGTGCCACATATGAACTGATTAACATAAATGGTTGGGTGGATGGTGGTATGTACCTATATTGGTAGGTTATCATAGGTACTTGTTGGTGGATGGATGTAGGTTGGATTAAAGGTATATTTGAGGTCAAAGGTGGAGATTTAGTAGGTTGAGGTTGTGTGGTGACTCTTGTGTTGATATGTGGAAGTGTTTGAGGTATAGAAAGCACTATGTTATGAAATGGGGTAATGATTAAGGGATTAGTTACCACTAAAGGAAGGGTGGAAGTAGGGGTAGAAGATAATCCTAGGGTGGGTGGAGTATAGGTTACCAAAGGTAAATTATAACCTATATGGGTTGTAGTAGGAGGTGTTTGGATAGAGGTTGGAACATTGGATTGGGGTTGGGTAGTGTTGGTGGATGGGATGTTATAAGATTGGGTTGAGGTACTACCCACCATAAGATGGGATGGCATTCCATAAGAAGGATCCATAGGAGGAAATGAATCAAAGGAGGTACGATGGGGCATGGTGTTAAGGTAGTGTTGAAGACATACTTGATTGTTGTCAAGGAAGGCAATAAATTATACATCCCCTTTAGATACAATAGGTATTCGAGAAGGAGGGAGAGAAAAATGAGGAGACATTCAACATCAAAAGTGTGGTCCATGGAAGAACAAGAGGATGGCGGTAGTTGGTTGGTTTGATTTCTTATTGCTAGCTAGTAAAGAGCATATGAGAAATGGGGAGATATTATGATGAAACTCACAACTCAAATAAAGAGAAACCAAAGAGAATTCAAAAAAATCAATGCATACACTAAAAGTGTGTTTATCCTAGGATTCCTTTTAAATTAATTTTGGCTTATGCCTTAGGGAGTGTGAAGGGGAGCTTTGATTGTAAATTGGGTACTAAAGAGGTAATCTATGGTTGGTTTAAAGTTGTTTAGGTGCTCAAAAGAGATAAAATATATTTTAAAATTTAGTACATGGCTTGATTTTAGGGCCTACCCCCTAACTTCACACTCTCATAGTGATAAGAGTGTTAGGTGCTTAGCCAAAATATAATTAGTTTAGAGTTTATACTCAACTAGAGAGTTGAGTTGGTTCTCCCCTTAGTGGTAAAATCCAAGTAGGACAATTGAGAAGGGGTAAGGTTGCCACCAGGTGATGAAATCCTAGTTGGGCCTTATCTTAGGTATGTTTTTCTATGTTAATTATTTTATGGTTTAGTTTAGTGTGTGATAATAAATGTGAAAGCTATGATAAATTAATTTGCCTCCTAATTTACTAGATGAATTAAGATCATCAAGAAATCAATGAATGTAAATGGTTTATTTTATGCCCAAATGAAAAAATTTAGATTCCATTCAATGAGAAAATAATAAAGGGAGAAAAGGGAACTATGTCCCACTAGGCATGCCAAAATGTTTTAGCTTATTTTATGCATTTATTAATTATATAAGTAAATAAAATAAGTTTAGTAATAGGTTGTGTAGAATAATACCTGGTGAAATACATGCATGAATCTAAACAAAAATGAGAACTCTTCTTTGGCTAGAAAGGAATAACCTATAAATAACATAGACACTTGGAAGAGGGTTGTTAGATGGTCAGTTGAGTGGATTGCTTAAGGTGTGTTAGATCCAACAATCACAATGATTACTAGGAGGCTACCAGTCCACTTTATGACAATCAAGTCTAAAATTATAAAAGATATGTACATTCAATGATAAGAAAGTAAAGGCATTCTTGAAAGTAAAAGATAACTTGATTATTAAAGAAATTGATAAAATTTTGATGCTAGGGTGGTTGGGATTAGGTTCAAAAAATCTAAAAGGGTACTATAGTCAGAGGGAAAGACAAAAAATGGAGCTTGATTTGAGGTAGAAGGGTGAAAAAGGCTTCCTATAAAATGATGCCATAGAGAACCATCGATGCTTAGGGGAACCATCAGTGGTTGAGGCAAATTGTTGATAGTTGGTCAACCATTAGTGGTTGCTGATGACCATTAGTGATTAGATAACCATCAGTGATTGCCTATGAAAATTTGAGGTGAATAACTCAAAAAGTATAGAATGATACTTTGGTTAAATAGAGGTTAGATATGAGGCTGAGAAGTGTAAAGTGGGGTATTGGTGGATCTAATAAGATAGAGGGATTAGAAACTAGATAAACTAAAGAACACAAGCATAAAATACTTGGAATTGAGTGGAGTCCTAGAGTGATGTGGCTAGAGTAATGGTGCTTCAGGCCTATTTAGAGTGATTTTGATAGAGTTTTGAGTCTTTAGTGATGATGTTTGCTCACTAATATGGACATTGAATATCTGTAAGAAAACTTGAATGATTGATGATTGATTTCTCTCTCTTCTTTCTTCCTCTTCAGCTCCCTTTTATAGGTATAAGTTACTAAATGAAATAAAATAAGTTACCAATTTGATAGAGGATAAAGCTACCTATTTTTGTAGCTTTAAAAGTTTTTTTTAAAGACAAGTTACCATTTTTACAAGTTTCTAATCCTGTACAAAGAGCTGGTAATGTTTTAAATTTGTTAAAGAAAGGGTGAAGACCCAACCATTGATGGTTAGGCCAATTGTCGATGGTTACCCTAACCATTAGAGGTTGGTGGGGTAAAGATATTTGGTAAAAAAAGATGAATTAAATTGTGTTAGGTGGGGGTTTGATAAGGTCAGGCTGCAAATGGGTCCAGTGGAAGGTTTAAAGGTAATGTGACATTGAATACTATTATGTTCAATTTTTAGGTGTTTATAGCTTCAACATATTCAAAATTAACCTTTAGCACCATTTTTTTCATCCATAGATATTGGAAACATTTATCCAACTATCACATATAATGGGACTAAGGATGCTACTATTCTTAAATATTTAGGTAATCTCTATAAATAATGGGTCCAAACTAACACCTTTTCTACCACCAAACTCTTAGCCAAAACTTTTGTTAGTGATTTACCTAAATGGTACAACCAAATTCTTAGACATTCCATCTCACAACTAGAGGGTTTAATCAATGTTCTAGTAAAGGAATTCCAATATGATAACCTTATTGAAAATTACATTAGCCATTTTATCAATGCCAAATAACTTCCTAATGAATATGCTCACACTTTCATCAAATGATGAAAGTCTCTCACTCAGAAAGTGGATCATAACATGAATTATGATAATCTTTTAAAATTATTTATCACTACTCTTAAACCCCCCTTCAATACAAATTTTGAATATTTTCATTGAAAACTTTAGACAAAGCCTTAGACCAAGCAAAAAGGCAAGAATTTCTTATAAATCAATTTGAACAACCTCAAAAAAATATTAAAGAACCTTTATAATCATTTTCTCATAACATTGATTCATCTAAGCCTCCCCAACCTCAATGTGTAGCATCCAATTCAATGAATATTAACCCAACCCACCCTTTCTTGAGTCTAAAACAACTTAAGAAGAAATTTCCACCCTCTAAACCCATGAGCTTTAATCCTACCAAACCTCCTCTAAAATTATATAATACTAATAAATTTTGTTGATGGCATGCTACTATAGTTCATTCTCATGAGTCTTACCATGATATTCACAAATTTCTTGATACTCTATCAAAACAATGTTATCAACACTATCTTCAAGCTTCTCAACTTCAATCTCAAGAACCACAATCACATCAACATCATATACCTAATGATCATACCTCACTCCAACTCACATTTTGGGGCATCTTATGATGCCCATCCAAATGTCCTTTTAGACTTTAGGGCATCTTGTGATGCCCATCCCTACTATCAATTACCCATTAGGGCATCTTATGATGCTCAGTCTTATTCTATAATACATAATAATAAACAAATGTAGCTTCAAGAAACCTTTTGAGACTTATAGACTTGTATTTCACATGCTCATCTTTGATACAGATGTTATCATAGATATTACTTATTTTTTTATCTCATGTTTCTTTATTATTTTTCACTTTCTTTCCTTTACTTTCATTTTTTGGTTTTATTACACATTACATTTAGAATTTTCTTTCATTTTATCCTCATACATTTATTTTATCTTTTTATGTTATTCTTTACCTTAGTAGCTTTATGATTGTTTTTTCCCTTATTTATAATTCACCCCCAAGGGTTTCTCTTTTGTGATTTTTTAGTATAATATCATGGATAGGACCTGGCCCTCCTCACAAAATACCATCTTTTCTTCTTTTCTCATTTTATTATTTCACATGTTTTTTTTGGCACCCTTGTGGGTTTATCTTTTATGCATTATAGTATAAGACCATGGATAGGACTTGACCCTCATAAAATTATCATCTTGTCATTATTTTTCTATAAATTTTTTTTGATCCTTGTTATTACCTTTAGTTTTTACTTCTCTTTGCTAGTTGGAATTTGCACAAAAATCTATGTTAGCATGTTTTTCTCCATTTCCCTAATTCTTATGATAAGTAATCACACTTTACTGTCATTGTATCCTTTTTTCCCCTTTATCACATTTTTTGGGATTTTAAGTAATTCAAACCATTCCATGTGTCACTCCTCTTTATTTCCCCTTTCTTTCATTCTACTTTGAATAAAACAAGGTCGAAGTTAAGATATAACTTTTATTTTACCTAGATTTATGAGACTCTTAGACCCCATACTCTTTGAAGTTTTATCTCTTAAAAACCAAGTCCAAAGTATTCAAATTAAATTCATCTTTAGCACCCATATTTGGTTTTCCAAATCTATATGGAGGAGGATAATAAAAATCCATCAATAAAATTAAAAGCCAAATCATTTGAAACAAAGGAAATGATATCTAAAAGGCAACATACAAATATCAAAAGTCAACATCACATCAAAAAAATGATTATAAGAACATATCCTATCTCTAATTGAAGAACAAACTCCACAGTTGGCCTCACATAGAGTCTAGGTCCTTTGGGTTATGGTAGGCTAGTAGATTGGATTAGGGAAATTCATAAAACTCTATGTTGATACCTACTTTCTAATGCAAGTACCCAATATTCGCAGTAGACCAATAAATATATAATGGGTCCTAAGGAATGGGAAACATGTCATGGAAAGGTTGGTCAATTTTACTTTTCATGCATATAAACTTCATGGGATGATCTATAGACTACATTTTTTGACCTAAGAATTGTGTGGCTAAGATAAGTTCTTCATAATCCTTAAGGTCGAAAGTCCTCTTTTTTTGAAAAACCTAATTTGAGTGTCTTGACTTTGATAAAGAGTTCCTCTACCTTGGTTTTTCCTTCATTTTTTATCTCCACACATTTCATTTCCCCCCTTGATGGAAAAATTATAATTTTAAATCTATTTTATCTCTTCTATTATTCCATATTCTGCACCTCTTAAAAACATTCTATCATTACTTTGTTTTAGTTTTATCTATCCTTAGAGAAAAACCACATCTCTGAGAAAATATGGATTATACCCTACACCATTTTCTTACCATACCATCTCATTGTCATACTATTCATGTCATTATGTGGTTGTGTTTTCTTACATTTTATCTTATAACAAGCACTAAATTTGAGTTTTCATTTGTGAGAGCTTTTGATTTTCATTTATCCATCATGTTCTCTTTTGATTTTTTCAAACTTCACTTATCTTAAATATGACATTTTCCATTATTAATTGTTTCTATTTATGTATGCCTTATTCATGTATGTCTTACATATTCAATTACACTTCATTTTTTGTCTTTCATGTTTTTTTTGCCTATCTTACATGAGCTTGCTTTCCCTTTCTTACATGTCTTTGTTCAAGTTTTCTTGCATAGATATTTCATTTTCCATTTATATTTTACATTCATCCCAATGTGATTTAATATTTTATACATTCCTTTTTTCCAGTTATGTTTTACATGCCTTCCAATATGATTTACTGTATTTTCCAATCATTTATCATTGATTTGTCAATCAATTTTCATTCATTTGTCAATCATTTTTCATTCATTTGCCATCATTTATCATTCATTTTCCATCTTTTTGTCATTTATTTGCCTTAAATATTCTATCCTTTTATTAAAAATCCTAATTTTCCATATTTTTTATAATACCATCATATCTTTGCCTTAACTCATTTTACACTATTATATGTCTATTTTCCAAAAAAATCAAAATTTGGCCATTTTTTGCACTAATATCTACAAGTTCACCTATTGCTCTTCACATTAGATGCCTTCACTCTTTTCTTGTAGTCTACTTCTTTATCTAAAACATTAATGTAAGTAAAGGTACATGTTTTTCAATTCTATCCTTTCATTTATCTTGTTTGTTGCTTATTACACTTTAATTAGCATCAACATTATGTGTTATAATGTTCTATTTCTTGAAACACCATCCCATGTTACACTCACATTACATGTGATGAACTTAAAGTTGGGAATACATATACACATAATATTTTAAAACTTTTAGTGATTACTGACACTTTGAATCTTGCTGGAACCCATAAAGTCTCAATCTCTCTAAGTGCATACTTTAAGGGGTACACCAAAAAAGGGGTGGGCAGACCATTGGTTCTTTGTAAGATTGTTGTAAAATTTTCCACTTGTCATCTACACACTTGTCTCCTATAAACCATTTACCATAAGTTTATTCTTCTCTATTGTATCCATTCCAAACATTTGTCATGCTTTATCCTCCTTGATCTTGACTTGATCCCCTTTCACTAGTTGATTGTACCAGGTTGATTGGGTCAATCTTGTATAGTTTTTATCCTTTGAATACTATACAAGGTTGACTAGGTTGACCATGTACTATTTAGGGATATTTTTTACTTGGAGTTTTTTTGACCTTTTGACTAACCTAGCTTGGGACCTAGTGATTTATCTCCTAAAAACATATAGGGTCGACTGGGTTGACCCTATAGAACCAACATATTTAGAAGGATTTAGGGAAAGATCCACCTATATATACAAGTTTATTTCCAACCATTTGAGAATAGATAAGTGAAGAATTATAAGTACAAATAGTCATCTACTTCTTTACCATTCTAATTTAGTAAAAAATATTAGGGTTCCATACTTTCTTAGGAGATACAGATCTTGTCTTATGAAGAAGTGTTTTGGATGCACAGATAGGTTGTGTACCCTAGAGCTTATTTTTATTTGTTATATTTACATACCACAACAATATATTATTAATAAACTTGGCTTAGGGAGAGATTGAGGCTCGGTGGTTTCATCTTCAAGGTAAGTATTCTGAACATTATTTCTCCTTTGTAAGATTAGATAAATAATGTAGTTGTGCTTCTCTCCAATGAATTAAGATTACATATCCATTAACATAAGTATATGTCTTCTATGCATGTTTAGTTTAGTTTATTTTATTTCTAACCCCCACGTTGTGCTAAAAGATTTGGTATGCACTAGATTAGATTTATATTCTTGTTTATTAGATATAAACTAAACATTAAATCTTTGACTATTTTAGGGTTGTTGCATGATTGTGTTAGATTGTAAGATTTGGAACCCTTCATAACATGGTATATTATGACAATTCATCCCCTAATTAGGTCTAGTAGATCCCCATGTTGATCATGATTCTACTTAAAAAATGTATTCCCAATAAAAAAAGTAGGTATGCTTTATATTCTTTGATCCAAGATTGATTTATAGACATGATGCATTTTTGATTACATATAGATGGAATCTAGGGCACTTTTCTCCCTAGCATCTATCTAGGTGGGGTCCTCCAATGCCTCCAACCACTAGGTTAAGCACTAGCCCTATTGTTATTGGTAGTGCCATTGGCATTGATGGAACTATACTACTTACTTATGGTATCAAACCATGTATTTTAGGTTATTTCCCTCTTTACATCATTAACATCAGCTAATCTAACATGTTTGTTCTCAATTTTTGTTGTGGAAAACTAGCACCCACTGGTATAGAAGTAGTCTCACTTAAATATTTATAGGGAATAACTTGTTCAATCACAAAATTACACTCTAAGTCTTCTAAACATCTATAATCTATGTTGATAATAGGGTTAATTATCACTCTTCTTCTTTATTTAAGTGGAGTATCTAACACGTGAGCATGCATCATAGGTTCAAATGGGGTAAGCACATCAATCATATATTTAATCACCAAATCTTGTAGGAACATAGTATAATCTACACCCATTAACTATTGAGCTTGATTCATTACTTCATTGTTTCTCTCCTCCTCATCATGCTATATTTCAAAAGATCCTTGCCCATTCCCTTCCTACTTGCTACCAGTTATCTTGTCACTTCCAGGTTCTAGATCTTCCATCAGTCTATGTCATATCTTGTTATAGGTATTTATTATAATCTCTCTAGTGTCAATTTACTCATCCCCTTCCATTGCATTTTACCTACACATCCCCTTTTCCCCCTTTTCACTACTCATATGTGAAAGGACTTTAGCCTTATTTTCCTAAACTTTCAAATATGTAATCCACCATTAGCTTCTAGAGATTTATGCTGAGCATTTTCACAAAAGTGCCTCTAAGTTCACATAAAAATTGATACTCTACTTCCTTAGGGATCTAGTATGCTGAAACTATGAACTCAAGCATGTAAGTATTTAGTGTTCCTTGCCACCATTTGGCTACTACTCTATTTCAATTGGAATCCAAAGTCTCAAGCCTCTCTAGGTGCTCCTTCATCCAGTCATAGAATTATCCATAGATTCATCTTTTATGGGTTGTATATGTAGCTAACCACTAGTACACATGATCTAGTAGTTCAAATAAAAATACCTCATATAGAGCATCATACAAGTTGTTCTGGACCCACTTTCTTGGTTTCTATCCTCTATACCTTAGATGATTTAACATAAATTTATCTTCCACCTATTAAAACCAACACTTAATGTTTTTAAGGAAGATTTAGAGCATCATTATATAACATCATTATAACAATAAAATTTAACATGAGTCCTAGTAATGGAACTAAAATGCTGTAGAAAAGTCATTATCATAGGGTGTGAGGTTATCTTAGTCAGTTCTAGAATCATTACAACCAGGTGAAAACATGGGATATTCCTATATTGCTCAACATTTTACACTCAGCTATGCTGACATCAATTCACATAAGGTATAGGCCTTATATGCCCACCCAAATCATAACAAAGAAAGAATCAGGGCCTATGTTGGGATAATTATGCTATGGTGTGAGAAATAAATTTTGGGACCTAGTCATCTAGAAGAAGGCTTTTAGTAGGTTCATTATCACAAGCCTTTTCTAGGATAAGCTAGATGATCTATATACACAAGCCAATTTTGGGAACTAGTCCTAGAGTCTTAAGGGTACATGACATTGTTTCACTAAGCTTAGCATCATATAGGTACTTTGAAGGGTCATGGGAATATTCTCACTTCAAGTATTCATGCTTAGGCTAGTGATTATAGCAAGGGGAGGAACATTTAGCATAGGTTCTCTTTAAACATAGGATATTTCCTTAGAATATATTGACATCATCAATTAACATAAGGATGCCATTAACAACCTAAACCAAAATCTTGAAAATAACATGCTTAACATAACTATATTCAAATTACAACATTATAACCCTTCACATTTCACTAATAATTAATATGATGCATAAATTAGATAGATTACTATTTAAAATATTTATCAGTGACATTAATCAAATTTTAGTAGAATATAGTTCATAATATATATAAAATAGAGTGAAATATTAATTTAATAAACTTAATGGCTTAGAGGTTCATAGGTAAGCTTGGGCATATACAAATGAAGCCTATATGGCATCCAAGCTATTCTTAGTTATAATGGTAGCCTATTAAAATATATCTAGATACAATTATCCAAAGATTTGTTTCCTTTATTCACATCCCTTGTGCTCTCTATTTTTATTTTGTTTTATAACCTATAGTAACATCTCTTGCTAGGGTGGAGTGCACATGTCAAGTGTTGATCTAGATCCCTTGTTGATTATTCTATAAGCTCCATCACCTTACACCCTTCATGTTGTGGTTTCTATATCTCATCTAACCTAGAAGATTCCTTAGGAATCCTATATATGGTTATCCACCTATTATCTAGTGCAAGGTATGTGTTGATTCCTCTAGTTGGTGTTAGGATGCCAAAATAACAATCATTTGAAATGATTGCCTTATGCTAATGTTTATGTCATGCTAGCTTGAATCCCATACTTACCAAAAAATGGGAGTAATATATGTGACTCCAATAAACCATATCAAAGATAAATTTAGGTTCATAATACCTTTTAATTTAAACCATCACTAAACCTTTTATTAAAACATAATTTACAATAGGCATGTGCATACACAAAAACTCTATCATGAACAACTAAAGCATAAAAACACATTTGATGAACAAAAATGAAAAAAAAAACGTATTTAGAAAACTCATGGGTTCAGGGTCATCATAAAATTTATCATATACTTTAGCTAAGGGTATATAGGCTTAAACTCTTCTCTCTAAGTAGTCCACTCAAAACTACCAACTAGCCTTAAAACATAGTCATGAAAACATGAACTTTTGACACTTAATTGAACATACTCAAGGGTGTATAGTGTCTAAACATGATATTATAATATATTTCTATAAATATAAAATAAATATATCATAATATATAATGGAAACTATTGATCATGTAGACCAATCTCATAACCTCATACCTTCACTATCTTATTTACACTAGACAGGTCAACTTATGAGCAATATTTTCATCATATACATTGACCTCAAAAGTCATATTCAAAATGAACATATTAAAATTATTTATCAAATTCTCCATGCACATGTATTCATCCTTAATCCATGATAACACATCCATAATCAACTTCACAATTCTACCTATTATACTCATTATTTGCACCATTAGGCCTATTAACGATAGGTCAACTTGTATGACTAGTTTAGTGCACCTAAGATCTAAAACTTATTTATAATCCATCATGGGTATATAATACAAGTCTCAATATTAAATATTTATCCATTGAGTAAATTTTATATGGTCAACTCTACTTGATACAATAAATCTCTGAGAAATTATGCCTTTCTTGTAGGGTTTACTCACCCACCTAGGAAACCAATCACACCTAGAGGTGCATGATAAAGTTTAAAATAACATCCAATTACTTTTATATCCATACTAAAACATTTTTGGCACTTTTGATCAGCTTATTTCATATCAGGTCACTATTAGGGTTCTTTGAGGGTTTAGACCATCTTGTAGTTTTAACAACCATTCATAAATATTATCCCCTCATTCCAAAAACCATTGCTAAAAAATTTGAGCTAGTACCCTTCCTCATCTACCATGAACAACTTAGGTTCTCATCTAGATTATACACATGCCAATGAGCACTTGAAAAACATTCTCAAGTAGATAACTCTTCATCCTATGCACTTGAGAGACCTTAAAACACTTTTTCAAGATTTTTATTACAAAACATGACCTAAAAATTCATGAACATAAATTGACTCACCTTTTTAAATTCTCACCTACTCACCTATGCCTTGAAAACTAATCTTGATACCCTATCTAGCCACCATATCTATTTTTGGTTTCTAGGCCTTGACTTACAAGTCATGTTAGGCCTTGAAACTGATGTTCTAGCCATTGTCCAAGCTCTTATCACCTTTTACACACCACGTAACCTCCTATCATGCTTAACTACTATCAAAAACAATTTATATATCTTATCAATAGCTCATGATGCCTTATTAGGCCAAGCAGGGTTTAGAACTAGTCCAGTTATAGATTTGGATTGTACTTACCCTTGTAGGATTTTTCATGAAATTATTTTGAGTGATCAAATGCCTCATATGTATGATAAAACCACCTCATATAATAACTCTTATTCATATCTTTAATATAACATCTTTATGGGTCACTCGAAGAATCTTCAAAACTACTTATGCAGATCTTTAGAGCTTGACTAAAGTTCTTTTTAACTCACTTGGAGTATCTTCAAAACTACTTAGATAGATCATTAGAGCTTGAATAATGATATTCATAGATCATTCATTTCATCATGATATATACACATACCTTAACTAAGTATCTTTCTATCTTGCTTGGAGTATCTTTTGAGCTACTTACATAAATCTTCAAAGCTTTACTATGGATCTTTGTAGCTTACTCATTTCATCATGATATATACACATACATTATCACAAGGTATAGAAAAGGCTTTAAAATATATTTGAAACACTTACCTATATTCACTCATGATTATCTCAATTATATCACTACCATTCTTTAGACATTACTCTGACATCACTACTCTCATAAAACAAAAACACTCACTATGCTAGCAAAAGAACTCATCATACACACACCTCAAAGCTTACTTGATCATGCACCTTAATAAGAACCTTTGACATAAATGACAACATTAATGCCAAAAATCAAAAATAAAATGAAAATTCTCAATATTATTCTCATGGTATTAAAGAAATTAGTTGATGTATATAAAGTCTTATTATCATATTCATGGGGTTTGAGATGCAACAAGAAATGAAATAATTAAGGTAACACTCAAAATTTGTGTGAATGTGAAACTAATGAAATTGTTTTTGTAACTTTTCAAATGTATTAGTGGAATTAAAGAGTATTTTTTTCTTAGTGTAGTGTTCCTCCTAGATGAGTCTCTAATGAGGTGTACCATTGGAAACACAAATGTTCTCAAGCTTGTAGAAAATTTGGTTGGAAAATTAGAACTCTTGAAAATTTTCACCATAAATTAATGTGATGTAAGTTATTTTGAAGAATATATTTACTAAATAGAGAGTTAATTAGTCAGATAATTTGTGGTTTTGTATGTATATCACCATGATGAGCATATGAATAACTATCAACTTAGAAAATATATAAACCTTATTATCATTCCCCATATTTTTATTGATCATGATATATAATTATTTTAGGTAAGTGATACAATTCATATGGATCTTACTCTCTACCTTATCTTATTTTTAAAAAAATTATAGATTATAAATAGAATCAATGATTTTCTCCATCCCCAAGATATAGTGCCATCATTATTTTATTTCTTGCACAATAGAGTATAATTTTTTCTCATAAGTAGAATACCACTAAACAATTTCATTAATGTTTTATAAATGATATATGAATGAATGTCCACATTTCATGAGTATTATGTTTTAGATAAAGGTAAAAATAGGTTTTGATGGGATCCTGAAACCCAAGTACAAGGAAAGAAAGATAAAGCTTCAACTCCCACAGGCAGAACCTAAAAACTACTACAGAGAAGTAGCAAAAATAGGTTTTAAATGGACCTGAAACCACCAGAGAGACCACTGGTCAAAACCTAGATTTAACATAGATATGGCTACACCATAGATATAAGATTACAAAAAGAAACCACAGAACAGGACCAAAAAACATAACTAGCAAGAAGAACCACACTATTCTTCCAGTTCCAAAATCATTTTCACAGTTTTTGTACCTTTCACAATAGTATCCTGAGTGGTAGTTGCTGCCAACTTGGCTCCCTCTTGTGTAGTCTTCTTTCTTGAGCTTTGTCTCATCCTTTTGCTAGGCCCCTCCAAAGATTTGGTCTCCTCGCTAGCTCTTTTTCCAATATTGGCAGCTGCAACACAAATGTTGGACGTTACTTCCTCCATTTTCATTATGTTCTCCCTAATGAGTTCCTGAAGGTTATTCTCGTAATCTTTGAGCTTGACTGGGATATCTCTTATCTATTTTTCCATGTTGTTAATTTTGTTCCATGCAGCTTTCTGGTTATCTTCCATAATTTCCACTTTCCTTTTGAGATCCTTAATCTCCTTACACATCCAAGAATCAAGTTGGAGAGAAGCCTCTGCTTTGCAATTAACCCAACTCATAGGTGTGTGCTTTCCATCGTTTTGCCTTTTCTCTCTCCATTCCTCAGAATTCTTATTGGGACTGTTCCCACCTTCTTCAAAGTGATCCTCTCGACCCCTTTGATGCTGTTCTTTTGTTCTAGTTTGAATTTCCATGTCTATTTCTTGATTGTCATCCTAAACTATATTTTCCCTTTCATTTCTTGAAACAGGGTCCTCAACAAGGCCATCCTGGACAATATCTTCCTCTGACACTTTCTGATTTTCCTCAGTTTCTTCTTTACTATTTTTAGATTCCTCCTCTTTGCTGACTCCTTCTTTCTCATTCTTCTCTTGACATTCTTTGTCCTATTTTGAATTTGTATTCCAGCTTTCAATACCTTCTTCTTCCTCCAGATTTTCCTCCCTAGGTTTATCAATTCTCTCCCGCTCTATATCTTCTTCTACATTCTAATTTTTGGCACTGGGGAACTTGATTTTGTCTTTCCCTTTTACAATTTCACTCTTTCTGCTCCCAGACTCCTTATTTTTCCCCTAGTTAGGGTTCTTAACCATATCTTTATTCTTGCAGTAGCCTTCGATTAACAAAATTAGGCCTTCATGTAGGATAGGATAAATTTCCTTCTTCCTGTGAGCAAATAAACTTTGGACCAAAGAGAAGCGTAGGTAAAAGGGAAAAGACAATCTTACCTTGTGTCTGAAATGATTAAGGAAAATAAAGTGGAATTTATAAACTCTCTTGCTTCTTCCTTCCAAGATGAAATACTCCCTTATACATCATTAGACATCCCTCCATATCCCCTTAATCTATTCCAATTCATAGAAATCCCCATTCTTGACCAGCATCTGCTCTTCCACATCCGTCTTCGAGAACTTACAAAAGGCCTCGTTCGAAATGCTTCTCTGCTTGGAGAATTTAAGTCTATCCGTAGGCAGCTCTGTAACCTCTGCTATAAAATCCTCAGTTAGGTTCACTATGATACCATGCAAATTGACCCTTTCATCAATCCAAATTTTGAAAAAAGCCGTAGTGATATGCGGTTTTGACCCATGTAGCCTTTCCATATAGTTCACGACTTTTCCTTTTTGCAGAATTCTCCAGACATCTTGTTTCTCTCTCCATTCGTCACAATTTTTGGGTTCCTGCTTCCTTGGTTCTCCCTTCCTTTCGTGAGCCATACCCATCTCCTTTGAAACCCAGTCGCTATGAACTTTACAATGATCCCACCTGCTGCCAATTTGATTTGAAAGTCGGCTTTGTTTGGGCACATTCAGGATCTACTTTTCACTCTCAAGAGCCTTCCTCTTTAATGATTGTAGACCTTTCCCCGAAAAGCCACTCCTCGTACTCATTATATTTCTATTACAATCTAATCTTTCCCTCATTTGTATGAGTTACATCATGAAGAATGAGCGCCCTCAGTTCCACATTCTTTTCTAATGTTTCCTGCCACCTCACTTTTTGTCCTATCTGAACTGCATAGTTTGCTAACCAATTTGCAACTCCATTGGCTTCACGATAGGTGTGGGTTATAGTCACTTTATCAAAAATTTTAATTAAGGTTTTCATCTCCATTACCATAGGCTCTATGGTCCAAGACACAGTATTTTTATTGTTAAGAATATTTATGATGTTCAATGAGTCTCCTTCTAGCCACAATTTGGGATATCCTGAATCCACAACTATTTTGATGGTCTGAAGGGCAGCAGTAGCTTCGGCAATGTGAAAATTCAATTTACTGATGGGGTTACAATAGCATCAATAACCTTTCCCATATGGTTTCTCAAGATTCCACCACAACCTGCTTTCCCCAGATTCCCTTTAGCAGCTCCATCAAAGTTTCCTTTAATCCACCCTTGAGGGGGAGCATTCCATGTAACTCCTAATCTGGGATTATCAGGTTTACCTTTAGAATTTTTTGTACTTAAGGGATTATCCACTTGGAGAGTTGAGCTTGGATTCTTTTGTAATAAAAAATTCTCCTTAATAGCTCTAATGATGTTCTGTCCTACCACCCATCTAAGGAGTTCTTTATTTCTAAAAATTCAGTTATTTCTTTCCTTCCATATTCCCCACCAAATATGGGGAAGAGTAAGTTTCCATAAAAAAATTACTTCAAAATTCTTGGAGGGGCAGTACCAACTTTTAAGAGATAATTCCACATTTTTATGATAGATCCATGTGATGCCCCACAAATTGAGGATCTCTTTCTAGACTAGCTGTGTAAAAGAACAGTTTACAAACAAATGATCTCTATCTTCAAGGCCCTTCTTACAAATAATACACCTGTTCACAATATATATTCCTCTTTTCTATAAATTGTCCAAAGTTAAGATTTTGTTTTGGAGGAGGGTCCAAAAAAAGATTTTGATTTTAGGGATGAGCCCCTTGATCCAGGCCTTCATCCATAGCAGTTTGTTGCCATTTCCCTTTGAAGTGAAAATGGAAGAAACTTTAAACTGTCTGCTTGGCTCATTGTGCCAAACAATCTTATCTTCAAGATTAGGGTATAGAGATATAACATTTAGGGATAGTTGAATATCCTTAAAATCTTGATCATAGTCAGTGAGGTTCACCCAGGAGTTGTTCTGCTAGTATTGGTTAACCAGTATTCCCACTCTTTGCTTGCAACGGTCTATAACATCTTTATCTTGGATTTCATCTTGCAAAGGTTTTCCTTTTAACCAAATATCTTCCCAAAATTTCACCTTTTTGCCATTGCCAACTTTCCAGGAACTTCCTTCTTCTAAAACATGTTTAGTCCCCTGGACTGCCCCCATATGGCAGAAGGATGGGAAATGTCCAGATTAGAAAAGAATTCAGGGAGTGACTTTGCCTTAAATAAGTATTTGTGATTCCATATTTTGCTCCATTCTTTATTTTCCTGATAAACCCTCCAACCCTGCTTAGCTAAGAGATCTGTGTTCATACTTCTAATTTTCTTTATTCCTAGTCCACCTTCCCTGACATGTTTACAGATGTTATCCCATGCTATTAAAGGCATTCTTCTTTTCTCCTCAGTACCTGACCAAAGAAAGTTTCTCTGAATTTTTTCAATAGCTTTAGCAAATTTAGTGGGGATTTTGAAAAGACTCAAAGCGTACGTGGGTATGCTTTGAAGACTTGCTTTGAGGAGGGTGAGCTTTCCAACTTGGCTTAGAAAACTACCTTTCCATCCCACTAATTTCTTACTAAATTTGTTAATAAGTCCTTCCCAGAAAGCTTTAAGAACTTTCATCCCAAAAGGAAGACCAAGGTAAGAGGAAGGAAAAGATCCTATGGAACATTCAAGGATTTTTGCTATTTTGTTTTGTCTGTGACTTGGGGTATTAGTAAAGAATACTGCACTTTTGTTCCAATTTATCAGTTGTCTAGAGGTAGAAGAATATAAATTTATAGCTTCCTTTAAAGTTCTGGCTTCTGTGACTTTAGATTGCCCCATGAAGATAGTGTCATCAACAAATTGACCATGGGAACATATTAAAGGATGCGAAGAGGGTTTCAGGCCCTTAAATAAACCTTTACTAACTAAGTCCCCTAAGTATCACCCCATACTATCAGCCATAATTATAAATAGAATAGGGGAAATAGGATCCCCCTGTCTTAATCCCCTTGACGGATTGAAAAAATGAGACGAACTCCCATTTACCAACACATCAATAGAAGTAGTAGATATCAACTATTTGATCATGTCAACCACTCTTTGTTCAAAGCCAAAGGTAGTAAGGCTTTTAGAAAGGAATAACCAATCCACCCTATCATATGCTTTAGCAATATCCACATTCATTATGAACCCCTCATTGTTTAAGCTAAACAGTGAGTGAATATTCTCATGCACCGTTATTACAGAATTAAGGATTTGTCTGCTTGGGATGAATCCATTTTGCTGATTAGCTATTATCGATGGGATCACTTGAATTAATCTAGTTGTTAGAACTTTGGGTATTATCTTATAGAAGGAGTTACACAGGCTAATTGGTCTAAACTGATCAGGACTGTCAGCTCCAGCCTTTTTTGGAATCAGACACAGAAAAGTGGCATTAACTTCCTTCAGCATTTATTTGGCTCCAAAGAATTCCTTCATCGCATTACTGACATCTTTGCCAATAAGTTTCCAGAGATTTTGAAAAAAGAACATGGGAAAACCATCTGGTCCAGGTGCTTTATCTCCTCCTAAAGATCTAACTGCTTTGAATATTTCCTCCTCCTTAGGTATGGAACATAACATGTTATTCTGCTCCTTCGAGACCAAAGGAGGAACCATGCATAGGATATCAACCTAACTTTTCAAGTTGATGTTTCTATCAGCCTTCATCAGGGAGGAGAAAAATGAAAGCATTTCCTCCTTTATTTCCTTTTCCTCTGTTATCTTCTGATCTCCTTTTTTCAAGTGTTGAATATGAGTTTTATCTCTATGTTTCAGAGTGGAAAGATGGAAAAACTTTGTATTTTTGTCTCCTTCTTTCAACCATTGCACCCTAGATCTTTGTATCCAATAGGTTTCTTCCTTTGTTATAATATCTTGGTATTGAACCAATTGTTCACTTTCTTCTCTAGGAAAGTCAGAAGTATAACCATTTTGCTGAATTTTTTCCTGAATTCTACTAATTTCTTCCTTAATAGTCTTCTTTTTCTCAAAGATATTTCCAAAACAATCCTTATTCCATTTCTTAACTTTCTTTTTAACATTTTTGAGCTTGGAAGCCACTCTAAAGAGAGTTGTTCCCTCAATAGGTATATTCCACCACTCTTTTATTTTGCTTTCAAACTGTGGGTGCTGCATCCACATCTTTTCAAATCTAAACAGATGATTCTTTTTTTGGTTCAATTTGACCACTGTGAAAATAAGAGGGAAATGATCCGAGCCTATTCTATGGCATGCTTCCAATTTACAAGTGTAATCTTTTTTCCAGTCTGGGGAAATGAGAGCCCTATCAAGCTTGGCCTGTATACATTCATTATCAAGTCTCTTATTGCTCCAAGTATACTAAATTCCTTGTAGCTCCACATCCATTAAGCCTTCTTTACTTATAAAATCCATGAGATCAAATCTCCCTTCCATTTGAATAGTATTACCACCCTTTTTCTCATAATCATAGAGAGGAACATTAAAATCTCCCATTATAATCCATCGCCCACAATAATCTTTGCTTCTGAGATTTGAGAAGGTTTCCCAGACCTTTTTCCTTTGGTTCTTGGCATTGGGAGCATAGATATTTACAACATACCAACTTTCCTTTTGGTCAAAACTAGTTATTTTAACAGCCAAAAGTTTTTTACTTTCCATCAAAATAAAACCAGAATATTGGTTTTTTTTCCATAGCATCATGGTTCCCCCTGAAGCACCTTCAGAGCTGATGGCCTTAATAGTATAATTTTTAAAATCTTTGATCTGTTCTGCTTTCTCTTTACTCATTTTGGTTTCTTGGAGCAGAAGGAAGTTTGTCTTTTTCTCTATGACAAAATTCTTAACTAAATCTACTTTACATATGCTATTTAGCCCCCTAATATTCCAGCTAAGAATTCTCATTGGTTTTTATTGTTATGGAGCCATTTCGGCAGGGTTGCCTGCTTTCCATCTGCTATATTGTGCTTGCTTTCCATCTCTCTATTCCTCTTTGTAGATTTTTTCCCAGGTTTATCTGGAGATCCTACATCCAGTTTTAATTTGGCTTGCAGTTCATATCCTTTTCCTTCTTTGCTCCTAAGAGGACCATTTCCTTTCACACTGCCATTTCTCATTGCCATGTGTTTTGTATTGTTCTTTTTCTCACCTTTTATCTTTTGGTGTTTTGAGTTTTTATCGGTCTCTTTCTTTTCTTCTACCATTAGGGCCTCTTTCACTGGAGTGTTATTTTCATCCTTTGATACCTCCTACTTTTCCCCCATCTGGGCTTCACACATCTCTCCTTATATATTATTCCCCCCTTCAGGTAATACTTCTCCTTCGTCTAATCCTTTAATATCCTTTACCTTAAAAAGTTGATTTTCTTAACTTTGGGTATTCTGGTTTAGAAAATTAGCTTCTGCTTCTGTTAGATGATCTAGTTTTTTGTTCTCTAATTTCATCCCCTTCTCTTCCATTAGGGGACTAGATTTTTTTAATAGGGGCTCTATTACTCCTAATAAATTTAGGTCACCATCTTCTTCTGTTGCAGAAATTTTATCCTCTTCTGTGTGTAGATCTACTAAAGCTTCTTGTTTCTTCCCTATCTTTCGATAGTCCTCTTTTACCTTCCATATTTTATTTTGTTGAATCTTTATATTTTTCCCTTCTTGAAAATTTCTTGGATGGGATCTACCCCTGTTGGGGCAATTCTTGACCCAATACCCCTATTTATTACACACATAGCAAGAATTTGGCAAATATTCAAAGACAATCTCTTGGGTTTTCTTACCAAGCTTAGAAATTAATTCCACTTTTTTTGGGAGATGGTTCAACTCTGCGACTTTAACATAAATTTTAGCACTTTGGAGTTTAGTTCTTGAAGCCGTCGCGTTATCCACAGCCACTAACTCACCAAATGAACTAGCAATTCCATTGAAAATGTCCTCATGCTAGAATTCTAATGGAAGACCAGGCAGTCTAGCCCATATAGGGGTAGTTAAGAAGAAAGAGTCTGATAAATCCATTTCTGGTTCCCATTTCTTGATTGTAAGAGTGCATTTTCCAAAAGACCAAGGCCCTTCACTAAGAAACTTATTCAAATCTTCTTTACAATTGAAGATAAAAGAGAAAAAACCATTCACCATTGGTGTAATGTCTACTTCTCCGCGTACAGTCCATTTCTTTTTTATCATAGATCTGAGTGAATCTATATTTGGTCTAGCTCCTAGAAACTTTCCAACTAGGGTGAGTTCCATGGATGATACTAAGAAATCAAGTAGAGGGTCTGGGATAAAAACTTGAAAATCACCTTTCTCCTAGCATGATTTAGATGTCACCAGTGGGAAAAGGGATTTCCCTATTGGTTTTTTCCCAAACAATGACAACCAGGTCCTTTGTTCGAGGGGCCCTGTCTGTCTTTTAGAGTTCTTTTCTTTTTTATATTTAGCTTTATCTTTCACTTTCTCTGTGTACTGTTCTAACGCACTTTTCAATGGTGAGTTTCTAGCCCCACTATAGGGCTCGTTATCAGATGAAAACCTTCTTTTGTCTACATCAGTCAGTAAACCTGGCCCTCCACATTTTCCTTCTTCCTCTGCTATACCACCAGGATCTGTTCCTCCTGCCAAATTCTCCCCGATTCTTTTCCCGCTCATTCCAAATTCAAAATTTTCCATGTTGGTTTTTCATGAGTATTATGTTAAGTGTGCAGATTAATTTATTGATGTGAATTTTGAAGGAATGAAAAATCTCATGTATTACTAGAACATGTGATGTGAAAAGATAGTTTTTGATCTCTTTAAAATCACATTTTTATATAGGTGTCCATTGGAATGTTTCCTTTGCATACATAACCTAATAGAGAGGGAATGTAAAGTGAAACAAATCAATAATAAACATATGATAAAAATTAGTGACTCTAAGAAAACTCTTCAATTCAATGATATTATGTGGAATTGGAAAATATTGGATTAACTTGATCTTTTTTGGATCTACATGTATGTTTTTGTGGTCAATTATGTATCCCTAGTATTAAAACTTCACATTACCAAAGGTAAAGTTTATTATGTTGGACTATAACATTTTTAACACAAAATTACTATTACACATGAGATGTGCTCAATATGATCATCATGTCTTGATAAATATGATAATTTCATTTAGTATATGATGACAAAGGAGTTGAGTAAGGTTTTGAGCATATTTTCCATCAAGTGAATGAATATTTTTGTCCCATTGACCATGTTAAAGGGTATAACCATCCATCCATAAAATCCTTCTACGGTCTTCAATTTTTTATTCCATAAATTATTAGGATGGAATGGAACTTTATGATAATATAAATTTAAATGTGTTTTTTTAGTTATTTTGCATCTTAGAGTTTATCTAATAGGTCATCAATGTGAAAAATAAGGTAGTGATTATTCACATTTATCTTTTTTAATGCATGATAATCGATTCAAAGACACCAAGTGTCATAATGATTATTAATATTCCACATGGTGAAGATATATCCATGACATTACCTTCATTAATATTTTTTTGTATTTTTACTCAAAATTCATTATCTTCTAAAATGGATGTGCAGTATAGTGGATGGTTTAGTAAAAGTGATCTGAAAACCAAATCAGTTTTTTTATTTTACCAATGTGTTTTTAGACCCTTTGGTTATTTAAAGGTTTCCTTTTATTTTTACTATAACTTACTGAGTTGTTTTTGTGCTAGTGCTTATATGACATGGTATATTTCTAATGTATATTTTTTTCATCTGTATGTGATTCAAGGAGGATCATGAGTAACATTAATTTTTTTGTATGAGATGATATTTTAACATTTTTTTCCAATATAAAAGTGAATTTAGTCAATGAATATAACTCAAAAATATAATATAAATGATCTTTGAGATGAATAGTCCACCATGGCCATTTGGCTTGATATATATCTTCATGGTCATACAAATAAAATTTCCTTACTAGTATTTCATGGACCTCAGGTGGCTCCACATCAAAAATGATATTTTATTCCATGGGATTAAATTTTTAATATAAATTTCATTACCCTCAAACCTACATGTCATTCCCAATGTGTGGTAGTGGTAAGGATAAAGTGTTTGGTTTTACCTTACATAATGATGTTATTTTGGCTAACATTATCAATGATAACATGGAGAAGCTAGCCTTCACCCAAAACATAGTGTGGAAGAGATTATATAATTATGTATAAATGTCAATAGAGAAGACACTCACATGGAATTTGGATCAATGTCATCTATTTAAGTTGAACATTATGTAGATTGTGTGAGTACAGATTGATTGACATGATATTTAGAATCACTATGTGATTTTTTATAATGTTGATGGCACCAATTTTCACCTTGGTTATTCTTTCCTTTTCCTATTTTAAATATATTAGTAGTCTTATATTATTATGTAACCTTATTAGGTTTCTCATACTTTCATGTAATTTTTTTTTATCCATGGTAGGGGTATATGGAGAGTTTTTTAAGGAAAAATGTTTTCTCAAAATACTATATGAATCATAAAACTTATGATTCATCCTTGTCTTGGCTTTGATATTGGAATATTTTATATATGTTTTCCATAATGTGTCAAAATTCAATAAATCCCTTTTTTAGGAATTTAAGGTGAGAATTTTATGATGTACTTCAACACCTTACACTAATATATCAAGTCCTCACACAAATGTGTAGTGTAGTTGTATAACTCATTGGTGTATTCATCCATCAACTTATCCTTATGATGATGAAACTATTAGAACTTGATGTTTACATCCTTAAAGTTATTGAGGGGGTATTACTCACCCTTCATCATGTCAAAAAAATTATACTGAGGCTTGATTGGTATGTATTCATGTGCATGTAACACACTAAGATTATCCCACTAGTGAGACACTAGAATGGATATTTTTAACATAATGATGGTGATATTATTAGAATTGGTTAATTGATTAACTTAAGATTATAAATCAATTTATTTAATCCATTCATCTAATTCTATGGTGTTTATTTTTCCTATCATAGAGTGACCTTGTGGCCCCTTATGAATCCTAGATTACAACCTACTTTAGCATGTTTTTATATCACTTGGATGAATTACTATTGATGTTAGTTATATTTAAGATGGTTGTGATGCAAGGTACCTTAGGTATCTATTATGATATGTTATGTCACAATTGATGCTCACATTGGATTCATTATATCATGATATGCATATTGCTTACACTAGATTCATTTTACCTTGTTTTATGTATATTTTGATTTAGCTTAGTTATATTATTATTTTAGCATGTCTCACTATTGCATATTGAAATTTATTGATATTTTATCTATTGGTCATGTTCACAAGGCATGCTCAAAATCATGGTTATCAAGACTGACTCTGGTTCATTTTTCATCTATTGATGACTATGCTTAAATTATCATTTCATGTTTAACAATTAGCTCTAAATTCATTATTGGTTATTATTTATATCGATATCATTCATGTAATGTTGATGTCTTATTTTGTGGATGCAAGCACATGGCCACAAGCTATCGATGGGTTTGGAAATATCAAGTTCACTCGAGGGGTGATTAATAAGTTTGAAGTCACTCTGATAGGTATTACATGTATGATATGGTATTGAGCTACCATAGTTTGATATTTATTTTATGTTATCATTTTTCACCTTTTATTGGCCTTGCTTCTTATAGATGCATGTGTGGTTTTATTTTATTCCTTGCTTGGATTATTGAGTTTTGTCATCATTATTTTTCCTTGCCTATCCTTATGTGATTGAGTTCATTTCTCATGTTTGGTTACACTCCTCGATGTAGTTGATATTTACTTTTTTTAAGCCATATAGAGTGGCTTGCATTTTATCTATGTATGCTTTTGGTTTAGATAGACCTTGTTGGGTACATCTAGATCGTATTGAGTCTCTTGGTTTGGAATACCATCACAAGACACCCCCTTCATAGTAAATTGAATTATCATGAGCCTCAATCGACGAAAGGTTTTGTCAGTTATTATTATTTATCAATCTTTATATGTACGAGTTAGCTTTATGATTTTTTTTATTACAATCTTAATGTCCTTGATTATTATTTTTATTATAAAGTTTGGGTAGATTAATAGGATTTTGTTGTTGTTGTTGTTGTTATTATTATTATTATTATTATTATTATTATTATTATTATTATTATTATTATTATTATTATTATTATTATTATTATTATAAATGATTTTATTGTTTATTATTAAATAATTAATTTATGTTTGTTAATTAATTATTTTATGATTTTATTATTTTGTTGGGTCAACTAAGTTTTGGCCTAAGAGTGAAGTGCTTAGAGATTTTTTTTGGGGGTGTGATTGTTTTCATTTTATTAATTTTTCATTATTTTTCATTGGATTGTTATTGAAGCTCTGTGGCATTGACCAAGGGTAGATATTTTTATTTTGGTGTGAGGGGTCGAAACCCCTATGTCTATTTTTTATTTAGGGGGAGAAAAAAATGGATATGGGAGTATGGGTTTGGTGATGGGACAAGGTAGGATCTACGTGCTCTTTAAATGCCTATGCTAGAAAGTAGGTTAAAAAACAAATAAAAAAATATATCCCATCCCTAATCCAAAATAATGCCAAAATGTTCTATGTACTTAGGTTCATAAATGAGTAATAAATGTATGGATATTATTTTTCCTCTTTAGCATAGGATCAAATGTTGGATTAAACTTTATTTTTACTATAGATTTTTTGTACTTCAATTTGCTAGTTTAGATCTCTTATTACTCTATAAATAATGAATGGGGATCAAACCGTAGGTCATGCCATGGTGAGGAAGGATGATAGTGGATTTAGGTGTGGATTTTATGAGCACTAGGTTGAAACCCTAGGAGCTAATGCCTAGAATTGGAAGCCATTTTGACATAGCAACAAGCTACTATAAAAACAACATCTGACCCTTATATAGAGGCCATAATTTTACCATGGTAGCCCTATAGATTTGTATTGGCTCTGATTTATATTTAATTTTATTGTTGGCAATATGGTTTTTATAAATCATTCCCCTAATGAAAATTAATGGAAGCATTCTAGATTCATGGGGAAGTCATGAGACTTCCTCTATGAATGTTTAATGGCTTAAATAATTTAAAAAACATTTTATTCTTATTGGGTAATTAGAGTATGCTATTTTTGTATACTATGATTTCCATTTATCAAATAATGGAGAAATTAAATAATAAGATTTAAGTATTAAATGATTTCGAGAAAATTTTAATTAATTAGTGGACCCGAGAATTATTTCACCAAGTGAATGGTAGTGACTTAAATCCTTATAAAACATATTGTAAACATTGGAAATTTGATAAAAATACCCCTAAAAGGTCCCTATAATAATGGTTTTTCTGATAATACCTATTTGGGAAATTTATTGCTAGCAGACATCATATATAAACTAGGATATATCTATTTGAGACTTCGATGCCTTCTTCTTTATGTGATTTTTTTCATGTTTATTATGCTAGTTGTCATATGTAAATAATGGTATATTTGCATAAGCTTTGACATCTTCTTGATATATTATCCCATTCATACTTTTGTACTCATTAGTTGTAACTTTGATGCTACACCCTCTGTTATGCATATCACTTTTCAAGATTTTAAGTTGATTTATAATAAAGTTGATTTATCCATACTTATGGTAAACCTCTATTTTATTCCTATTATTAGAGTGGGTTTTTTCTCAAATAGGTCAAGTTAGAATTACCAATCTTGGACTAATAATTGTGTTATTCTATTTTGATTGATTGAGGTCACTTTATTTTTCAGTCCCAAATTTGTTGAATTACTTGAAGGAATTAATGTTAGCTGAACATGGTCATTTCTAACCAACCCAAGTTTTTGTTTTCTAATGAATGTTATGCTTTCCCTTTTTTGAATTTATTGAGTTAATGTGGTTGTTATGGGTTGATTCCCAAAATTTTAATAATTGTATGCTTGGATAAACCTCTTAGGCTGAGCAATGGACTTGACTAAACATACTGATATTGATAAATGGATACAATAGGTCTTGATTTACTATGTAAATCATCCCCTATAAGATTCATGGATGCCTTGGGTACTAATTAGGATGACTACTTACTAGGTGTTTGAATTTTCATGTTGCCTATCTTTGTTTCTCATCTTGTTAAAGTTTTTTGTGTAAGTATTTACTAGTGGCTAAGTACCTTGGTATACCTTTTACCTCACCTGAGTACATGGTTTCTAAAACCCTCCACTAAGATGATGCTTGGGGTGGTAAGGGCCACTGATGGTCAAGTTTATAGGGTTAGTTTTGAGGGGTGTTTTCCTTACCATGTTCATCTTTCTCCATTGATGTGCCTAGATTTTATATAGAATCTTGTCTCTTGCCCATGCCTAGTGGTGTATGATTTTGCTATATTAGATTGTAGTTGATTATTCATTTTATGTTATGATTCCATATTATTACCTCATGCATATTTGTAATATTATTATGTTGTAAAAGGAAATTATTGGATATGATGTTGATATTAGAGGCATTTTTTATGATAGTTGCTTGGTTCTTGTGTATTTAGCCAACTATAGTTATTTTCCTTGGTATGCATGTGTTAGATTTTATTTCATACGTTTAAATAATGGACTATATCTCTAAATTTAGCATGTTATAATTATGTTAACAAATGTTATTATAGTGTCAAAACATGTTAAGGATGAGGATAGCTAGGATATACTTCAGTATGCATAATAGGGTATCGTATTCATATAAGATGTTGAATAATAGAAACATAGCAAGTGTTAATTATTATGTGGTATGTACTAGATAAGAGTAACCAATAATTCATAAACATAATAAAGTAATTAGGTTAAATTAGATATAAAATATTTAAACATTATACATGAGAACACATGTGAGGAAAAAAGTAAGAAATCACATAGGTAACCATAACTAGATAAGTCTCTATTGATATCTTTAAAAGTGGAACTCCATTATTCTTACAATCCCAAGTATATACAGACATTTCCAATATATTACTATTCATTTTCTTCTCATACTTGGCACCAAAAGTGAAGTATGTTCATATTCTAACCTATTACAAGTAATAGAAATAAGATAAAATAGACTTGTACATGATAAAATGAGTACATAATGCATGAATATTAAACAAATATATTGTGCATCTTTACAATCTAAATTACTTTCCCAACACTTTCATGGACTTCAAATGTTGTCTCATACCAATACAACATTGTAGGATCTCTAAAATTATAAAAGTGAGCAAAGACTAAAGAAATGGTTAGACTAGTAGGATTTGAATTAATCATTCAAGGCACCATTTTTGGTTTTCCCCACTTGAACACTACATAGCCCCCTTTTAAGTTTTAAACTAAGTGTATTACCAACCTACCACCCTTTATGGGTTTTCAATAAGTTAGTCTAACTATGTAGCTTCCTTTTATAAGTTTCCAGCCAACCAAGCCCCACTTGTCTTACTAAATCATCCCCAATACAAAATGTTTATACCAAATTATTCAAAATATTTACTTTGTGTAGTATTTTACTTGATGGTGGTGTCATAGACGTAGATGATAACTAACCAGAAGAGGCTTTGGACTTGGACTATGTAGCCTTTCACTAAGTGATGATATTTTGGAGATTTGAATGGTTTGTACATATGTGTGTTGACAACCTAGGTAACTTCACTAGAAAAGGGAGTCATAGTTATCTTGTAGCCATGCCAATTTAGCATCAATTCTTGGATCAACTATAACAAGGTACACACTGGAGTATGGTAACTAATGTTCTTCTTCATATTTTCATCATTGGTTATACTTATGGTTATCTTGGTGTTGGTGACCCTTGTCTAAATATTTCCACTCAGCTATTCAATCTTGTCAGTATGATGTTGAGCTTCGAGGTTGGCAAAGGAATTTCATAAAAGTTGACTCTGCTAGTTGAGGAGGTTATCATGCACATTATCCCTAGAATTAAGTAACCCTTAAAGTGTTCCACCCTTCTCCTCCTTGGTGTTTATTTAGATGACCATGGTTACTTTAGTGGTGGTGGTCATTGTAAAATCTATGTTAGAACTGGCTAGAGACTTATCCAATTTTTGCTTCTAGTCCATAAAGCTACATGTAACCTATTATGCTTGAATATAGTAGTGTTTAGCATACCTTGATACTTTTGTAGTAAAGTGATGAGAATCACAACCTCAAGGTTGACATCCTATCCCAATGTTGTGCATAAGTCCTTGGTTAACTTATAGTCTAGAGTCTTGAGTCGATGGTCATTGAATATGACTTGGTCCCTAATTTCTTGAGTAACCAACTTGAGACAAGAATTTTTGATAAGATTGGTATCTTCATGTAAGTAAGCCTTATACTAGACATTTTTATCCTTATATTGATCCATTCTTATTCTAGAGAGGTGGTCTTATGCACAATAGATTCCTATAATGATGTTGTACCCTCTAGCTATTTATTCAATGGTAGTCTAGAGACATCTAATGATGCTTCCTACTACAGGGGGAATGCTACCAATATGCTTGAAGTTATTAAAGGGCCAGGTCATGGCATGGTCATAAGTAGAAGAAAGAAGGTGGTACACTAAGTACCAACATTTGGAATGTCCCATAACCAAATTCCTCCCAAGGGAAATTTTGGTAGTTGTGAACTTGTTAAAGTAGTAAATAGTTTTTTTTCTTAATCTGGCTAATCTGATTTAGCTTGTTATTACTGAGTTACCTATTGTTACTATGTTTTGGACTCTACTACAAGCTTGAGATGCTACATAATATCTTCAACTTGCTTTATTTTGGCATCCTCATATGTTTTTATATTAAGCTCATCTTATGTAACTTTCTATTTTGCTTGTTATTCCTCTTATAGTTTATGTGCACATGTTTCAACTTTCTTCTATTGCTCTAGAGTAGTAGCCTTGGCTTGTTCAATCATAGCCTATGCCTATTTTTTTCTTGTGTTTTTGCCTATACTTGTGCTTTGTCTACACTTTCTTATTATGACCACACTTGGGCCTAATATTTGTGTAGGGGTTCATCTTCTTCTTCTTTCCCCTTATTTGTAGCTTCCTTAGCTTGTTATTATGTGTGAGTGGCATCTTCCATGGTTTATTTTGATTATACCATTGTGTATTATTTTTTATTTTCTTCTTTGACCTTAGCCTTGTTAGTGATCTCAACTTCTTTATTCTTTTGATCTTCAACCATTTTCTTATGATCCACCTCCTATGCTGGTTTGGCTACATCGATAGATTATTATACCTTCTTGGCCACACAAAGAACCTTTTATCAGTCATCCTCTACATCTTGGGATTTTTATGTGTTCTCATTTTATTTGGCTTGTTGACTTGCTTATTAATCTTACTATTTATTCTCCTCTTTTTTGAATCATCATTCTATGACATGAATTTCTTCATCCCATAAAGCATATTGTTATTCTACTATAGGTTTCTCTAGTGTGAGCTCATTGACCTCTTGGGCTTATGGTGAAGGCAACAAATCACTAGGCTAGACCATGGAGCTATAAACATATGCTTTCTTATATCCCAAGGTACCAACCTATATTTGGGTGGTGGTGAAGTTAAAGATGAAGTAGGTTATACTTTATACACTATAGCTAGTGGACTAAATGTGTATTCTTTTCTAGTAGGAAAGACCCTATACTCATGTTTAGCTCATGATCTATGCATGAGGGACTCTTACAAGATTTCTAAGAGTAGTGTAAACAAATATTCAGTTGTGAAGGTGGTAGAAGGTTACTACTAGAAGAAGTCAATCCTTTACTATAGTTTATTATCTTCTTCTCACATAGTGTTGATGCTGATGGATGTAGGTCATGGTGGTAGGTCCACCCATATATGTAGAGTAACCTTATTACACACTTAGTGTATACACATAATATTTTTAGACTTTTATTGATTACTAACACTTCATATCTTATAATAACCTACTGAGTCTCAATCTCTTTGAGTAGATGCCTTAAGGGGTGAAATGAGAAAGAGGTGGGTAGACCTTTGATGCTTCATAAGATTATTGTTCCTTTTTCCACTTTTTATCTACACTTTTGTCTCCTAAAACCTTTAACCCTAAGCTTATTTCTCTCTTTCCTATCTATTCCCACCATTTGTCAAGCTTTATCCCTCATTTCTTACCTTATTTCCCTTTTGACTTGTTTAGTAAGCTAGGTCAATCTAGTCAACCTAGCTTAATCTAGGGATACTTTGCCTTTCCTTGTTGACTTGCATCCTAGCCAACATAGCATAAATTTTTGGTATTAGCTTGATAATGTGTTAGGTTGACCCGATTAACCTAGCACAACTAACATGTCTAAAAGTCTTTAGGGTGAGATACTACTATATATACAAGGTCATTCCTTACCATTTCATATGAGTGTTGAATTAAGTGAAGTGAAAATGAACATCTATTTATTAACCATTCTACTTGAGGAATAAATATTTAGGGTTAAATACTTTCTTTTAGAGATATGATCTTCTCTTGTGGTGAAGTCTTTTAGATGCTTAGGTAGGTCATGTAGCTTAGACCTGATTTATCCTGGTTGTCCTTACTGTAGACACCGAAATCATGTCGACTCCCCTGGTCATCCCCCATTTTATTCTTCTTTGCCTATTTAATCCTTGTCGATCACTTTTTCCACTAGCCTCAACCCTGGCAGCATGTAAAAATGAGCACAGAGCTAAAGCTAGACTCTATCCCCATTGTGCATCTGCCGACGATGGTCTTAACCCGGCCGATGTCGCCGACGTCGATCACTTATCGGCTGACATCTGCAATCCTGCCGACGTCGGTCACCTTACCGTTATTCATTTTTAGTTATCATTCGGTTCCCAATCAGTTTCCCGAACGGTTATCAAACCGTCTCTCAAACCACCACTTGCCTTCATCAGCGTCCGCTAACCATTCAAAAGGCTAATCAATCGATCAATCAATCAACCGATCAATCAATCAATCAACCTCTGAACTCGAACATTCACAAACCCTTGCAATCAACACTCTCATGATCAACCAACTCCGGCATCAACCAATCTGCATTTGCTTCAATCCGGCACTGCACAGACAACTTCAACAACGTCAATCATGTCTTCGCACTGTGATAGGTAAGTATCCTCATCTGTTTATTTTTATTTTTGGTTATTGCTTTCTTGTTATTTCCATACTCCATATTCTGTTTAGACTCGACCTTCTGCAAATCCTGAGAGCCTGTTTAAACTCAGACCTTACCCTGACTAGACCCTGTCCCAACTCAACCAGAACCTGTCCAAAACCCTGCCCAGAACCTGTCCAAAACCTTACCTAGATTCTGCCCTGACTTTGTCTCGACTCCATCAGACCCTGTCCCGACCCTGTCAAGACCCTGTTCCGACTCTCCCAGACCTTCTGCAACTCACGTAGACTCTGTCCAGAACCTGCCCCGACTGATGCCGGTCACTACCCCAACTGATGCCGACAGTTTGACTGACGCCGGCACCTTCCCTGACCGACGCCGGCACCACAGAGACCGACGCCGGCGACTGTGCAGAACAGTGCTGCATATCAAGTACGCACTTTATTTTCTGTCATTTATTTCTGTCATTTTATCTTTTATTATCTACTTTCGTCCAATATTCTGCTTTTTTATCAGTGGGTTGATATCCTTCTAGGAAGTCTTCGTACTTCCAGGATCAGGCATTTGCCTGACAGCCCACCATATCTTTGACTAATGTTTTTCTGTGTTTCAGCCTTTTCTTCTTTGCAGGTGTCATTCCTCCATAGCCAAAGAGGAGAATCTTCCAACATCTAATTTTGGTGCGCACGACTTTATCAGGTATCTTCTAGTCTTGACCATTTTTTTTAGTTTCTTATTTCTTCTTTGAATGTAGAAAGCAATTTTGCATAGAAACATTCTGGCACGCCCGGTGGGACCCTAGGGCCTTCCTTGGGTTCTTTCTTTCATTCATATAGGTGTATTAGGTTCCTTCTTTTTCGCCTCCTTTCGTCTCTTCTTAAACGACATCATAAGCAGGACTAAAACAAACTTTTCTTTTCTTTCTTGCACTTCTAGACTAGCTGAAACTCATATTCTTTGACTCTTTCTCCATTCGTCTTCATACGAACAAACATTTTGACTTGGGCATTAAAACACTTTGCATTCATTTTTGTTTGCCTACATCTCTTAGACCACACATAGTAATTAAACCGCATATTGAATTAATCTAGATCACTTGATGTTACACGACCAAACCACCTACACAAAACAAACATTTTAACTTACCTGAGACAAGGCCCGACTGGGATTTCATCCCCCAGCGGATACCTTACCCGTCCCGATGATCTTACTTGGATTTCATCACCAAGGGGAAAGCCAACTCTGTTCTCTGGCAGAGTCTAAACTATAGTGGAAGTATATTTTGGCTAAGTGAAACCAGCTAACCACTGGAATCGTGAAGTGAGGGGAGCTTGCTCCTTAGCACCAGGCCTGTATGGAAGCTAACATAGATTTCTTGAGCACCATAACAAAACCCGAAACCATCCATAGACTGCTTCTTCTAGGACCCAACTCACAAAGCCAATCTTCCTCTACACACATTCTAAGGCATAAGCCACTATAATCCTAATAATTTACTTCTAGGGTTTTAGGATCTGCTTGTGTCTTCATCTTTTTTTAGTTCTTATCTGCTTGTTTGAGCTTGTGAGGACGTTCTTTCTTGCTTTGAATGGTTCTGACTCGTAGCCAAGCCAAGGCTCTAGTCGATCACGCGAGGCATCATCCTCTTCCATCTACCCCGCCTATAATCAGCCCTATAATGGAGTTCAACTCGGAAACTGAAAGAACTCCTACCAGACCATCTCCAACCCAAATGCCTATTATCCCAGAAGGGGACCAAGATTTTGCATGATTCTTGGACCTCAACGTAAAAGCCTTGCAACACTATCTCGCAAATAGCCGAACGCGAGACCCCTTGGGCAATCCAATTTATGGAATGCCGACTTCTTTCCTCGAGACTGTGGCCGTATCAACAACATCTGTAGTCCAACCCTTAGACACCCAGGCTGTTGCCTCAACCAATGACCAACCTTTTACCAACCATCCAAGTGTGGCCTCTCCTTCCATTGTTGGGCCCACTTCCACCGGGGTTTCGGCCCCCTATCAATCTCAGCCCACTCAACCACTTTCTACCCCCTTTCAAAACTTGGTCGTCTCTATTCCGCCTACCCTTACTCCTATCAACACTAGGGTGGCTACCTATCCATTGGCCCATGTTACCTCTAACCAACCTCCCATGACAACATCAAACCTAGCCATGCCTTCTATCTAACCATCCTTAGTCACTTCTTCTGTCCCTACGACTAGTCATCCGTACGTTGCACCCTTATTGGTACAACCGACTACGTCGTATACCTCTTCCAGCCTCTTTCAAGTGCCTTACAATCTAGGAGGCGTTCCACCCACCAATCCGTCAGTAGATATTATCAAGATGCTGATGGATAAAATGTCCAACCTAGAGACCTCTGTTTCTGGCTCACGCAACACTCTCTCATACGAACAAATCTGCAACGAGCCCATCCATCCTTCTGTCCCCATCAGACCATATCCCAGCCAGTGGGAACTTCCTAAGTTTTCTCGTTTCCAAAGCAAGGAAGACCCACAACAACATTTACGGGCATTCAGACACGCCTGTTACCTTATCGTCCATGATGATGCATTGCTCTTACGCATGTTTCCCATGTCTCTCTCGGGTGCTGCACTTGACTGGTACAGCTCTCTTCCCAGCCATTCCATCTTCATGTTCACTCAGCTGGCCCAGCTCTTCCTCGATCATTTCTCCATCAATATCACCAAGAAGGTCTCCATCATAGACCTCTATTCTATCCGCCAGTTCGAGGATGAATCTATTGCTAATTTTGTCGCTCGATGGAGAAGCCTTATCAATCAACTTTCATTTTCCTTACCTCAGCCTGAGCTTATTGAACTTTTCTCTCAAGCCTGCGCTAAACATATTTCTTCTACCTTGAGGGTTCAAACATTCTGCACTTTTGATGAAGCCTTCACGATGGCTCGTAAACTTGAGTTACGTGTTGTCGAGGAGAATAAAGTCAAGTTGCGGAGTAAGAATCCCAACTCCAAAACCAATGACCCCTCTACTAAGCCTTCCTCATCCAATCCTAAATCTAAAGCTTCAGCAAACACTGTGGTTGTTAGATCTTCTTCTTCTTCACCTTCAACTAATCACCCTAAACCATCCACATCTATGAGTGCCACTCACCAATTTTAGCAGAGATACATACAGCGACAGTTTACTCCACTTGGAGAATCATACGCGTCTGTGCTGGAAAAAATTGTCAAATAAAGGGCCCTCAATCTCCCTCAGATCCGACCTCCACCACAATTTGATCCCTCACGCGCCATCACTGCGTGCTATAGGGAAAATGACTTCTGCCACTACCACCGTGTTAAAGGTCATGACACGGGCAACTGTAAAACCCTTAAAAACAAAATCCAAGACATGTTGGAAAAGGGTGACCTCATCCTCGACAATCCCAATGCCCCTCCTAATCAGGGTATCGATATCTTCAAACAACCATTCCCTAATCATCCACCAACCCAAAACAACGTCCAGACCTTGACTAACAATACCCATGAACATAATATTCGAACAGTCAATACGGTCTCGCCCCTCATTTCTAACCAACCCCAAGAGGTGAGTTCATCCATCAGTCCATCACATGTGGATGAACATCTTTCTTCGGTTAGTTCTCCCTCAACTTCTCTCATTTTGGAGGATGCCTCGACCTTACCAGCACCACCAGTTTCACCATCTTCCTTCTTGCTGCCCATGGAGGCCCCAACCTTTCCTACTCCTCGACCGCAAGTGGAGGGCACTATCATCCCTGCCCTTTATCCACTTGAGGAGCTTCATTCTCCAGTTTATTCTCCACCCAGGGAAGAACCTATCTCTCCTTCATCTCCAACCAAACATGAACCTGTCACGACTTCACCATGCTTTGGGCCCGAGACTACTACACCCGTCTCACCTTCAGTCCCACAATCATCGACGTCTTCTCAAGAGCCTAAACCTCATCCTGCATCTTCTCAGCCATTTTCCCGACTAGTAGAGAGACTCAAACTTCTCCCTTCTAGGAAAGTGGAACATCAGGGATTGTGGGACCGTCTCACAGCTCTTCAACAAGCTCGGGCCCTCTCATCTCATGCTGCTAATCCTCCCATGGCAGAACCTCCTAAGACTATGAACAAAAATCAGATCTCTGCTTTCAAACCATCTACATCTTCATCAACTTCATTAAAACCAAAACCCTCATCTACTCCGCCTAAACCTATCAAAACACTTGGTGTTCACCCCATCTCCAACCTCACTCATCCACAAGTGAAGGTGGACTTAAACCAAACTTTAACTAATAGTAGTCTTCAACCTAAATCACAAAAGACTGCCAAACCATAGAGGCAAATGCCTCCTCTTCCGTCACCATTGCCCTCCATTTTGGGCCCGCATCCTTCAACCTTAACCAGAGTCCTTCCCGCTTCAACCTCTAATCAAAACTGGTTGCCTCCTTTGCTTCCTTTACCTACCGCTAGCCTACCCTCTCCCAAAAGGACGATACCTCTCATGAAGAGTGTATCGTCTCCGCCTGTCATCGCACCATCAACCCAGAAGGTGGTACGAAAACCCCCTCCAATTTCACCCAAGCAAAAGTCACTGACATCGCATACATCGATGAGCATGGACCCTTTAGTGGGCTCATACTCTTTGATCTTGCAACGACTTTTGCAAACTTCTAGCATAACTCTTCCACCCATCAAGCCCTTCCAACCTCTCGGGTCTAAACCCTCCTAGTTCGATGACACGAAGATTTGTTTATATCATCATACACCAGGACACGACACCGAGACTTGCTGTGCCCTCAAGGCTGTCATTCACCGATATCTGGAGAAAGACACTCTTCTCTTTGAGGACACTTTCGACCGACCCCCAACTCCTTCTCATAACCCTTCAACCTCTTCAAACCCATCCACATCTCATCAACTGATTACAACTCCTTCATCACCTTCACCTCCCATCTTTGAAATCAATGCCATTCACATCACCACTAGGTCACAGAAGGACAAGGTGAAATAAAAAGCCGCCATTCCTTGGACCTACCCTTTTGTCAATCCACCTCAACCACCTAAGCCTAAGATTTCTATCCTTGGCGTGCCTCAACCCTCTTCTTTTTCTTTTTCTTCCAGACCAATCCATGACTCCATGTTGAAATAGCTTCACCAAACGCCTGTGAAGATGTCCCTCTACGATCTCATCCAAACCTCGCCCCAACATCATCAGGCCCTCATCCAAGCCCTGCAGGCAGCATAGGTCCAACCCGAGGATCCCCAGCCACTTGCTGCCCTTGTCCACTCCTTAGCCCCTGTTGTCTCCATCACATTCAGCGATTCTGAGATTCCCACATCCAACACGGAAGATCAGGATGCCACCCTCTTCATCACTGCCTATATCGATCAGACACGCATTAAACATGTTATGATTGACAGGGGCGCTAGCATCAACATCATCTCCACCCATGCCTTTGATCAGTTGGCTCTTCCCAAGAATTGCGTCTCCAAAACTGATGCAATCTTGTGCTCTTTTAATGACACTACTACCACGACCATTGGCATAGTCATCCTTCATATTCGCGTTGGTCCACACACAGTCTCGGAGCTCTTTTACATCATCGAAGGAGAGTTTCAATACAACATCTTACTGGGCCGACCCTGGATCCGCGCCATGGCCTGTGTCCCCTCCACCCTGCACTATTGTGTGAAGTTTGAACATGACAAACAAGTCCACACCATTCCTGCTGACCCTTCACCCTTCAAAACATGCAACACCACCTACCGTCTAAATGATGTCCTCATTCCTATCAAGCCATCAACCCCGGCACCGCCTCCATCCGCGGAAGCTTCAACCAGTTCGCAATAGGCAGTCGCCCTTACACCTCCCATTCAAGCGACAACCACAGACCCCATGGAAGATGTCTTCCAAAGACTTTCATTGGGAGAGTATCGCTTGCTGGCTTTAGACATGTTCCAAACTCCACAAGAGTATGGACGCCTTCATCACAGCCCCAGCTACGACCATAGGATCGGGATGATCATACCTTATGGTCCCCCTCACCTCCACACCAACCTCGTCTATGGGGGGCTTAATCAAGCTCCTACTGACAGTAATCCTCTTTCTTCACCTCAACCTTTCACATCAGATTTCTCATTTCTTGGCAACCCCGCCTTTGCACACACTTATCTTCACAGGTGTGCATGGAAGGGTTTTGGTTTCAGACGCTATGAGCAGGGCTCCCATCAGCCTATCCAACTGCTCAATGATGACAATGCCAAGAAACAATATGGTCTGGGATATCACGACCCCACTCAAGACCCTATAGACCTTTGTCTAGAACCAATCCTTGACCAATCTCCTCCACACTCGCCTGTTTCGCCCCCTTCACCTACGGAGTCAGTGGTTTCCATTCCTCCTAGTTTATTTTTTCCATAAACACCATCCGCCTGGACCCCTTGACTTATCAGCTCAATGGGGTGTCCAATTCTCTCCCTCTCATTTTTCCCAGCATGATCAAAGATGAGTCAGCAACCATTCACACTGTTCATTGCGTTGACGATGACGCCATTCTTTCGTACATGGGTGCTGATGATTCTTTCATCCAGTTCTCCCTCCCTTCTGAGACCCAGGTTATGTTAAATGAATCAACCATTGACATAAACCTTCCTTCTTCTAATGTTCCTTATGTCTTAAATATTGGCCAATCTTTAGACGCTCAGGAGCAGCTTGACTATACCCAGTTCCTCTCTGACCATAGCAAGGCTTTTGCCTGGACTTATAGTGATATGCCTGGCATCGACCCCACCATCGTTACCCATAACATTGTCACCAAACCAGAGGCTAAGCCTGTCAGGCAAAAGCTTTGAAAGATCCATCCTCGTGTTGCTCTCCTTGTCAAAGAGGAGCTTCAGTGCCTTCTTTCTGTCTCCTTCATCCAGCCCATTGATTATCCACAGTGGGTCTCTAACATCGTCCCAGTCACCAAGGCAACTGGGGGGATTCAGATCTGCACAGACTATCATGACCTTAACCTAGCCTGTCCTAAAGACGACTTTCCTCTTCCTAACATTGACCAGCTTGTTGATCTTACGGTCGGCCATGAGATGCTATCTCTTATGGACGGATTTTCAGGATACAATCAAATCCTAATTACTCCAGAAGATCAGCACAAGACCACTTTCATTACCCCATGGGAGACTTTCTGCTATCGAGTCATGCCTTTTGGCTTGAAGAACGCAGGTGCCACTTATCAGCGTGCCATGACCTACATTTTCCATGATCTCCTCCACAAAATCATGGAGGACTATGTGGATGACCTGCTCGGCAAGTCCAAACTTCGTCGTGACCATCTGACCATTCTCAAAATCATCTTTTCTCGTCTTCTTCAGTACAATGTTCATCTTAACCCCAAGAAATGTGTCTTTGGGGTCCTCTCTGGGAAGCTTCTCGGCTTCATCGTTTCCTTCCGTGGCATCGAGATAGATCCCGCTAAGATTCGTGCTATCCTTGAAATGCCTCCCCCGACCAATCTCAAGTAGCTTCATAGTTTGCAAGGCAAGCTCCAGTCCATTCATCGCTTCATCTCGCAGCTTTCTGACCACTGCCAACCTTTTCATCATCTCCTTAAGAAGGACATCTCTTTTACATGGGATAAGGACTGTCAAGAGGCTTTTGAAGCCTTAAAATGCTATCTGGTCTCTCCACCAGTTCTCATTCCACCTAAAGATGACCAACCCTTCTACCTTTATATCTCAGCCACTCATCATTCGTTAGGTGCCATGATCACGCACCGAGACGAGCATCACCATGAGCAAGCCGTTTATTATATCAGCCGAACACTGGTCGACTATGAAACTTGGTATACCCATATTGAGAAACTCTGTTTGGCGTTAGTCTTTGCTGCTACTAAGCTTCGCCACTATCTTCTTAGTCACAAAACCTTTGTCATCACCCACACCGACCCTCTCAAGTATATGCACTCCAAGCCATATCAGAATCAATGTATGGCTCGGTGGCTCATGATGCTTGCTGAGTTTGATCTCGAATTCATCCAGTAGAAATCTATCAAGGGGCAAACCATCGTTGATCAACTAGCAGATGCCCCTCTTCCTGACAATCAACCTTCACAGTGTGAATTCCCTGATGAATCTATTACTGCGCTTTCCTCTGACGACACCACCTATCAGATGACTATGTTCTTTGACGGATCCAAATGTCAACTAGGTGGGGGTGCTGGGGTCATTCTCATTCCACTCGAAGGGGAGCCCATGCCTCTATCTTTTAAACTCGACTTTGATTGTACCAATAATATGGCCGAATACGAGGCCTTAATTTTGGGACTTCAAACCGCCCTCTCTCTCAGCATTAAGTCCATCAACATCTTCAGCGACTCGCAGCTCGTTGTCAATCAGGTCAACGGTTCATACCTCTGTAAAAATGAAATTTTGCAAAGATACAAAAACCGTGTTGACATTCTCCTTGCATCTTTCGACCATTTCCTCCTGCAGACTGTTCCTCGATCCATGAATAAGTTTGCTGACACCATGGCTTCTCTTGCTTCACATATCCCATCTTCCTCATCTGCATCCAGACTTTTTGTCACGGTGCGTCATGTGTCGTTGCCTTCATATATCTCTCCTCACATTCACCATGTCAACACTATAGACCCTAGCCCACAAGATGCTTGGTATAAGCAACTTGTAGACTTCTTATCTCTCTCTGTCATTCCTCCCAACCTCTCTAGTAATGCACGACGAGCTCTTATCAAGCGTACTGCTCACTATACCATGCTAGGGGGTCTTCTCTATAAGCGTGGCTTCGACGGCCTCCTTCTTCACTGTCTCACCTCCACTAAAGCATCTCAAGCCATTCAGCAAGTCCACGACGGGATTTGTGGCAGACATTTCAGTGGGAATTCGGTTGCCAAGCGCATCCTTCGTCTGGGCTATTATTGGCCTACCCTTCATCAAGACTGTAGCGACTATGTTCGGCGTTGCATCAAGTGTCAGCAGCACTCTAACTTGCTTCATCTCCCCAGTCACGCCTTACAAATCGCTCAGGATTTTTGGCCTTTTTCTCAGTGGGGTTTAGATCTCATCAGTGAGATTAACCCTCATTCGTCTCTTCATCATCACTCCATCATCATAGCCACTGAATATTTCACCAAGTGGGTGGAAGCCATTCCTCTCGTCTCCACAAAAGCTGACAAGATCGTCGAATTCATCACCACCCATATCATCTGTCATTTTGGTGTCCCTCATAAAATCATCACTGATAACAGCAAGTCCTTCAAAAACAAAACTGTCCAAAAGCTATGTGACTCCTTCGGCATCAAACTCAGTTTTTCTTCACCTTACTACCCACAAGCAAATGGGCAAGCCGAGGCTTCCAACAAAATTCTCACCAAAATTCTCAAGAAAGTGGTCAGTGACACAGGCAGGGATTGGCACATTCACATTCCCTTCACTTTGTGGGCTTACCGCACTAGCATTCGAACCTCTACGGGTGCTACCCCTTTTTCTCTCGTGTATGGAACAGAGGCTGTCCTACCTCTCAAAGTACAGATCCCGTCTCTTTGCATTTCTCTACATGATATTCTTTCCAATGATGACTTTCGTCAAGATCGCTTAGCTCAACTTGAGTTACTTGACGAACGCCGTCTTGCTGCCCTTAATCATCTCCATGTCTATCAACATCGCATCAAGCGCACCTATGACAAAAATCTGTGAGAACGAGATTTCAATATCGGAGACCTCGTCCTCAAAGAGAATCAACACGTGACCAATATGGAGTGAAGTAAACGAGGCAAGTTTGCTCCTAATTGGCTCGGACCTTTTATTATCACGCACAAGTATGGATTAGGGACTTATCGTCTGTCTTCTCTTGATGGCCGACCAGAACCTGAGCCTCTTAATGCATTGCATCTGCGACCGTTCTACTGCTAGTCGAGTATTCGTCCACTTGACACTTAACTTGAGCTCATCCCTTGAGCAATCCCCATCCTCTTAATCCTACTTCCTTTCAACCCTATTCCTCTTAACAATTCCTATAACCCTTTTATGTTGTATGGATGCTTTGTCCTAATAAAAGGGAGCCCTTGACCTTCTATAATCTTGTCCATGACTCACATTTTTATAAAAACAAATCAAGATGTCACAATATCCATGGTCACTATATCAATATCAAAATAAAAAAGCAGCCAGCTCCCTCGAAGGACAGCTGTACTATCATTGCTGTAATTAATAGACTGCTCCCTCGAAGGACAGCTATTCAAAAGCCCTTATATTAAACAAAATTCTAGACCACTCCCTCGAAGGATGGCTATGACTAATCTGGCAATAAACATCACTATTTTAGAAGCTTCCCGCATTGATCAGCTTCACAACCTGACCACCAAGCAAATGACATCTCTATGCAGGCTTCCCGCATTGATCAGTCTGCGCCAAAAAAAAAAAAAAAAAAAAAAAAAAAAAAAAAAAACGAGTCATGGACTTGACTTATAGTTGTCTCAGGGTCTCCTATAAAAAGGGGCAAAGTTATCTCTGCTCTTAACACGGGTTACCCTCTTTCCTCCTATCACCTGCTCAAGGGACTTCGAGCTCACTTTAATGTCAAAGTGATTCGATTACCGTCTAACATAACTATGGTCAACGACATCACGCATGAATGGGGCTCTTGGTTCTCATAACCCCTATCTATGCTATCTTTTTGGTCCTTGTCAATGAAAGAGCAATATGTTTTTCACTTCTTCTGCACTTTGGTCACATTCACCTTCATCACTTGTCAATCGACTCAACTCTCTTTTTAGACCACTCCCATAGCCTATTCATCCTAGTTTCTATGGACACCAATACACATGGAAACTATCGACCCGCCGCACTTTATGTTCAGCATAAACCAATACTTGCTGACGCATAAATAGACCTCAATTCATTTTTAGCATACATCCATCATGAATATGGAATATTACTAGGGATGAAAGACCTCTCAACCAATGTTGCAAAATACACCATTTGAAAAAGGCTGCAACATCTCTTCCCCTCATCATTTCATCATAACCACAACCAATCTATCGACCATTTTGACCACCTGTCTACTACTCGGACCCTTTGTTTGAACTACATTGGTCTGAGGCCCTATGACCATGGCTATGTAGGCAGCACTCAGTTGACATGGGGTCTTTTGGGGTTAGCTCGGCCACATCCTTTCGTCCATTCATCCATCCATCGACCACCAACCATTAGAGATCATGCCTATCTCCTCCAACCTCGACCACTTCCAAGACACTGTTGCCTTGGTTGTTTTTGCATGTATGCTACCTCATGATTGGTTAGCATAATTGTGCACAGACCTTTTTGGACCCTCACAAGTATAGGATCACAAGCTGGTTGATCCGCACTACTTGTGACTTTTTCATGTTTCTAGGAGCACTTCCTGAGCTCGGGATACCTAGAACGCGACGACCCATTTGGAGCTTCAGCTTAGATTGAATAACCCGATCAGCAGACGACTAACTGCTGGGGCCCGGTTATTTCAATTTTGGCACTCCTCGACCCTTGACCTGTGACACTTTTGACCTGACCATCTCGTGCAGTGGTATGCATGCAATCACGCCTTTTGCAGCGTTCACCCTCACCCTTTTTTCATCCACTCTTTGTCAAATCAGCACCCAATTTCCGGTTCCCTTCCCTCGACTCCTGCTTTGAGGGGGAATACCTTATCCATAATCAGGGCAATCCGCTTCATGTTTTTGTCTTGCAGTTCATTTGAACAACCAACAAGATGAAATCAACCTTATCCCTCACCTGGGGCAATCACTCCTATTTTTATCTTGCAGTTCATCCAGAACAACCAACAAGACAAAAAGGGGCAAATGTAGACACCAAAATCGTGTCGACTCCACTGGTCATCCCCGATTTTATTCTTCTTCACCTATTTAATCCTTGTCGATCACTTTTTCCACTAGCCTCGACCCTGGCAGCATGTAAAAATGAGCACAGAGCTAAAGCTAGACTCTATCCCCATTGTGCATCTACCGACGACGGTCTTTACCTGGCTGATGTCACCGACGTCGGTCACTTATCAGCTGACGTCAGCAATCCTACCAACGTTGGTCACCTTAACGTTATTCATTTTTAGTTATCATTCAGTTCCCAATCGGTTTCTCGAATGGTTATCGAACCGTCTCTCGAACCGCCCCTTGCCTTCATCAGCATCCGCCAACCATTCGAAAGGCTAATCAATCGATCAATCAATCAACCGATCAATCAATCAATCGACCTCTGAACTTGAACATTCACAAACCCTTGCAATCAAAACTCTCACGATCAACCAACTCTGGCATCAACCAATCTGCATTTGCTTCAATCCGGCACTGCACAGACAACTTTAACAACGTCAATCATGTCTTCGCACTGTGACAGGTAAGTATCCTCATCTGTTTATTTTTATTTTTGGTTATTGCTTTCTTGTTATTTCCATACTCCATATTCTGTTTAGACTCGACCTTCTGCAAATCCCCAGAGCCTGTTTAAACTCAGACCTTACCCTGACTAGACCCTGTCCCAACTCAACCAGAACCTGTCCAAAACCCTGCCCAGAACCTGTCCAAAACCTTACCTAGATTCTGCCCTGACTTTGTCTTGACTCCATCAGACCCTATCCTGACCCTGTCAAGACCCTGTTCCGACTCTCCCAGACCTTCTGCAACTCACGTAGACTCTATCTAGAACCTGCCCCGACCGACGCCGGTCACTACCCCAATCGACGCCGACAGTTTGACCGACGCCGGCACCTTCCCTGACCGACACCGGCACCACAGAGACCGACGCCGGTGACTATGCAGAATAGTGCTACATATTAGGTATGCACTTTATTTTCTGTCATTTATTTCTATCATTTTATCTTTTATTATCTACTTTCATCCAATATTCTGCTTTTTTATTAGTGGGTTGATATCCTTCTAGGAAGTCTTCGTACTTCCAGGATCGGGCATTCGCCTGACAGCCCACCATATCTTTGACTAACATTTTTTTGTGTTTTATCCGTTTCTTCTTTTCAGGTGTCATTCCTCCACAGCCAAAGAGGAGAATCTTCCAACGTCTGATTTCGGTGCGCACGACTTTATCAGGTATCTTCTAGCCTTGACCATTTTTTTTAGTTTCTTATTTCTTCTTTGAATGTAGAAAGCAATTTTGCATAGAAACACTTACAAGCCACAAAATATCTTATAAAGCACCATTACCCAAGGGAGAGGTTGAGAATCAATAGGTTCATCTTCTAAGGTAAGTATTCCTAACTTTATTTCTCCTTTATAAGAGTAGATAGATAATGTAGAATCTATTATTATCTTCCATGTATTATCATTTTATATACATTGATGTGAGCATATGTCTCTTATACATGTTTAGTTTTTATTTACTTATTTTGCTCTAACCCCCACTTTGTGCCATAAGCTTTGGTGAGAACTAGATTAGTTTACTTTTATTGTTATTAGATTAGTTTAATTTCATGTTTATTATCATAAGTGAATATATAAACCATAGGAATCTTTTAGGGTTGTTGTGTGATTGTGTTAGACTGTATGCTTTATAACCTTGCCTAACATGATGTGTTGTGACAGATGACACAAGTGATCCCCTAGTTAGGTTTAACAGATCCTCATATTGGTCATGCTCCCACTTAACAAGTGTGTACCACAATAAAAAGTGTAGGTGTGATCTATCTTATCTAATTTAGGATTGATTCATGAACACCATATAATTTTGATTACATACATTCTAGTGAACCCAATATGAATCAAACCATTATAGGGTTTCTTTCACTTATTCTTATTTATTTTGTCATCTTTTCTATCATATGTTTTGACTTATTGGCTTAATTTTATCGACCCATCTATTTTTATCTATGTAAGAATAGGTAACTAGATCAGCTAGATTGACCTAGCATAGGTTTGTAGCACTTTTCAAACTTTTTATTCAGCCTACTCAATTGATCAAATTGACCTAACATAGTTCAAGACACTTTGTAGCAAGTTCTTATTCAAGATTCATAGTGCTCATTCCAAATTCTAGACTTATAAATTTGTAATCTAGTCAACTAGGTTAATTAGCTTGACCTAGCACATTTCCAGACATCTAGTTCAATCTACCAAGTTGACCAGGTTGATTTATCACACTTTTTAATCTTTTGCAGTAGGTTCTTATCTCAATTGATTGACTAGCTCAACCTAGTTCTATAGATTGGGCCAGTTCTCTCCAAAATTATAGGTTAGTTACCTATATAGTTTTCATCTCCAAAACACTAAGTTCAATTTATATTTCTCTATTTTTACTCTAATTTATACTTTTATTTCAAAAATTTAATTTGTTTATGTATACCAATTGGATTAACTAGCATCAATTTAATTGACTATGTAATTCATTTCAGTATCTACTTTTCTAGACTATCTACAGGCATATCTCATTTCATTTTTCATCTTTTTAGCAATCCTTTCTGTTTTCATGTATGTTGTGTTATGTTGACTAGCTCTACCTTGTACTATCCTAGACCCTATTTTCTACCTCTATTAACTGCACTAGGTCAACTTAGTTCACCTAGCAGTTTCTATAGCTCTTACGCACCACACTAGGTTGACTAGGTCAACCTAGCATAATTTTTAAGCCTTTTTCCCTTTTTTCATCTTCTACTCTCTATACTAGTTCAGTTTCATGGACCCTATCTAGCTTTATTGTCTCTATTTTACATTAAGTCAATCAGGTTAACCTAGCTTTATTTATGTCACTTTCTAAATCCTTTTTTTTCTCGTCTTACTTTCCTTCCTATTTCATCATGGATTTCTTATTGGGTGATAAAATTAAATCTCAAATAGTAGGAATGATGTATTTCACCAATCCTCATAGGGTTTCCCATAGACAAAGTAGAATTCCTTTTACAAATGCTAGTAATGTCCATATTGCAAATCACACAATGGACCATGGGTTTCTTCATGATACTTGTTTACAACATAATCCTTATTTTCTCCTAGAAAACCAACCCGAGTTAGAGTATATTCCTAAAATACTTTTCCTTATTAATCAATTTCCCCAAGATAAAGGTTAATATCCATCTACCATTTATAATCTCATGATTAGTGGTCAAGATAGTGAAACTCATTCACCACATTCTACATTCTCAAATGGATTTGATAGTACTGATTTCTCTACTTCACAACCTCTCCCCTTTGATCATGACTTCTCATGCTTCTTCATATTATTTCCTTTCTTCTACCTCTGTGGCTAGTATCTCAACTATCATGGCTGGTTCTACATCTATTAGACCTCTCTTAAGATCCACTATACTTAATCCTTACACTATTTTGTTTTTTCTACCCAAGGTATTCATTATTCTAGTGTTTATTCCTCTCTTCCATTCACTAGTCCATCTTTTGCTACACAAACAGGCTTTGCCACTAGTTCATCTCATTCTCATCATTCATATCAAGCTCTCAACAACACCAACAGTGGTACCCAAGCCACTAATACCAACACTAACTCTTATAATAATGTTAGTCAAACTCACCAACTTCTATTATAAACTCTCAATCAAATGAATGTTTTAAAAACCCATAACATAAATCAAAGGATGAGAATGCAAAATCACCTTCTTCATTTTCAAACACAACCATAACCAATGGCTTTGGACACACATAACCAAAGTTTTCCTCCCATCCTCTTCAATATTCTCAAGGTAAACATATGCCTCAACCTCCTTTAATCAATAAAATTATCAATCATCTACAAAATGAACCTCTCACTACTCAAATTGCCAACACTGATATAGGAGGTATAACACCTACAATCTCTTATAGTGGATCAACTGATACTTCTCTTCATCTTAAAACATTTGGGAATATTTATAAAGATTGGGTTAAATTAAACACCTTTTCCACTACCAAGCTCCTTGCTAAGAACCTCATAGGTGATGCCTTGGATTGGTATAATCAACTTTGATCTCATTCCATTACTAGTTTGGAAGATTTAGTGAATGCTTTAGTTCAAGAATTCCAAAAAATTGATCTTTCTAAAAACACTTTAGCCCATTTCATCAATTTTAAGCAAAGTGAAAATGAAACTGCCCAAGAATATGTTAAATGGTGGAAGACATTATCAAATAAATGTGAACACAACATGGTCAATGATAATCTTTTTAATCTCTTTACAAATGCTCTTTATCCCAAATTACAATATCAAGTATGTACCCTTTCTCCACACACTTTGGAAGAAGCTATTAATCAAGATAAATGACAATATTTCCTTTTTCATCAATTTGAACCACCCTAATGTTCCAAAGGAACTCATATATTGATTTAAAAAAAAATTGTAATGTAACCAATGATTGTGTTTTTGATTCATATGATACCATTCACCATGTTCAAGATATTATTCCTACCCCTTCTTTAGAACCAGCTTCCTCTTCTCAACAATTTACTAATCTTCATTTCTCAACAAATAACATTAATGTTCATAAACCTCTTTCCTTAGCTAAATTGTTTAAACATCTAACAAGGCCTCTTCCTCATGAAATTGACCCTACTCGTCGTATGAAAACCTATTATGATCCTAGTAAGTTTTGTTGGTTTCATGCTAATTGGGGTCATTCTCATGAGGCTTGTAGATAGCTTCATAATTTAGCTATGGAATTTATTCTCGGACCTAATTTTGACTATGATTATATCATGTGCCAATGTCAACAATCTAATGTGCATGTATTCAAAGAATAAAAAATTCATGATAAAACTCAAGCCTTGAATCAAGTAAATGCTCATTTATCTATTTATAAGGATCCTTTACCTAATCATCAAACTAATGATCAATCAATTCAAGAAAACCAAGGAAATCCCATATTTTCCACCAATAATGTAGAAAGTCTTACATAAGTAATTTTTGAAGAAAATGTGGTAAGCATGGATAATATGTGAAGAGTAGTGGCTTTAATCGATTCTTAGCCTATCTAAACCTTGCCTTCTTCTCAAGTATACCATTTTATCCAATATTATTTTCCAACTCATTTAAATGAGTTGGAGAAAGAAGATATTATACCCTTTGATGGAGATCCAACTTATGATTCTCCTTTCGATAATATGTCCCATGTTATTTCTATAACTCTTCCATCATCTTATCTTTCCAATGTTAATCAACCTTTTGTTAACACCTCTTCTACTCCTAAAGATCAAGTTATACCTATTATTTCATCATATCAACATGATTTAAAACCTTTTTCTAAACCTTCTCATTCTTATCAACACAAATTTCAATCCTCTTTGGCTCTTACCTCTAAAGACCTCCTTAACCATTATGCACCTATATATAACAATCATCTCATGGGTTATGATGAGTGGGATCCCATTATAGATCTCACTAATATTAATTCTAAAATTCCATTTATTGAACTCAAGAGGACATCTACCCATCATCAAAACCATTTTATGTAACTATTATTTGAGATGAATGTCCCTCATCCTCCCTTAGTAGGATGAGAGATATTCTTATCTAGTTTTGAGGATAGTATCTCACAAAAATGTGAAGAGATGTCCATTAATTTTAATGAAACTATCGACACTTCTCTTTTATTAAAATTTATCATCACATCTATGATTATTGATGAGATTCTACTTCATGCAGATGATCCTACCCTATTTATTAACTTCCAAATTGGTGATATCTAAGTTAATCATGATTTTATTGATGAGGGTTCTAGCACTTGTGTTACTTTTATTGATTTCATTAAAACCCTTAGATATTTTGAATGCAATATTAATTTCACAAATATCACCTACCAAGGATATGATATAAGGCAAATGCATCCTCTTGGATGTGTGTGGCATCCCATTACTATCCCACCTATCACCACTCATGTGAAGGTGATGATCTTTAACTTTCCTCTTTCTTATAACATCTTATTTGGTAGGCCATGGACTCATCGTATGTGACCTATCACTTATTTTTACTACCAATGAGTTAAAGTACCTCATAATGGAGCCATTTATAGGATTCAAGGAGATAATAACCCTTAGAATTTTGAACAATTTCAAGATCATGGTGTCTTTAATATTCTTACTCTTGACCCTTTACCTAGCATTCCATTTTATGAGTTGTAGCATCTAAATTTTCCTATCAACTCAACTAGAGGATACAATGGGCATCTCAAGATTATTCATAATATTCATCCCAACCATTTAGACTCTAATGATGATGATATTGATGAGATTAATATCAAGATCAAAACTTTTACTCTCACACCTCATCCCATCTTGTAAATTCCTACTTCCTTGTAACCTCATTCTCACAAACTTCCTTGTGATGACATTCATGTAGTCTTATCCAAGACTCATCATTCTATTCACCATGATTCTTCCAATGATAAAGTTATTAAAACTTGTTTCATTGATCTTATGATGATGGTTATTCCTTAGATTATCCTTTATTAGGTAGTTTTATCCAAGCCCATAATGCTAAGATTATGCATTATTGTTCTTCTTTACTTGAGTCTTTTTGTGTATCCTCTCATGTTTTGACTTTTATAGTTCTTTATTCTTGTATTTTTCCTCTTCATCACATACTATAGATGGTATTGACACCTCCAATTTTTGAGGAAACTTGTAAGATTATGTTCATGGATCATGTTATGACCAAACCTTACCATTTTTCTAAGTTCCCTGATTCCCATTATTGGTTTACTCCTGAGGTTAGTGCTACCCTTCTTAGACCTTATATTTATCTTACTCCTACCATAATGGAAATTGTGTTAGAACCAATTATTATTTATTCTTCCACTATTGGTGATCCTATTCTTACTTATTTTACTAGTTTCTATTCCTATTAAGACTAGATCTATTCATTTTTTCCTTATGTTGGTGATCGTTTGCTTTATTTTCCCAAGATGGATCCTTTTCCCACCAAATTGGGTGATGAGTCATTTCCATATTCTTCCACACCTATTACACCTTCTCCAATGAGTTCTCCTCCTAAACACACTCACAAGCATATCTATTACTTTCATGGGATATATACTCATTCTTATACCCATTGTCATAAGTTGAAAAAATATATTGATACCTTGAATCCTTATTCCCTACCCATATACACTACCATACCTCCTCCCAATATTCTTCCTAACTATATACATAAGTATGGTAAGAGGTATTATATATGGCACCAATGTGGCACACCTCATATTGATCATTATCATATCCTTTAGCAGTATCTTCTTATAGATATCCTTGGAATAACTACTATTCCTCCCATAGGTCATTCTCACAAGAAGATTCCCCTTTCTTCTCCTAAAGTTACACTTCATGTGGTTCCTTTTGTGCCTCCACCTATGGTTCCTTCTCCACCCATAGACCCTCCTTCACATGTGGATCCTTCTCCACTAGTGATTCCTTCTCCTATAGATCTCATTCCCACACATTATTATGATCATCCTTTGCTTGATGTCCCATATCAATATGATCGAATGAGTATTCTTAATTTTTTAGTTAAGGAGATTAGAAAAGAAGTATTTTCTTAGTATTCAATAAAGAATGATGAAACATTATCAATAGTTTGTATCCAATTTCATAGAGATTTATCCAATGTCTTAGATAATGTGTGTGGATATATTTACCAATAATTATGAGCACATGCATGGTAATTTTATATTTATATTTGGATTGGATGTTTTTTGCATTTTTTATTTATTTTTCTATATCTGATTATATCATTTGACATTGTGTCAAATTTTTACTTATCTTATATCATTATCTTCTTTATTATACTATATTTCTTGCTAATTTAATATTCTATCTTTTTTTTCATATGTTTCTTCTTCTTTATCATTTCTTGATATTTCTATTTTCTTCTTGTTACATCCCTTGGATATTCATTTTGTGAGTTATTTTGTAAGACCGTAGATAAGACCTGACAAATCCTCACAAAATCACCATATTTTTCTTGTTATTTCCTTTTATATTTATGATTATTTATATTCTTATTCTTGATTTTCATAGATAATTGTCATGGTGACTTGGTTGTATTTACCCTATTCCCTTTGGTTATTGTCTCATTTTACGATGTGATTAGTTATCAAATAACCATTCTCATTATTAATTCCTTTAACCGGTCCCAATTTTTCCTTTTCCTTTCTTCCTTTTTTTGAAAAATAAGCATATGCATGCTTCAGATTTGACATCACATAGTTGTTCATTATCTAGCTTAAGTTTCGTAGTCATTATTTTGTCTTTGGTTACTTATCTTCCTTTAGCCTTATCTACAGCTCATTTGTGTGTATCAATATCTCTATCATGATTGGCCATTCAAAATACATATGGAGGAGGAATCTAAGAAAAAAGAAAAGCCTTCAAAAGAAAGTTAAAATCCAAATCATTTAAACAAAAGGCAATGACATCAAAAGGCAAAAATATGCAATATTCTTAAAAGTCAAATCACACTAAAATATGCCATTCAAGCACATCTCCTATCTCCAATAAAATTTTAAACTCCATAATTAGCTTCACATAGAGCCAAAATCCTTTGGGTTAAAGTAGGCCATTAGATTGGAATAAGGGAATTAAAAAAAAAATTCTAGTGTTACATATTTTCTCACACAAGTACCTAATCTTTGTAGTAGACCAATGGCTCTGTAAGGGGTCATGAGGAGTGGGGAACATGTCATAGGGAGGTAAGTCCATTTTAATTTTTCATTATACCAATATAACTTCATGAGCTAATCTTAGTAGCACACTTATCTACCTATAAATATTTGTGTTTATAGGGAATAGGTTTCCTTTATACATATATGACCACTAGTCACTTAGTGTCTTCTCATGTTCTTAGTATTCCTCTTATATCCTAAGGTCTTCTCTTAATATGCCTAAGTATTTAATTTTTACACTCCCTTTTTCATTCCCTTTCATCATATTTCCTCTTGATAAATATTGTCTTGCTTTCTGATCATAGCCCTTGGGTTTTTCTTTTGTGAGTTACATCATAAGACTGCAAATAGGACCCAATAATTCCTCACAAAATTACCATCCCTTTTACATTTCAATCCAATATTATTATTCTACTTGCCATTGTTTTTTTGGCATCCTTTTGGGTTTTTTTTTTTTTCTTTTTTTTTTAAATTAATTAATTTATGAGTGTTTTATCTTATTACCCATATTCCACATGCACTGGATTGTTCATACTTATTCTACCCCATGTGGTATTCCCTTTGTTGAGTTGCAGTATAAGACTATGGATAGGACTTGGCCCTCCTCACAAATTTTTCCAACAATCAAGTCACCATCAAATTACATGTGTCAAGTTTGAGATATGATTTGATTAATTATGAAGTTACATGTCATTTTACATGCTTTATAGCTTGAACTAGTATGTTTTATGCTTGCTTCATTTTTCTTTCACCTCTTATTTTTTATTTTTTGAGTGCATGTAATATTTTAACCATTTCTTGAATTTTTTCATACTTACCAACTTGAATTGGTGTGATAAATTTAAAACCAAATTTTCATTGACTTTTCATTTGTTTTTCTTACCTTGTGTGACCTTCTGCATACCTTCCATTTTATTACTTTATTTTTCATACTTCCCAACATGATATAGTACAATTTTACTTGTTTTAATTTGGTGAAAAATCTTTCATATTTGGTTTGAAAATAAATCCCATTTTTACCATCTTGTTTGCCATTTCTTGGTTATTTATACTTCATTATTTTTTATGTTATTACACATTTCCTAGGTTGAATTTGTGTGTAGTGCATTTTTGATTGATTATGTTTTTCCAAGTCTTTTGGTCTATTGTTTTTTAACCATGCATGTGTTTCTCATAAATCTATAAAATAAACCACATCTCATATATTTACTATAGCATGTACAAAAAATATAAATTCATATGCTAGAAATAAATATATCCAAAGCATCCACATACATAACCAGCATAATGATAAAATATATCCAAATAATCCACATAGAAAACCAACATAATGATAACAATATATACATAGTGACCACATACAAAATCACATCAATAAGATAAAATGATACATCACACACACACACACACACACACACACACACACACACACACACACACACACACACACACACACACACACACACACACACACACACACACACACACACACACACACACACACACACACACACACACACACACACACACACACACACACACACACACATCAAGATTTTGATACAACATATACAACCATTTTCAATGTTCTAACTCTAGGGTTGGGCTATATCCTTTCTATCTCATGGCCTAGCCATGTTACCTATTGAGGCCTCAGTTTGACTCCTCTAAATGGTATGCTATAATGAGGTCTAAGATCTCAATCCCTTGACATGTCCTTGTAAATGTGTTATATATACCTGTGCCTATACCAACTTAGTCTGGGTCACTGCATGTGCCTATATCAATTGAGTATGCATCATTGTATATGCCTAAGCCATCTATGTCACTATCTCCACATGCATAGTTGTCTTATCAACTAGGGCCTACAAAGCTAACCTCTCTCATACACCTATCTCTAGTGGTGATTGTGCCCTCTCTCTACATCTATATCTACCTCATGGCCTCTCCCATTAGTCTCAAATAGCTTGCCTAAGTTGGGGTAACCATAGATCCTCTAGTGTCATGGGGTCATATAGTAGCAGAGTCTCATCTAGGATGTCATAGAGTGCTTCCCTAACTAGGGACCCCCATCTCTCCTCCTCATCCTTAGGTATGCCTAAAAAATCAAACTAGATGGATATTAGATCACTGTCATATATCATAATATCCATATATCTATATATATTTCAATTCAAAGCTTAACTAATAAATTAGACATATTTTTCTTACCTATATGTGTTTTAGCTACTATGGTCTCACCATCCATGTGACTACCTAGTATAGTCTCCCCATCTATGCAACCTCCTAGTACCTCCTTTATAGGTTACCTCCTCAGCTCAAACTCAGTTATCATGGCTCATGTCTATCTTAGCCTATGCTTAAGTGGTCTCTCACTCATTTGTGTCTCCTCTAGCTCATTTTTTGACTTGCCAAAGATGATGATCATCTCTGATTTCTCCTCTTACCTTTGTCAATGATGTGTCCTTATTGGATATAATTCATCTCTCTATGGAGTTGGTGTTGGTAAATTTGGTATAATTACCTCTACCTCCTCCTCCTACTCTACCCCTTATCATGCCTAACTAGTCCATGGTCACTCCTAGTGTGGCCATAGTGTTGGCCTCAATATCAATGGTCTGAATCACCTCTTCCCTCATAACTCCCTCAAATGTTGAGTCCATTACTTGGCCATGAGTATTAGTTTCACTAGATGAGGTAAACCCATTTATCATGGCACTTATTCCATTAGATGTGGCTCTCTCTACCATTTATAGTGTCATATCATCTCTTTCCTCTCTAGCATTGGTTTAACTATGTGCTCTCTTAGGTAGTCACTAGCTATTCATATGGTCAATATAATATATCAATGCATCTAACCATCCATAGTGATGGAAAATGGGGCATAACCCACACTACCTAGTCCTTTCTCCATCTTCTCACTCAAGGTGACCTATTAGTCAATATGGCATGGAATCCTCTAATGTGATATCCACCTCTATCACATCCCATCCACCTCCCATCTGAAGGTGTTAAGTAGTCATTTCCAATAATCAAGGAACATGACTAATAGGTCTACACTTAGGGGTATCCTACACATATATGTTATACCTCTTAGACCTATGGATATCAGTCTAACCCTATCTTCATCTATCAATCTCTCTAACAAGTTTGGTAGCCAAAAAGCATCCAACAATCTCTAGAACCATCATTATCTAAATAATTGACAAACAACGAAGGATGTATTATTTCCTCCATATCATGTATAATCATAATAAATTATTTATACATTCTATTTTTAATCATAAACAAGTATAATTTATTCATTTTTTTCTATTTTTAGCCTATTTTGGTCCCCCTTGCCTTTCTTTGGTCATTTTGGATCATTCTAACTCTCTTTCAAATTTTTGCTTGCTTTTCTATGCTTTCTCTAGTTCCCTGGTCAAGCTAATTTGACCAAAAAAATTCCTATTTTTCTCCACATTTCTTATTTTCCTTCTTATTCTCTTTTTTTGTGTTAAGTTTCCATTTTGACCCTTACAAACCAACTGGATACCCCACACTAGGTTTTTGGTTCTAGAATGTACTAGGTCAACCTATACCCTCTAGGTCAACCACATGGATTTCAGCCTAATTTATTCTACTAGATCAACCTGGTCAACCTAGTAGGTTTTACTGTATTGACCTAGCACATTTTGCCAAAAACTTGCCTTTTCTAGATTTTCCCTAATTAATTTTAACCTATTTCCCATCTTCTTATTTCCCTCCCTTAGGATCTAATTTTGTTAATTTTTATCATATATAAATTTTTAAAATTAAATTTTATCAAAATTCACTTAATTCATTTCAAATTTAAAAATCTAGTTTGAGATTCTTAGATGCATACCTATAGTACACCCGCTCTCACTCCTGGAGCTCCCTCTCATCTAGTATGTCATTCACTCACCATTCTAGCCTATTTTCTCTCTAGAGCTCTTTTTCTCTTCTCTTACAATGCAAACTAAAAAATGAATTCTCTTTTTTATACTTAAAAAATACTTTTTAACAACTCAAATTCTTCATTTATTTTCCTTTAGATTCCTTCTTTTTATCATATCTTTGTTTCTAATCATCTGATTTGCAAACCATAAAATATATTAAATTCATGATGACATAGAGATTATTTTCCAATATTATATGCCTATATTGCAATTTTTTTGATTTTTGGCTATTTTTGCACTAACTTCTATAGGTTTACCTAGTGTTCTTTACATTGGACACCTTTACTTTCTTCTAGTCTTATTCTCTAATACTAAGGTAAGTTAAATGTATGTATTTTTCAATTTTATCCTTTCATTTATCTTATTTGCTTTTTACTATACTTTATTTAGAATTAGCTTTATGTGTCATCATGTTCTATCCTAAAGTACCATCTTGTGTTGTACTTATGTGACATGTGATGAGCTTCACTAGGGCATATGTATACACATATTATTTTCACACTTTTATTGATTACTGACACTTTGTATCTTGTAAGAACCTATCGAGACTCAATCTCTCTGAGTGTGTACCTTAAGGGGTGCACTAAGAAAGGGGTGGGTAGACCTTTGGTGCTTGTAAGATTATTGTTCCTTCTTCTACTTACTATCTACACTCTTGTCTCATAAAACCTTGAAACCTAACTTTATTTATTTCTTTCATATCTATTCCCACCATTTTTCATGCTTTATCCCTCATTTTCTACCTTATTTCCCTTTTGACCTATTTAGTAAGCTAAGTCGACCTGGTCAACCTAACTTATTTTTGCGATACTTTGCCATTCCTTATTACCTTACATCTCAATTGACCTAGCATAAATTTTAGGCATTAACTTGATAATGTGCAAGGTTGACCCAGTCAACCTAGCACATCTGACATGTCCAAAATTCTTTAGGGTGAGATATTACTATATATACAAGATCATTCCTTACCATTTCATAAGAGAGTTAAATTAAGCAAAGAAGTGTGAACAAACATCTTCTTATTGATCATTCTACTTGAGGAATACATCTTTGGGGTTCAATACTTTCTTTTAGATCTCTAACATTATCTTTTGGATAATTCTTTTAGATGCTTAGGTAGGTTGTGTATCCTATATTTTTTTTATCTTATTTGTCGTTACAAGCCACAATAATCTCTTACAAAGCACCACTAGCCAAGGGAGAGGTCAGGACTCAGTAGGTCCATCTTCAAAGATAAGTATTCCTAACTTTATTTCTCCTTTATAAGAGTAGATACATAATGCAATATGTATTCTTCTCTTCTATGTATTAATATTTCATATACATTGATGTATTCTTCTCTTCCATGTATTAATATTTCATATATATTGATGTGAGTATATGTCTCCTATACATGTTTAGTTTAGTTTTTTTTCTCTAACCCCCACTTTATGCCACAAGCTTCTATGAGCACTAGATTAATTTAATTTTCTTATTATTAGATTAGTTTATTTTTTTTCATTATCATAAGTGAATATAGAAACCATAGGAATCTCTTAGGGTTTTTGTGTTACTATTCTAGACTATAGGCTTTGGAACCTTGTTTAGCATGATGTGTTATGACATATGATACAAGTTATCCCCTAATTGGGTATAGTGGATCCTCATATTGGTCATGTTCCTAATTAACAAGTGTGGCATTTCTATTAATCAGCATTACCTACATATTCAATACACCAAATATGGCCTCAAACTAATGTACATTTCCCATACATGTTATTTTTGTGTGTATAAGGATGCAATGTGTGATAAGAAAGTACATAAAGTGACCTAGCTTTTAAATTTATAAATGTGGCTCATGGGATGGTCCTTCAGTACTTTAAACCTGAATATTTTTTGTTCATA